>JAUMHI010000041.1:4860498-4871312 GCA_032359435.1 Enteromius unitaeniatus
CTTTTCTTTTTTTCTTAACTCTTTTTAATGCAATGTAGCCGTTTTCACTGTTTAATATATTTGTGGAAATTTTTACTCGTAAAACCGATAATAATAATAATAATAATGTTTTGGAGCACCAAATCAGGATATTAGAATGATTTCTAAAATTTCATGTGACAAACTGCAATAATGGCTGCTAAAATGTAGCTTTGTGACCACATTCTATGATAAAAATGTCAATAAAAATGTAATAAACTACATTTTAAAATGTATCCAATAGAAAACAGTTACAATATTAAATTGTTAGTTTTTATTAAATATTATATTTTTTATGTTTTTTTTTATTTTATAAAAATAAATAAAAATGCAGCTTTGGGTAGCAAAAAAAAATAAAAAAATAAACTTAATTATTTCAAACTTTTAACCGGTAGTATAACCTATCATCGTCTGGCCTCAGATGTTTGATGAATGTGTTGTACTGTACTACTAGAACTACTCCCTCTAGAAAAGGAGGCTGCAAGTTAGAACTCGTAGACTATCACATGATTGCTAAGGAAAAAGGGCCCCGTTGCCCAGCTGTGGTGAAAGAGGGGCCTGTAAGAGCTACAGGCACGATGCCAGATAAGGGGAATTGTGCCAGACAAACACACACATACCCTCTCACACAATTTCTATGCAAACACATCCATGTGCATTCACCTTCTACAATAAACATCATTGACACCATAGAAAATGCGCACAATCAGACTTATTCAGAGCCAAATGGGAAGAAAAACTAACAAGGGAAACAGCCAGAGCACTGTTCACCAGCACATAATAACCAGAGTGTGTGCGTGCCGAGGATCCAGCCCCATTAAAATGTCACCAAGCTGGAGGCTGCCATGAGTTACAGCACCGCAGCAGCAGCCTGGGCCTCACATGTGCGCACACGCAAACACACACACACTCCATAGAAACATCTTAAACCCATGCTTAGGAGTCGGGTTTGGCACAGAAACGTTTGGAATGCAGTGTTTTGGGATTCATTCAATTGGTTTTCTTGGTTTCAAGGAGGAAGGTGCCAGAATTGCTGCTCTAATTCAATTTCTATAATTCATAAAAACAAGTTCTATAGGTTATTCTGCATGAATATTCACAGAGCACTCACAGTTATCCGACTGGAAATCTGGAACAAACTGTTCGTCATCAGGTACCTGGGCTGCACACGGAGAGAGAAAACAAAACATTTAAATTATTTATAAAAATAAATGAAATATTTAAAGTGAATATAAATAATTTGTATATTTATAGATGCCATATTGTCTCATCTCATTTGAATGGGGCCCAAGAAAACAACCACTTAACGATGCATTACCAACCAAGTTGAGTTTTAACAGCATTTTATGAAATATATTCCTTAACCCCGACTGTTCTAGAGCTTAGGACTGTTGCCGTACCTTCTGCTATCCAAATCTCTTGTAGCTGGCTCAGATCTTGAAAGAGCTCTGTGGGACGCAAAGATTGATTTGTGAATAAACAGGTTGATTTGTTTGGGCCTGGGTTAAATGATGTGCTTTAGAGGGATCTGGATGGATTGATTGCATGTTAATTTGTTTACCCTCTGTATCCTGTGCCAACTCAGTGTCAACAAACTTCCTTTTTCGGTCATTGAATGGCTTGCAAGATGGTTCCTGCATGTGAGACTTCTGTAAAAAAAAAAAAAAAAAGAGATCAAGATTAATTAATAAAAGTTTGAACAAGGGATCATTGTTCACAGCCATTCAGATCGGATGGATGTTTTGTAGTAAAACATTTGAAAGTGAATTAGTCACAAAAGTTAAGAAAATGTGGCACGATGATGATTTGAAGCAGAGACTTACTCTGCGTGGCACCATGAAAGGGACCTGCTGGTCGTAAAACCCATCCATGTTGCTTGCTTCTTACTGCGGCCTAAGGGGCTGCAGCAGGAGGGAAAACGGGAATAAACGGGGAGAAAGGGGGGTGTTATCGTCGCCTGTCGGAAGAAGAGCCGAGAAAAGTGGCACTTAGAGAAAGACACACAACGCACTCTGTCAGGATTTGATGCAGCTGTCAGTGAACGTCCCGGGCCCTGACAGTCCAGGACCAACTGTCCCTTTGATCTGTGAGAACTTCAGCTAGCCTGTTTGTTTGTGTAACACTCACTCTCATCTCAGATGAAGTGTGCTGCATTAGTGCAGACCATTTACACTCGCTCACCCTCTCCTTCTCTCGCTCACACAAACCATTTAAGGCTCACGGTACAGATGGGGGTCCTTACATAACCATACAGAGCCATCTGTTGCCCATGAGACTACCCAAGACTCCCTACTCTCAGAGTCTAAATGAAATTAATTATTTGGAAAAATAAACTATATGTATATTATATATTAAACACCTTCTTCTCTTAAAACAGATAAGATTCAGATTTAAACCCTGTAAATGCAGGAATAAAACAAGAAGCCCAGGCTATTCATCACGCTTCATCACACACGTGTGTTTATTTTCCCTGACGCAAGTCTTCAAGCCATAAAATCGTATTACAGCCGCGAGGCCAAGAAAACACCTCACAGCCAACACCGCCTAACCTCTCCGGACTAAGAACTAATTAAACATCCATCGCTTAACGTTATTGCTTCCTGACGCTTATCAGACCTTTATAAAAACAGGAGGGACGTGCGTCTGCACATTTCGTGCTGAAAATGAAGAGTTTGTGCTTTTAAAGATTTTATTGGTCATAATAAAGGCTGCCAGCGGAAACTATAGCTGTTAAATAAGTAAATCGACATTATAGCATTACAACAGCGAGTTAACCGGTATAGGAACGAGTTCAAGAAGTTCAGTCCCTTCCCCCCCAGCGCCCATTATCGCCCCCCCTCTCTGCCTCCCTCGGACGCTTGTTTTTCTCAATGAAGTGAAATTTGATCCTCCGTGCGCGCGACGCCGGAAAAACTCAGTCGTTCCATTCATAAAAATACCAAACGCGCGAGAAGCACTTTATCAATCCGCGTATGAATTTTGCAGAACTCGAACCGCAATTACTGCGGAGTTTTACAAAGTAACGCTATTGAGAAACAAACAGCGCGGGAATGCTTAGAAAATATGCGCACAAAGAAAATGGCGTGCGAGGCAGCAAAACTAAACGCGGCGTTCGGAGTAAAAAGAATGTTTATAAAAATCCAGGCAAAATATGAAACTTGCATTGGGGTGTAATTAAACTACACAAAACTAGAGCAGCGTGCAGAAAATACTCACCCAGCGGTGCTTAAGTCCTCTGCTTGTATAAAAAGAGTGATTTGGTAAATCCCAGAGAAAAACAGTCTGTGTTTGCGATCTGTAAATGGATGTCGCGCTCTCCCTCTGCTTGACGCGACTGAAATTTTCTCAATGGGATCGCCTGCTTTTCCGAGAGCATCGGCTTAACATTGCAGCTCAAGCTCATTGGTTAGTTCCTCCCGTCATTCAAGCGATTGACCAATGGCTGTCTCTGCATTACCTACGCCATTACCAAGGTGCAGTCAGCCAATCAGAGCAGTTCTCTCCCCTATTTTTATGAATGGCTGGGTTTCATTCAACAACCAGATGTTTCTCAACCGCAAAGAGACTTTTAAAGGGCCAGAAGCGAGACGAGAGTGAATGTCTAACTGGGACTCTAAACTTCAAGTCAAGGCTTCGAGTTTAGGGTTAGGCAAGTTTAAACTAAGCTACTAATTCTTTGTTTGATAATGTCCACACTTTTTCAAAGTTCATTAAAAAAAATCACGAATAAAACCAATAAATAAAAAGTATAGAAAACTTTTACAGTAGGGTCCAGCTACTGCCTTTTCGGTGTGTGAATATTGACTGGGCTTTGAAAACCACTGACCTCTCTCTTGGGTGACAGAGAAGTGGACGTGTCACTGTGAACAATGACTGGAATCCTCTGTGATAGTCCTTTTGGCCAATGTTCCTTACAACATCTCACTCTTTGCTCACTATTTAAAGCAAATTCACAGATCACTTATATTCACACAAGGTTTAAAAACAGACAAATTAATATACCATATTAAATGATCATGGCACCATATCGCCCATCAGGAGGTAGATTCTAAAATCAGTGTTGCTGCCTGCTGGGAAACTCCACTGTGGGGGAACACTTTGTTGTCTGATCTATTATTCATGCCAGCCCCTCAAAGAAACATCTGCACATCAGACAGTGATGTCTGATCTCTGGTTTCCCTGCTTATAGGTTACAACCTTAAGAACTTCAAAGCTAACATGTCTACTCTACTTTCTTAGTTAATTTCATTTGGTACAAATCATCATGTTTCACCACAAATGCTTAATTATGCCATAGAAAAAAATAACCACTTGTTGTGCTTACGCAGCATAGAGATGTTTATAAGAGGTTTCTGTTTGAAGAGAAAAAAGCATTCATAACCATTTTAATTCGTTACTCAAATGTTCATAAATTATTTATGCTATCTTCAGGGCATAGAATGAAAAAAAGCACTTGCAGGTGCAGTCTGGAATCCGATTTTTGGATATTTCCCCAAAACACACAGCAACAGCTCAAACAAATAACCATAGGTTTTCTTGTCTTTGTTTGAAAAATAAACATTTACAGTGGATGGAAAGAGTAGATTGGCTTCTTCAAAAGCTGAGTTTCATTTGAGTTAACATGTAGGTAAATTCTAAGGGATCGGTTTTTCTTGTAGTTGTATTTTAGGGTATAGTTAGTTTAACTTGAACACTAATGTTACTATGAGTTCGATTTTACTATCGGCCCAACCGATCGACCAATGACGAAAAAAGACTCATATGTACGAATGCTGTTCATAGACTTCAGTTCATTTCCTCAGCGGAAGACCACAAGCAGTACGGGTCGGCAGTAACACATCTAGCACCATCATTCTAAACACGGAGGCCCCTGAAGGATGTGTGCTGAGTCCCCTCCTCTTAACTGCTGACCCACGACTGCACACCGTCACATGGCTCCAACCTCTTCATTAAGTTTGCAGACTGTGGTGGATCTCATTAGCAACAGGGATGAGGCCGACTACAAAAGCGAGGTGAGCCGACCTGGCCTCATGGTGCGATGACAACAATCCCTCTCTGAATGTGGAGAAGACGAAGGAGATTGTTGTTGACTTCAGGAGAGCGCACACTCAGCATGCTCCTCTGACCATCAACGGTGCGTCAGTGGAGAGAGCGAGCAGCACCTAGTTCCTGGGTGTGCACATCACTGAGGATCTCTCCTGGACAAACAACAGCACAGCACTGGCCAAGAAATCACAGCAGCGTCTCTACACTTCCTTTGCAAACTAAAAAAAGCAAGAGCACCAGCCCCCTTCATATACACCTTCTACAGGGACACCATCGAGAGCATCCTGTCGAGCTTCATCACTGTGTGGTTTGGAGCCTGCAATGCGTCCTGTCATAAAACCCTCCAACTCATAGTGAGAGCAGCAGAGAAGATCATTGGTGCCCCTCCAGGACATCTACAGCACCCGTCTCACCAAAAAAGCCCTTTGCATGGCTGCTGATTCCACCCACCCAAAGCAAAGCTTCTTCAACCTGCTGCCATCAGAGAGGAGACTGCAGAGTCTTCAGGCCAAGACCAGCAGACTGAAGGACAGCTTCATTCATCAGGCTGTCAGGAAGCTTAACTCTTTCCCGGCTCTGCCCCCAACCCCCTCTTCTGCCTCATGGTCTTTCTGAACTCTGACACACACACACACACACACACATCAACTCTTACTCACTGTCCTGCACCAGTCACTTTCTGTAGCATTGGACTGCTAACTACCTCCCATAAGACTGTTACAAGGCTGCTCCCTATTACTTTATCATACTTACAAGCTCCATTTGCACAATTGTTCTACGTTTGCACTACTCTGTCTGGTTTTCACTCTCTGCCATGTTCTCTTAATGGTATATTGTATTTGCTTTTTATAGTATATGTATAATTGTATATATTCATAATTTTTACTATTCATAATACTTTACTAGTATTTTTAAAGCTCTTTTTGTATTTAATGTTATCTGTTGTTATTTCTTATATGTTATTTGACTTTGACTAATATGGTTTATTAGACAAAATGTTTGTGTGAGACTGAAAAATGTTGTGCACTCCTGCTGTTTTGATGACAAAATGAATGCTACACTCCACTGTATAGGTGAGTCATCTTTTAGCCCTCTCTCTCTCTCAAAGACACACACACACACACAGACAGACACATACAAAAGCAAGACACACACAGACAGACACATACAAAAGCAAGACACACACACACACACAGACACATACAAAAGCAAGCACATACTCTTTTAGTGATGTATCTATGCAACTTCATAACAATAACACATAAACAGAATGACAAGAATGATAAGTCAAAAATCCCATTAACATCATCTTCTACAACAAACAAATCAGGAGAAAATGCCTTCTGGCTTCTTTAACAAAAGACTTGGCTTTTTTAGTTTTTTTTTCCTAAATGCATGGCATTAATATTGTAAAAGAAAAACTGCACATGCATGTGTTCAATTAAATTTATTTAGTCTAAACTCACAGGAAAACCTAACTATTTAATGAGGTGGTGGTTTTTTTATGAATTAAATAACAGTCCACTCCTAAACATATAATATGAAAACTTGAAAACATGAAATTGTACATATTCATATAGAATAGATAGAAACTCACCACAACCTAACAAAAGTTACAAATGGCCATGAAATTGTGTTAAAATATAATAATTTGACCTTTTGGTAAAATGACCTTATTTTGATGATGCATGCTGGACCTCTCCAATTATTCCATTTAAAATTGCAATTTCACATTTAGATCATCCAGTCAACAATATTTTTCATTCATGTTTCAAGAGATGTTGCTACTTCCATTACAATGTCCCAGACATCAGCAAAATCACTGACTATTTAGTTTTTTAAATATAGAAAAACCAATCCATGAACTGCTCGAGGGCTGATATCCCTGTCAATGAATGCTAAACAACTTCATTAAACTGAGTGATAGTGCTCCTCATAACCTGAAATTAAACAGGTTGCCACAGCTTTCATCAGCGTTCCACGCGACTCGCTGTGAGGCCACTCTAAATATAGCTCTCAAACGCTTCTATTATATAACAATATGCTCTAAATTCAATTCAAATGGCACCAAGATGCAGTACCTAACATGTCTGCTTCTTCTGCACGCTGTAGCCAAAGCAACTTCACATTTCTGTTGAGTCATAAGCGTTCTATTCATGAACGTTCATCTCTGACTCATGCCTAGGTTGAACTTTTTGTCTGAGATCGGAAAAGCAGTATGTTATTAATTGACTGTTAATATGTTACAGAGCCTTGATCTGCTGTTGTGCTGGGTGTGAGTCACAGTGTTTGTTTTCTTCTTCGGGGAGAGCTAAATTCATTTCACGGTCGCTGGTGTGTCATGCTATACAGGATACATCAAACCTGTGATTGCCTAGTGCTCCCTGTAATTGAAGGGAACGATTCTCTTTCATTCAAAGCTGTAATTTTGAAAATCTCCCTTTGATTGATGACGGACGAGTGAGGTTATGTGAATGTGTGTAAAAGGATATGAAAGCATTTAATCAAATAAATGCACCACAAATGCTTGAAGGTAAAACATTTATGACATTTACGAGACGGCTAGCATGCACACAATTTTTTTAACAATTTAACAATTCAAGTAAATCTGTGAAATGCAGGGTAATGTTTTGCTTTATGAATAACACCGAGAATGACTTATCAAAATCTATCACACTAATAAGTGCAGTTTTCTTTTTATTCTCTGCTCTATAGCTTCTTTCTGAATCTAGCTTTCTAATAAACCTCTACTACTTTGAATATTGTTGTCTCTTTCATTGTATAAGTCAATTCTGAAAGAAGCATCTACTATAAAAGCAAAAATGTAATCAGTTAAAAAGTTTGTCAAAGTGACCTTGTAAAAAGTTCTGTTGCAATTCATCCAGACATCCATTCACTTTTTGTCTCTTTTCCTTTCATTCGGGCCTGCATTTCTGTCACGTTTGTTAAAACAGCAACCGGGTTAACAGGAGCTGTTAAAAAGTATCTGAATCAAGCTAATTCAAAATCCCTTCTCTGTGTTCTTCTGCATTTTCAATGCGTCTTCTCAGGCTCATTTACCACAGCTACAGCTAACACCTACCCACACACCCACTTTTGCAACCTGAACCTCTGAGGATCCTGTAGCCATGGAGATACCTTGGTCATGAGAGAGAGAAAGAGCACCAGAGAAAGAGAACAGAGCTGACTCATGGAACTACTAGATTTTCAAGAGGCAGAGTGACCCACAAAGCAAAAATAGCGTTGCAAGACAGAAGAAATGCAATTGTTTATAGGAATCGTTCAAGTAAGACACCTTTTAAATATAATATATATTTAATGTCACTTTATTCCCTGAATTCGACAGGATGCTCCTAAAATAAACTGCATGAGACATGTCCTAGTTGTGTCACCACCTAAAATAACTGCGTGGCTTAAAATATCGCTGTATATGAAAGCATAACTCTGTTGACTGGCATTTCTGGGAGGTGGTTATTGTTAAAAACAAAGAAAAGCCAGACAAACAGATATTTCAATACCCAGTACAAGCTCTCACTTGTCTATCACTCCATTTCTGTCTGAGGATCGGGTGTTTCAGAGGTGGCCTCTTCACACCATCTCCATTGTCATTCCTCTCTATTTGAATCCATTTACACCCTCGCCAACGGTCTAGTGTTGAGAGCTGCTGGTTTTCACGCATGCTGATGAAGCCGGGGAGGGCACCGTGTTGGCTGGGGCGGGAGACTGTTGGCTGCCTGGGGGAGGAGTATGAGGTAGGTGTAGGAAATGCAAGTAAACACATTAAGCCCACAGGGCTCCAGCAGTGTTTAGAGTGAGATCAGGAGCTCAGGAGGGCCAACAGCTATACCCCAAAAGAGTTAGAGCTTCTGTTAGAAACATCAACCCCTTCCCCCAAAACCTTTGTGCCAAATGCAGCTCAAAGCTGATTGAGTGTGTGGGGACTCAGCTTTGGCTAATAGACTAAACCAAAGTAGGCCAGCTGCCGTGCCGATGTGTCTGAACGGCTGCTGTGCCTGCTTGCTTTAAGCAAGCTTCAGGGTAACTGGAGCGTAAGAGAGGCGGGAGTTCAATGCATGCAGACAGATGAAAACACAGAAGCACACATTTTGTTCAAAAAGAGTTTAAAGAGCTTCTTTAAACAGCAATTTCTGCAACCTTTGCTAATCAGCATATTAACATATTTCACAGGAAAAGTTGTAATAAAATTTTTGAAAATTGGTTAAGAAAAATCACTCAGTATAAGGTCTAGACCACACGCTGGGTTGAAGTAGTTAAACTCTGTTTAGTTTGGTATTAGTCATTAGGTCTTGCACATTGACCAATGATTTTTACACTGATTCATCTGAAACTGTTGCTGTATATATTTGTACTATTTGTAAAAAAAACAGGTTTAAACATGTTACAGGCTTAATTTTCAAACAGTAACAATAAAAGGATTTGTTTTTTATGGTGACAGTATGTTTTAACAGGGTTTGGAATATTTTAGTGATTGAAATAATTTATTTTCAGAATATACAGAATAGCAACATTTAAAAAATATATGTTAATATGTAGAATAAAACAGGGAAGGACAATGAAATGGCAACAATTTCCATTTATTTCTCTGTAAGATATTTTACATTTTAGTCATTTAGCAGACACTTTTATTCAAAGTGACTTACTAATAAAGACAACAGAAGCAATCAAAACCAACAAAAGACGAACAACAAGCAAGCACTATGACAAGTCTCAGTTAACACAAAATAAGATATTATATCATTCTAAGATGCATCTCTTAAAGATGGGTTTCACATTTTCATTGCTTTGAAAAAAATAAACTTTAAAATATACTGCTATACTTTTCTTTACACAGCAAGCAATTTTAGGTCTAAAAAAGCATCTATTAGCCGTTAAAACACAACCTAGACGTCTAGGCTAAAATAGGGCTGTCCATGGGCTCTCAGTCAAAATCTAATAGACATCTAAACATAGCCCCTGAATAGACTAGACATCATTTAGACCACTATTACACGAATACATCTGAACGTCTAATAGACGTTGAATCTGCATCTAGGCTAAAATACGGTTGTCAGTGAAAATCTAGTAGACGTCTAAACATAGCACTAGAATAGACTAGACATCAAATAGACAGCTAATGAACGGCTATATATATACACATCAAATAGACAACAAAACAATTAATTAAATATACAGCTTCAATTAGGAAAAATAATAATTTATAATAATTTCAACAATACAAAATGATAAAAAATACTAAAGAATTAATGAATTTTCAACAACTTAAGATAATTATATATACATTTTGAAATAACATATCATCAATCTTAACATTAAAACATGAATAAATGACAGCATAGAAGAAAAAAGATGAACCCTTTTGTTGGTTTACTCATTTCAACTAATAAAAGCAAACAACAGTAAACTTAAAGGAAATTCATTCATTCAAAATTATTCATTAATGATTTTATTTCTTATTTAAAATTCTTCACATCTGCATTCCTCAAGTCCAACTCTACTGCTGTCAGGAAGATGATCCTCACAGCATCTGCCAAATAAGGAGGAAAAACACAAGAAAAGCTTTTTTGACATAACTTTTAGTTGAATTACAGTATTTGTGACAAAAACAAAAACAAAATCAAGACATATATTGTATATCAGGGGTCATCAAACTCAGTCCTGGAGGGCCGGTGTCCTGCAGAGCTTAGCTCCAACCCTAATCAAACACACCTGAAGCAGCTAATCAAGGTCTT
>JAUMHI010000041.1:4871412-4894371 GCA_032359435.1 Enteromius unitaeniatus
GCCGGGCAGTATTATGTGTGTCAGTGTACAAGTTTATCACTAACCCTTAAAAAGTCTTTATTCCAGCAATATTTCTCCGCCACAATCTGTCTCTATAACAGTCTGAAACAGCTGATTTCAGGACAAATAGCTAAATAAATAGCCCAGAACATACATTAACACTAAATATTCATAAAATAATAAATTCAGTTATTACAGTGAGTTTTCTGTTAGTACTATTTAAGTTGTAATGCTGAATTACGCTGAGCTATCTGCACTACTTTAATACTGCTGCACACTTATCATTTATTACTTAATATTATCACTTTAAATCATTTGTATTTTTAAGCTTTACTACAACTTTGGAAGTTTCAAAATCAATCTTATTCTACCTTAACAATGACAAAGATATTCTATTCAGAGTGTAACAAGCTATTGCTCAATCAAAAATGAATTATTTTATTAGTATTGATATTACATTATACAACAAATGGACTTAATCAAAGATTTCCTTTACTGAGGAAATGTTGTTTTGGAGAGGTTATTTATTTATTTGTTTGTTTTTAAACAGGTACAAATAATAAAATGTTTACTGTATTATCTATTAAATAGTGTAATTAATCCTCTGAACACATGCTGAACTGTGGCTCTAGTCACGGATCACTAACGTTAACAGCTACGATCTGCTTCACGGTTCCTAACAAACTATTTAAAATAAATAATGATTACATCAAAACGAAAACACAGATACTTACAAGTCGAAGTAGAAATGTCCTTCATCGTTTGTTTGTCCACTGCTCTCCTGATAAGAGTCTCTCTCTCTCGTCTAATCATTCAAAAATCAACAGTTGGATATTATCTATAATATCATATATTGTGCATGATTTTAACATTTAACAGCTTGTGGAAATGCAAGTAATTAATTTTTTAAACATTTCAATAATTTAAGCAATAATAAATAATGCTAGATTTAATAATGTTATAAAATAATTAAAGTATAAAATAATGCAATTTAAATTTTTAAAAACTTACATGCATTTAATTAGAAGCTGCTTGGGCAAAAATGACATGTAAACAGTTTTAAGGCTATTTAGTCTTTGCTCTTCGGGCTTAGCTGGTCTGGTATAAGGCCAAACCGTTAAAATTAGACCCGGATCGCCTCGAGTTCACCGGGTCGACTAAAAGATGACGACACATAGCCCGTATAATTTAGAGCTAAACCATGGCTACATATAGACAATGTCATGAAATTACACAAATATCTTTTGAAGATATGATTGACACTGCGAACATGACAGGATTATTAATCATCTCAAACGCTGCCTGGATGAAATCTACAGTGAATCAGTCCTGACTATCAGTGGACTACAAATAGCCGCTCTGACTACGAGATAGGCCACGCTACACAAAACAATATTAAAGAAATGAAACCGTAAACGCTGCTGACTTTAAGTTATGGAATTATATAGGTCTCATTTGTATTTTTGCTAAAAAACGCCATGTAACCAAATTCAAGATTATCTGAGCTAGAAGTGGATTACACATAGCCGGACTATATCAGGTCTATACCTAACAAGTCGAAGAAATGACGACTGTTGCTAGCTGGGTAGTTATGTCTTTATTGCTTACATTCTCTCATCTAACAGACATTTTTTACTTAGTTGAGAGCTACTGGTAGAACATTTATTAAGGCAAAGACAGTTTAATGTGTGATGTTGTAGTGTACGTATATCAGCACTTATTGTATGTAAGCATGTCTGTGTGATAGTGTTAAGTGTGGCCACTAAAACTGCATGGCTATCAGATGTTTCCTTTTAAAATTAACATACAATGCACACTGAATGCCATGCCTAGGCTAGTATCTCCTTTCCTCAGTGAAACCTGTGTTGAACAACAATGTGGTTTCAGAAGCTCTGGCATCCATGCCTAACTTACATTTTATACTAACAAGACACCGCTGAGTCCTTGAGAATACTTTCACAGACTGGTATTACAAACTACAGAACGTCCAATTTGTTGGCCCATCACATAAAGGTGCTTGTTGAGAAATAAATACAATGATAGCAACTGTCCGTTTTGATGAAAGCCATATAACGCCTCTGTTAGGACTTGGCACGGGGGCACTTTTTACAAGTTCCTCGCCACACTCCACCAGTGTGCCCCTGATGACGGATGGCATTTCACAATAACCTGCCAGTGCTCCAGTGACGCAAAGTTGTTTTGATGTTGCTATTTGATCTTTTTTACAATGTGGTGGAAGAAACAGAGCAAGCCGCTGAAAATGTCAGCTCCGCATTATTCTCTGCACTATGAGAGAAATGAAAAAATAGGCATGTGGACCAGGAGGAGGAACAAAAATGGACGAAGAAAATAATAACAAAAAGAATACTGTCTTCAGTTAAGTGACCTTTTCAATAGAGGTGTGAAGTTGTGGTGAGGTGATGTTATGGTCACCTCTGATAAAAGACGACAGTGATTGCTTTGTAAAGGTCTCAAACATTTACTCACAAAGAACACATTATCTGTTACAGAGTATGTCGAGTGCTTTGTGCCATAACAAACTATAACTGTAAAGTTAATTATTTTGTTACTTGTTAGTGCAGTTCAATGCTAAAAGATATAACCAATTAACCATTAAAAATAAGGAAATATGACAGTAAAGGAGTACAATAAAATAGTAGACATCCTGTCTTAAAAAACAAACTGCCATCAGCATACTGTCAAATTTCCACTGACCTTTAGACCATCAGCAAAACACTGCATGCACGTATTGTAGTTATCCGGGATCAAGGAGTCAGCCTTTTCAACTTCATTATTGAATATTCAATCACTGATGGTTTGCATGGAAGGTCAGTAATCCTACTGCCATTAGAGATAAAGAATTATTAGCTGATACTTTACTTAAATACAACAATAATTACAGCCACTGACTTGCAACCGCGGTGCAAGATCAATCCAAACTGTGTCCATTTAATATGCTTTATTATTTAAATGGTAACATGACTGAAATCTTATCACACACTGGGTCTAGTGGAAGAATGCCAGTTCTTTGTCTACCTGCTTCACTGCACATATTGACACAAGCGTAAAACATGTTAACACAGCAAATTCTATAATGCTGGGTGAACTTTAAACATCATAATATTCACTTATTGTGGATTGCAGAGTCCCAGATTCAGGTTTCAACCTGTTTTTGGCCTTTAAGGAATATTGCAGGTTTAATAACTGACAACATGTGTGGCATGATGTCAATTAGCACACACTTATTTATTTTATTGCAATTTTTAAAAGCATGTCAAATGCAATTACATTTTAAAAGATTTAAAAGCAGTTTTTTTTACTTTGCTATGGTTTATGTTAACTAATACAAAAGCTAACAAATGGAAAGTGTTAACCTTATTTTCTAAAACACACTTACATTGTGCTATAGAAGATTTTTTAAGCTAAAAATACATTACATTTACATTATTGGGGGAGTACTTAAATATCAAATTCATCTTAGTGCCTAATGCCAATTCACTACAGTAACAATATTAACGAGATGTTGGGTCAGATTTGGCGGGGAAATTCAATGGCTGTGTCATTCGCTTTTGAGACATGTTTCATAAACACAGAAGAAGGTCTAGTTGTTAGTCTACAATAAGTGGTGTTCAGACAAGTCAGCTAGCAAGCTTTTGACATACACATATTTGAATGAAGACCTGGGTTGATCCTTTGGGACTCACCTTTTCAAAGACTCAAACTGCAATGAGTCAAAACGGAAAGTGTCTACTTGTCAACTAAAACATAGTTCGATGTAGTACATTTACAGTGCCCAAGCTTAACCGATGTTAAAAAACTACTCCACAAGTGACATGCAATTTTATGTTTCAACCACAAATGGCAATAGAAAGACGACTGAGACCAAAGTTCCAGCAAAGAAGCTTTAAAGTCTTCTGTTAAAACCTATTATTTGAATCCATAAAGTCAACATTATGCCGTAAGTGCAATCTACTGGGCCTAGCTTGTGTTGAACGCAAATATTGCTTTAAATTAACTGCTTTAGAATTTATATATTTTAACCTCCCCATGGACTTCAGATATATGCTAAAAAATCGGGTAGAGGCAAGTATTCTTCTGTCTGCTCTCAGTAAAAACCAGGCAGAAAAAGAAAGAGTCAGAGAGAGAGAGAGGCTGGACATGTGGTAACAGGCTTGGGTTTTTTTCACGCTCATGTTGAGGTGACTGGACTCATCATGAAACCCAAATGTGTGACCATCTGTGCTTATGTTGCTGTACTGCCATCTCTCTATTAGTGCCTGTAGCCTCACATAACACTTTCCATTCATAATAGCACATGTATTGTGTATTGCCATTGAAACATAATTCCATTTCACATCGAACCCAACACCCCATGTTAGACTACATGCTTAAAAAGCGAACTGAAAACTGATCTTACTTTTTGAGTTAATTTTAGAGAACTCTGCTAAAAATAAAAGATTGGGATGGATCCACACAGAGCATGCTGCAGTATGAGGCTAGATATGTTTTTTTGATGATGGATGAGCATTCCCTCGAGCCAATGTCAGTGAGAGGAGGCAACACAGCTTATGTAATGTTTATGCTGCTTTTGCCAACAAAAAAAGAGTTAGAGGGTCTATAAGCAATCCTCCATGTTCTGCATGTAATTTGCTGGCTCTAAAATGCTCAAAAATTACTGATTATAAAACTGATTCATCAATCAAGCATGACAAACTTGTTATAAACAATTATATAGGCTCCTTTGATCTGTTCACCATAGCAGACAATATTATTTAGTAGCCTATCAGAATCTGCACTAGCCCAATGTTCAAACATCTGAAGTTGGTGTTAGTTTTACAGACATTTATTAAGATTAAAAAGACTCAAATCTGTTCTTTCCAACTTTTTGTTCATCAACTAACCCATCAGATCATGTTTCCCATAAAACAGTTTTCAACATTGACTATAACAAAGATGTTTTTTTGGAGCACCAAATCATATTTCTGAAGGATTTTTCAAATATTTTAAAATAGAAAGTGTTAATATTATTGTTTTTACTGTCTTTTATGCTCAAATAAATGTAGCCCTGAAGTATAAGTTGTTTATTTTAGTTTATTTCCATTCTAGTATGCACAATTCCCAATTTACTTTCACCAGTCTCATATTATAAACAAAACGCTGATTGTGCAGTCATTTTTCGTGATGCAGCTTTATTCATGTGGCTATTTCTATTATGAGCACTTCATCTCATTCAATGAAGAGAGAAAATTGAATGTTGCCTGGCAACTACAAAGAGCACTTTCCTTAAAAAGTAGGTGTTGATGTAATCAGCAAAGCCAAAAGCACTTATTTCAAAGTGTTGTGCATTAAACAGCGGATTAGCTTCACTGTGCTATTGTTTTTTTCCTCACATGACAAAACCTATTAAAGAACATATAGAGCCAGAAAAATGTAATCCGTTCTTTAGCTAAAACTTCAACCTCTTCAACGGGACGTTTATCATTTCTGTTCTCCGAAATGGGGGATGTTTCTGACAGACTGATAAACAGGCTGGATTAACCAAAGGCCGTAATATTTAAGTAATGTCATCTTTTAAACTTGTTAAACACACGATATCTAGGTTCTCAACGCCACAAAGGGAACACTCAGTCCAACAGACTCTTTAAAGCCTTCCACACTACAAAGTGCCTTTAATCTAGATTGAAGAGGAAGGGAGAGGGAGGAGAAAAGGTGGCTAATGGGGAGGGTCACCGGCGAGATTCAGGACAATACCGCCCCCTACTGTTTATAACAAGAAATGTTTTTAGTGACAACTCTTCGTCCTCTTTGTCAGAAAACCACTGCAATGTAGGCTACACCTACATTCCAAGGTTAGACAGATTTGATTATTATTGTTATGCTTTTTTATTAGAATACTTATTATAGCTACTTAATGAAGTACTTACAGTGCTTATTAGTCATAAAAGTAGTAATGAAAGCGGTAAAAAAAGTTTTGTAAGTATATTTGGTTGTTCCTCAATGCTGTTGTACCTCTTTTGTGTAGATACAGTTCTGCGCACGTTCTCTTAAAGAGCTGCACGTGCGCCCTCAGATCATTGAAGAAGTACTGAACCTTAAAGGGATAGTTCACCCAAAAATGAAAATGTTGACATCACTTTCTCATTTAAAGGTTTTAGGATTGTACTCTCTGCAAATAAGATTTGATATATCTGTGGTAGCAGTCGCATTTAATTGTTTTAAAGGTTTAATCGCCGTTCTTTTTAATTAGGCTGTTAAGATCATCAGTAAAAATAAACAAACAAAAAAAAAGATTCATATGCCATCTAGAGGTAGGAATGACAAAATTCCTGGTTGTTTATTTAATTACGTCAAATGTTCCACTTCCCACAGGAATACATATTTTAATTAATAAAATGAATACCAATGCAAGTCGCTTTCCTGGTTGTTGTGGTTTTACAATATCTTGTTCACTTTTACTAAGGTGTATCTCTTGTTTGCTTCATGTTATTGCTATAGCTATTAGCTTTTTAATAGCTGATGGCAGTTTTGTTTTATTAATACATTCTGTTCTGATCTATGTTTATTCTGTTACAATATGGTCACACTAACAAAAACTTATAACATTCTTTGCCTTTTCATATTGACTTCCTGCAAAGAGATAAAGTAAGTCCTGTGAGGCCAATATCTATTTCTGTTAACTGTTACAATGATTTTGTACAGTAAACATTTGTTGATGGAAACATGGCTCTTTTCTTTTCTTTTTTTTTTTTTTACAAATGTCAGCATTAAATGGCTTTTCTAACAAACAGGTCTGAGTTGGAGCCCTGTAAACATTTACATAGCATATTGAGATTGAGGTGCAATGCAATCTTTTTTAACACATTTAAAATGACAGAAATGTACTTTAAATTAAATTAGCTTGTCAACATGGCCCTTTTTAATCTTGATTTTTGTAATGCTAAAAAAACCCAAAAGTTTATAATGAATAAATAAATGACACAGTTTCAAAATGACCATTTATTTTTTCTTCTTTTCTTTTTTGTAAAAGAACTTAAATACTGCTAGATTTTCCTTTTACACAATTATATTCCATAAAACATTTTTTCTTTCAAATTTGTTATAAATTAAAATGATATGCATGCAATTTTGCATTTCCATCTTTAATTATCAACTTTCACAAAAAAAGGAAAAATGGACACATTTTTATTCTTTTATCTGGAGCTCAGATGAAGCTGCTGTGAAACAGGATAGGGCAGGATGATGGTAAGGGATGAACAACGTTCCGGTTTTACAGAGAAGTTCCATCTGATTGTCTCAGGCAGCAAATTCAGAGATGAATTTTTTTTTTTTTTTTTTGTCAAATGGGCATCGACTGCCAAATTCCTCATGTTCATTCATCCTCTTTATATAATTAACAGAGAAGCATGCTCATAGACAAATGCATACAGAACGTACTCGTTGCGGTCCTTAGTTTTTCCGAGTTGATTTTTTTTCTTCAAAATGTATTCTTTTGAAAATGCACAAACTAGCATAAATTAATAAGGCGAGAATATGCAGGCGAGGAAATCCATGGTTTGCCAAGGCCTTGGTTCTGTAAGTTTCAGGTCCAGGTCTGAACTGCTTCCATATGTTGAGGATCTACTTGTCCTCTACCAGTCCCTTTCATAGAACAACAACACTTTAGGGGTCGGGTTTAGTCTGTAGCTTTTGAGATGAGCATTCGAGGAGGTCACTGCATATCTGCAGAAGTGGACCGGACGGCAGCAGCTCCAGTTGGCAGGGTGGAGCGCAGGGTGCCAGTCACTCCTAAAGAACCAGAACTAGATTGACCTGTTCATCCTAGAGTTACATGTAGTGCTGAGAAAAATGTATATTTTTTTTAATAGACACCAAGCACCCTTGATAGCTATTTAAATTACAATGTACCAAAAGTGCTTGATTTCAGCTTTTAAATGATGAAAACTAATCATAAGATGTCAAAGCTTTCTAACTCTACCAAGGACTAGATCACAGCGACACTTTTGTTCAGCATTCCTATGTTACGCATCTCTTCAAGCTGTCTTCCCAACCTAGAAAATAATGCCTGGTAAGAAATGAGTCCATGGGCTAGAATGCAGTGCACTATGCTAACCTGCACAGATGATTGGCTGGCTGTGGCTGAATCTAAGATTCCTGCTGTTTATGGCAGAAGTTATGTGGAAATTCCACTGCCTGGGATTTCGAGGCTTTGGAAAACTCCAAGATCACTGTATTTAAGATTCCATTTTCTGTAAGAAAACACAGCTGGCAGTAGGTTTGTGTTAATTTACTGAAATGTTCCAGTTTGTCAGCCACTTTCTCGGGGGCCTGCTTATGGGCAATGATCACAGCTTTATCCTATGTTTGCTCAAGTTATGCACTAATGACGGGGGAAGCATGCGGTCAGGTAACATGCTGGCAATAATGACATAACAAAGACTAACTGAGCTCCTTGTTCAGTTCTCAGGGATTCTGTATACACCCGCTACAACTCTCTGATTCTCGGCCATTGCTAGCTTCACAGAATATTTGCTTTTAAGAACCAACCAATCATACGGTTTTGAAGTTAAATGGTTGCTTGGCAGAACTAAAACCCGCCCTTTTGCAACAAAAGACAAAAACAAGCATATTAACATGTGAAAGCATAACAACTGTAACGTTCCCTTTTCCCAGGCAGACACAATGAGCTTTGTATAAGCAGACGGAAATGCAGGCTTTGGTCAGATGGCGAAGGTTCAGGAGGGGTTAAACAGTTTCTGCTTTGTAGCTCGAGAGACCCTAACAAAACGAAAATGTAATGGAAGATGTATACAATTCTGGACAGAAGCCATCTTGACTCGGTGGCTCTGTGGCTCAGGCTTGGAGGACAAAACGGGGCAGGGGGGGCTCAGAGCCGGTGCCGTGAGTCCTGGCTGTAGCTGCCTGGGGAACTGCGGTTGCGGTGGGGCTTGTAGGTGTCCTGGTAGGGGTCCTGGTAGCCCTGCTGCTCTTCCATGTAGTGGTGGTCTCGACCGCTGCCACCGTGCTGCGAGCCAGAGGAGCCCCGGTTCCGTCCCTTGTGCGCTCGTTCGTTGTGGTAGTTCTCGTCTGAGGTCATCAGGTTGCGCCGTTCGTTGGGGGTTGAGTGGTCTCCGGTGTGGTTGGCATGCCGTGTTTTTTGCCCCTGTTGGTTCTGATGTACAAGTACCACATAAAGTAAGAGCCTATGCTAGTTTTAATATAAGCAATAATAATAATTTTTTTCCTTTAACATTTTAGTATTAGTCAATGGTTTGTTAATAGTGAATTGGGCCTTAAAATAAAGTGTAACCTTTTTTTTAAATAATATATTTATTTAGCAGGAATGCATTAAATTTGTCAAGAGTAACTTTGGACATTTGTAATGTTACAAAAGCTTTCTATTTTTAAATAAATGCTATTCTTTTAAACTTAAATATTGCTGAAAATTACGCTTTGCCATCACATTATTTAAAAAAAAAAACATTTTTGATCAAACAAGTGAAGCCTTGAGGAGTATTAGAGACTTCTTTTAAAAACATTTTTAAAAAGTGTTAAATCAATGTTTGAACAGTAATATTTTAATGTTTTAAACAAAACAAAAGTTTGTGATCAGCAAGATTTTTGATGTTTTTAGTGTCTTATGGTCATCAAGGCTGCATTTATTTGATAAAAAATACAGTAAGAAAGTAATATTGAGATTATTAGATTTTTTTATTTTAATATACTTTAAAATATAATTTCAGTGTTGGAAAGTTGAAAACAAAACAGCATTTCTTCAAAAAAAAAATTTTTTGTAACAATATACACTACTGTTTTTGATAAAGAAAATATTTAAAATAAATACAATTTACAATTATTAGCCAATAACCAAGTTATATACATTCCTAAAAATTTCAACCAAATATCATGGTATTGATTAAAAACTTTTTTATGAATACCTATATATGTAGAGAGAGAGTGTATGTGTGTGTGTGTGTGTGTGTGTGGTTGCATACCTGCAAGCCAGATATGGCAGACGTAGTGTAAGGGGCCAGGGCAGCGGGGCCGAGGTTTCTGCCCAGCAGAGGGTTGAGTGGGGTACTGCTGGAGGTGTGGGTTGCCTTCCAGTACGCCTCAAGATACTCAGCCAGGTGTTCACATGCATCTTCCAACTGATTCTCATCCAAGATGATGTCAAACATCTCCTGTTAAAGAGGAACACATTTGCACAGCCATACCACACACAAACACAAAAGACTATGTTAAAACAGCACAAAACTAGAATAATTTCTTTAGTTGTCTTTCACGTTTGTGTTGATGTTTGTATGTATGAGAAGACGCACCGGAGGACACTGTGCTAGTTTATCTGCGGCTACGAGCTGTACATTGAGGTGTTTACTCTGTGACTTTCCTCTGGATTTGATGAGCCGTTGGAGGACCTACAGGACAGAAGAGTTGGTTGCAAGGCAAAATCAATCAGATTTCAAGATCAATCTTTCTCAATGAAACACTAAAACCACGGCACGAGTGTCTCTAGATGTCACACCTTTGGCGAGGACACTTTGACATGGACGATAATGGGTGCTAGTGAAGTCTTCATCAGCTGAGCAGGATGGTTGATGGTGTCTGCGTCCAACACAACCAGCTGGAGCGAGCGAGCTAGTTCAAATATGCGCTCAATCTCGCTCTGTACCTCAGCTGTACATGTATATCACACAAAGAGTTATCAGTCTACAGTTTGCACACTAATAAAACAAAAACAATCAGGACGTGACTGATTTTGAGATCACATTTGATGGCAGTACGTCAGGCTACGTTTACATCTGGTGCGTTTGTGTTTTAAAATGCAGAACTTTTCCTGTTTTATGCATAACTTTTTGATTGATTACGACTGTCATTTACACTACTGCAGTGTTTTCGACTGATTTTTGAGAGTTTTAGTTTGATAAATCACACACTAGTGTAAACACGGCCTCAGATTGAAGGAATATTCTAGGTTAAAAACAACCAGTTTAGAAAAAAAAGGGTACAATATTTGTAGTCGTAGTTAAATTTTCTCAGGCATAGCTACAAAAAAAACCCAATAGAAAATACCAGATACTTGGCTTTACCGAAATAATGTCAGGGAAAATGTGATGTGAAACTTTACATTCAGACAAGGAGAAAAGCTGTGCAACTTAACATGGCAAATTTTTATATTAAATTTCAATATTTCTTTCAACAAGAATTTATGTATTCATTCATTTTTTTCAAAACCTTTCAGTACACTTACACTTAGAGCCACAGACTTTGTAATGCATTCCTGTACAGATGGATTTCCTCAAATTTATAAACTGATTACACGTCTCAGATACTGTAAACAGAACTTAACCTGAATTTAGAATTTAACATGGAATATTCATTTTTAAGGTTTAGGCTCTCTCAGTGTCTTACCAAGGCTGGATCTGGTATTTGAGCGCTCTATAATGGCTCTCTTGCTGGGATTGTTGAGCACAGATCTCTTTGCCAGTGAGATATCAGCTGTCACACGCGTGATAGTTATCCTAGGACAATAAATACATTATCTGAAGTTAGCTGCAGTGAAAATCTTTCATTATAACATATAAACCACCCTGTCTTTATAACAAATTAGTCTGTATTTTAAATTTCTCTGCCTTGTGCAGGAACATGATGAAATGACAGTGTAATCTTCTATACACCACTGTTTTGTTACTTACCTGCCATCAAACCGGTGTTTCAAGAAGTCAAAAAGAGCTTTCTGCATCATATCAGTGACCTGTACAAAAGATATAAAGTGTATTTGAGTGTGATTTAGAAATGTGCTTAATAGTGTATTTATATCACTTTATGTGATAAATTGATAATATTTGATATATTCTAAAACAATATTTATCTTTATGCTTATTAGGGTATTCGTGCTGTACCTCAGCAACATTAATGCCAAACTCCACAGAAATAAATTGCAATAGTGCCTGCTTATTTTTCAGCAGCCCTGGATTCCGAAACTAATTTTCCTTACGTATTTAAAAAATGGCTTTTTTAAGAGTCATAAGTTATGAGCCAAACCAAGCTGCTATAAGGAGAAATACAACATTACAAACCTTAATTTAAAAACAAATTTGAAAAAAAGTTAACCATCAGCCCACATTGTTTCAAATGACTGGTGAATATACATATATACAGTAAATAATATATACATAAACTACCATTCAAATGTTTGGGATCGGTAAGGTTTTTGATGTTTTTTAAAAGGTTTCTTATGCTCATCATGTCTTTGTTTATTTGAAATATTCTAAAGAAATTAAAAATAATAATAATAATAATATGAAATATTATTACGATTCTATTTAAATATAAATTAAAATGAAATTGATTCCTGTATTCAGTGTCACATGATCCTTCAGAAATTATTCTCATATTTTATCAATGTTGGAAACATATCAATGTTTGTGCTGCTTAATATTTGTTTGGAACCTGTGATCGTTTTTGTTCAGGATGCTTTGACGCAGAAAACAGCATTTATTTAATAGAAATATTTTATAACAATATACATATCCGTTCAAAATTGTGGGGTCAGTAATTTTTCATTCTTTTTTTTTAAAGAAATAAAAAAAATTTATTTAACAAGGGTGTGTAAAATGATTGAAAATTGATAGCCTTACTGATACCAGATGTCTGAAAAGTAGTATGTATATATATATATGAGGGAGGAATATTATATATATTTTATATATAATAACCAGGAATTATTTTGTCAGTAGAAATAATGTGGGCTGACGGCTTGAACAAAAGCGTATACCATTGATTACCAACATCACAGCTCACAGTAAATTTGTTAAAGGTTTATGAGTTATTGTTCCCTATTGACAAAATGAATGGGATTTACTTTTAGAAGCCAACTGTCGTACTCTATTAATTGCACTCTATTAATTACATTCCAAATTGGTCCCATATATTGTTCCATATTGGTCATTTATTGCACTTGTAGGGAGAGAGGCAGTTTTTGGAACAGAGCTAAAGATTCCATTTAATTTTAAGGACAAAACTCCTGCCTCATCAACTCGTAACTTTCTAAGCCTCACTGTAATTTATATACCAAGCAGCTGCATAAATAAATGAAGAAATAAAAAAATATATAGTTCCGCCCTATAAATTGCCAAGGAGCTTGTTGTCTTTATTTACTTCTCTGCTTCACTGTCTCTACTCATCTTTGTCTCTCACATGCCTTCATTTTTTTTTTCTCTTACCGATCCCTTCCCTCCATCACTGTTCTTCTCTCCCTTTTCTGTCTCTTTCTAATTTCAAACCGTGCTCTACTTTCTAGCACTGACGTCTCTTGGACCCCGGAAGGTTGTTGCCGTGGTAACAGAACGGCGGAGAGGGGGAGTATGTTTTTGTTTTCTCTGTGTGAAGAGACTGGAATAGATATTATATTTTGCTGGTATCAATAACCCAAAATGCGCACACACAGACACGCAGTCAGTCATAAACAAAGAGCACCAGCTCTGCGGCCTTGAAGGAGGAATTTTCAGTTCCATGTTATTTTATGATGAACTCGCTGATTCACCTGTAAAAACTCTCCAGATTGTTCTTGACAAAAGCGTCTTTTTTGACGATGATACGCCTCCACATCATTTGTGACAACCCACCTCATATCCTTTCAGTGAAGGACCAACCAGCACCACAGGCCTCATGGAAGGCACAACATCATAGGGAGCCACATGTTCAGTCTGTAGATGAGATCATAGGTGAATAACAAAGCACAGCATAGTCAAAGTACGTCACAATCAGTGTTTTTTGAAGGAATGAGTGTTGTTGAGTTGTTGAGAATGAGTTTGGAACAGTGGTGGCAAAAATATATCTCTTCAGTGACTGGACAGGAAGGTTAGGTGACGATTCTTCCATCCACACTTACCACTTTCTGTTTCTGCTTGCCTGAAAAAAAGAGGAAAAAGAAGGGAAGTCAGAATAAAGTATCATCAAGTTCTTCAAATGTGAGAAAGCCACTCAAGTCAATCGTGGTCCACTGCCCCATGCTCACAACAAGCTGCTTGTTTGATCTTTAGCCTTACGCAGGACAGTGCTGAAGTAAAATCATCCACTGATGAATTGCCTACGATTCCGTTTTTTCGGGGAGACTCCGGTAACCCCACCCCCATCTCATAAAGCCCCACCCCCAACAGCTCATTGGCTCACCTGATGACATCACATCCCCCAAACTGGAGGAGGAGCTTCCACTGGACTTACTAAAGAAATGAGCAGACAAACAGAGACAGAGATAGAACATTTTTAGTCATTGTGTCCACACATACACACACACACACGAGCCGACTACTCTCTAAATCTCTAAGTTTAATACTATAATCTCTAATAGCTAATGCACAAAACCTGGTCTGACCCACACTGATTCTATGTCAATGTCCATAAATTGATGCTGCATGTAGAATTGTTATCGATAGTCACCTGGGTTTGAGGGTCAGTCATCCGATTTCAAACTGCGAGCTGGTGTCACCTAACTTACCCAGTTTTCAACAAATCAAATGTCAAACAATCTCAAAATTCTGTACTTTTGGATCATTTCAAGTTTCAAGTAAATTGTCTTAGGAATTGATACTGGGTCTCTCATTTGGTAGTCTCAACCTCAGACCCATAGACCATTTGATAAATATTTCTAAAATGACAAGAGCTCTCCAAAATTGTAAGCTCAAATCTAATTGTTTTTTTTCTAGTAGTTGCAAATATTTTTTTACGTCTACTTGGAAAAAAATTAATTTGTTATATATAGTGTAGTACCAGGTTGCTATGATGAACAAAGTTTTCAAAGTTCATAGCACCGAATCTTTGAAAGATATTCAGCTGAGACACTATAAAAATATATCCATGTGCACATTCTGTTTTTTATTTTTTACATTTTGTGTCCACTAAAAACAATCTACTGTATATTTATTACTATTTCTTAATGTGTTTACTCAGTTACAGTTCTACAACTGCTTGCAGACTCTAGCACCAACATTTAATTACAAAAATAATTATAATAATTATAAAATTACAATTTTTTTTCTGTCTTAAAATGTCACATGAAACAAAACGAAATGAAAACAAAACAAAAAACACATGGATGCTTTACTTTTTCAGACAGTCAGTATAAGTGGATGGTTCTTGGCCAGAATAAACTGCACTGTAGACTGGACTTAATGTTGATACTCAAAAGTCTGGCTTTGGTTCTGCATTTCTGTAGCTAAGACATCATGATTATGAGCAGCAGTGAAAGTGCAGTGAATTGTGATAAATGTACAATCCAGGGTCTAATTCAAGTCATAATGTTTCTGGCCAAGATAACAGTAATGATTACATAAAGTATCAGGCAACTGGAGAGAGAAAAAAAAAAACAAAGGGTGAAAATTCAGAACTGAAAAGCAAACCCACCGTACCTTTTGGGCTTAATCTGGGACTTCCTCTAACGTCAAGCAATGCCATGCTCACAGACTTACTGAGTCAAAAGTCAATTTTCTTCCCATCTCTGTTCTTGAAACCCACCACCCTTATTTCATTTTGGAATGGAATATTTTAAAAATCTTTCCAGAGTATTTTCAAAATTTCTATTGTATCCTATAATAAGACTTATATTATCAACAAGCTATAGTATAGTATATGTTGTGTCTATACAATAGCAACTATAGAGCATTTGGTTTCTACACATGGAAAAAACAAGTTTTTATTAATGGATACAAAAAATTGTATAACACTTCAAAATGAGCCTAGAAATATGTATTAGTGCAAATGTTTAAAAAACAATCCAAGATTGACAGAATAGGACTAAGAGGTTGTGGAAAATCAAATGCTCCATTCATCTAGGTAAGTATGTTCTCTGCCTGCTTACCCTTGTACACGGCTTTTCTTCTGTTCCAGCTGTGCTCTGATATTCTCCAGCTTCAGGGGACTGGGGATAAAACCAATCTCACAGCCTTCTTTCACCAGCCTCCCAATCCACCAGTCATTATTAAACTTCTGCAAATGAAGCACAGAAAAGCACAAAAGAAATAAAAGCTGGGAAAAAACTTTATCCCCTCTTTGCGTTTTTCTGCATTCGAAGTCATCAGTAAATCTAAATCAGCAGTGATCCGTTCACTAATGTGCCATCAGGCCACAGTACCTCTTTGATGTGCAGGAAGTCTTTCGCATCAAATGAGATGGCAGTTCCTGGCACAGGCACATCTTCATCCAGCGCACCACAGTAACTGACATTTGTTTTCACGGCAAAGGCCACCGCTTTGGCCTGGAAGTTAATGTTTTTTTAATAAAATAGTTAAAAATTATACATATATTTATATAAAAGCCATTTCTACACACTTGATGTACACTTGGTTCTTCTAGTCCACCTCACTGACTCAGTGGAGAAGAAATAAAACAAACAGGAGAATTTTAGATTTAGTTGTACTAATATTATACATTTTACTCATAAAATTTTATACCTGTTATATTGGAATTTATATTGGAACACTTAAAGCCTTTATTTATAATGTTTTATAAAGGCTTATTAAAGGATGTAATGCATTGTAATCATTAATAAGTAGGGTTGCAACCATTTTTATTAAATGTCCGGAAACTTTCCAAAAATCTCTGGATTATTTGAAAAATTCCTAGAAAATGTAAAAGATTTCAGGAATATGTCCGAAATTTACTGGAAGTTTTCCACCTTTTTGCAACCCTATTAATAATATGCACTGTAATACATTATATATAAAATGCATGACCTGATAAGTGTTACAATGTATTAACTGTGGATACAGTTATTCATAAGATTGTACAATGCATTATAAGGTGTATTAAAAGGCATAATTAAGACATTAAAACTACTTTTAGTATGCATTAGACAATAAAGGCTTTAATTAAAGTGTTACCAGAGTTTTTCATTTATGGTTTAATCATAATAAGAAAAAAAGGAAAAATAACTGTTGTAAATAATACGACGCAAGTACTTTATTTCTACACTCTGCTTCTTAAAGCATCTTTAAAAGTACAGTGAAATAAAGAGATTTCAAAAAACAGACATATCTTGAATAAATAAACACTAAAATAATCAAATCAAATAAGATGTGATTTGTGTCTGCTCTGACCTTTGCCCTCTCCAGCTGCAATGCAGCCTGTTGTTCTCGCTCCTGCCGGCCCTGACTACCCCCCTCCGGCCTCTCCTCCTCCAACGACACATCTGAATCAGACGGCCTGCTAGTGTAGGAATCAGCTGAGCCCTGCGAACAGATAGCACATACTAAATTACTTACATGAATGCAGTCTGGTCATGTCTTTTAAAAGAGGCGAGTCACAAAAAGGTGTTTTTCTTGCTCGGTTCAATCAGAGAGTTAGTAATACAACAAAAATGGTTTGCTCCGAAATTTCAGCACATAAACATATGACCTCTGGCATGTCAATATTTATTCAGTATTCAAGTACTTGGCATGCCCTGATGAATGGCAGAAGAAATCATAACTGAAGAAATTTACATATAAAGAGTAACAAAAACGGTTTATTCTCACATGTCAGAATTAGGGGTAAAAATATTCTCATGCTAAGTTGAATAATGATTATTTTGGGTTTATTTTAGTGTCATGTTTATTAACATGAAAGTGTTTTGTCTTTTTTAACACCATGCACCTTCTTTATACTACTCGTTACCTCATTATTTATCAATTTATAAAGTTTAAATCGGATTTTAGTATTTTAAATAGAGACATTTAAGGTCATTCTGTAAAAATGCTACCATATTTTTCACTGTAAAGTTCTGGCAATCACAGCTGCTGCCTGTTTTTTAAACAGTACATTTCCCTAATTATTTTTTTACAGTGCACTTGGACCATCTTCCTTGGTCATTATTCACATTGGTGTGGTCTGCTGGATTTTCATTACGTCTGTGATTCTCATGTTTTCCTATTCAGACCGCTGCAAACACAGGTCAGCAAAAAAACCACCTGTACCTCTATTACTAGAGCTGTCAGCCATAGAGATACATGCTTCTTAAGCAAACAGAAAAATACACCTGTGAGCTGAAGGTGACTTCAGGTAAGCTCCTTTTGTTCACAGTCTACATTCCAGTCTTCAAAAACAACGGATACATTTACCAGGAAATATTTAAAAGTGTTTCATATGTAATTAAACTTTGTTATTGTGTGTAACATGAATATGAAAATGTAAGATGTTACTCCACCAGTCATAACATATTTTCATATGCAGAAATAATTGTTTTAAAAGTTTTACAGTGTAACCAACATATCAAAATGATTTGGACTGTGAGACATCTCACTACTTTTCGGATTCTGTCCTTAAGGCATTTGTCTGAGACAAATATAAAAATACTGAATCCTAAAATAGAATAACATCCTATGAAACGTACATATCTTAAAATCCATCTTCAGCTGGGAAGAACAGAAACCAACGATCTTAAAAACTATAAATATGTGAAATCATGAGCTTTCATCATTTTTTTTCTGCCATTCATTAATTTCAATAATGTGTCTACTTGTTATTATTATTATTATATCATCCATTAGTTATAAGCAAAGTTCATTAGCTACTCCAAATGGTAAAAAAGACGTAATTTACAGTACAAAAAACTGAACACACTCTATCTATCAACTATCTAGTTTCCTTTAAGCGCACATACCTTCACCGCTTGTTTCTCAGGACCATGAAAAACTTCACAATACACAATCTGAACATTTTCTCCAGAAATCTCCAAAAAGTCCTCAGACGTCTCCATCACGTTCAAGAGAGAAGCACCTGATCCCTATCGGCTCGATAAAAACATATACCTTAAGGTATTCCCACTGTCGCCTTTTAAGATGATAAAGAAGATCCAACCAGCAAGTACATCGTCCTCTAATTAATGAGAGATCTGCTCAAAGTGAAGTGAAGCTAGGAAGCTGTATTCTGTTAATCCAATTTGGAAACAACATTAGCTCGAGTCAGTGAAAAGAATGATTGGGTCAATATCGCATTAGAGAGCGAGGCAGAGAGAGAGGGCGGAAAAGCCTCGCAGTCGGCTAAAAAATTTCAGCACGCTGCCTATGGCGAAACACTTTTTCCCTGAAGGCAGCCGCTCCGCACAAGCTTACTTCAGCAGGGACCCAATTGAGGCCGGTGAGTCCAATCACAAAACGCCTGACTCGGGAAGCAAAAAATGCACAAGTTTGCTTATCTTTCACCGCAGAAGTGATGATTGTGAGCAAAAAAAGGAAAATTCAAATGAATGGCTTTCATCCTTGATTTTGACGAGATAAGTCTTTTTGCTGAAGAGTGACTTTGGAGGGACTTAAAAGATTCATATATAATGTCATCATAAAGACAAAATTAATTTCCCCATTAACTAAAATAAGCTTTTATTGAGCTTAGAAGCTTTACATCCACAATGTCACTGGATGTGCATTGAACATGGTTCAAATGCATCTGTACTTTATTAGTAAATAAATACAAATCCTCTTAGAAGCAGGCTTTGTAGAAAATATCATACACTACCCACATATAGTGAATTACTGGAGTATGCTTTATAATAAATACTATTTCAGTCTTTCTGCTTCGAAATTCACATTTAACTCTATTGTTACTTACTATTTCTTTGTAAATAATTTATTAGTAATTTCTGTGTAATTTTTTGACACCATTGTTTGCCAACAACTTCTATATCTAATGTACATTTATTAATAACAGTTTAACAAGTTTCTTAAATATTATGCTTATTGATTCATATTTTAAATGATTTTACGTGCTCTGTTCAAAGAGCTGTGTTTTAAATATACAAACTACATGAAACACCATATGTTCATCCTTAAAAGCACAGGAACCTGATTCTGAATTATGATGTGTATCTTAAAGGAATGGTCTCTATACATACAGAACATCGAAATAAACACATCTGATGAGAATTACAGTGGGTTCTAAGGGCCTCTAACTTATACACACACAATCCCTGATAGCTTTTCCAGACTTCTGGCTCAATTTCATTTTGAGGCATTCAACTGGGGCACCTAAGCCATGTGACTCATTACATTCTACACATCAGCAAGAAGCGGATCTGCCCCTTTAACAGCCACACATTAAATGAAGCTTTACAATTTTACCTATATGATAACACCCTAAACAAATTTAACCTTAAAGAGATCACGTAGGTCCTACAAAAAAACAAACAAACAGAAAGCCACGTATTAGAAAAAAAAGAATAAAAAAAAAAAAAAAAAAAAAAAAACTCCAACTGAAAAATGAATGAGAGATGTGTTTTTTTTCTCCTACTGTAGCATTCTTTAAACGCACCGTATGGAATAGGAGTGAATGTTCAATGGGAATGTGTGCTATTAACAGCACATACTGAAAGACATACACACACAAGCCTCTGATGAGCATCTCCCAAAAGTACACCCACGGAGATCGGTGGGCTGCATCTTAGAAAATCATGGTACACTGAGTCTCGCAGGCCCTGTATGTGCAGCACAGCTGAGCCAGTGTTCAGCACACACACACACACGAGCGCGCTCACGCACACACACATATAGCCAGTGGGAAAACACTATATTTAGCCATAGCCAATTCCGATCGCGAGAAAAATAACTCACCGCCTCCGAGTCTTCAAATCCATGCAGGTACAAATTGTCATACATGGAGGTTTGCTATTCCAAAGAGGTCCTCTTGAAGAATAGAGAAAAAAAAAGAGAGGAGGAGGTGGTGGTGGAGATGGAGAGGGGGAGGAGGAGGAGGAGGAGGAAGAGAAGGAGGGAGCCACCACCACAAAAAACAATCGATGGGGGGGATGACGATCCCCTTGCTCCACAGAGGAAGAACAAGGAGGGAAAAAAGGGTGAGAGAAGCCTCACGAGAAAGAGAGGATGGAGAGAGAGAGAAAGAGGGAAAGCAGGCCTGTGCAGACGGCTCGGCCTGCAGGATGGAGTGGATCCCTCGTTCAGCCTCCAATTCTCTCACATCCTCAGGCAGGGAGAAGCTTCCCAACGGCTCACTGACGCGGACGTTTCATCATCTCTCAGCAACACGCTCACATACACACACAGCACGGCACTGCTCCCCGCATCAGAGAGAGAGAGAGAGGGTTAGAGAGAAAGAGAGAGAGAGAACCCTTCCTCAATCTCAGGCTGATGACACAGTTGACCAGCTGCGTGCTGATTGGCCAAGCAGCCTCCCAGTCAGAGCTACTGCTGACGTGTGTTCTCCTTGACTGTGAGCGCTGATGAGAGAGAGAGAGCCTCCCTCTGCCTCTTTCATTCTCTCTTTCCGTCTGTCATTTCATTTGAATGTACAGTCAGATTTTTCTCAAGGATGTTCCCCTTTATTTGCTGAGATGTTATTTTCTTCAGTTTCGTCACTGATTAAATGCTTTGTTTGTTTTATTTTCACATAAAAATATTTACAAACATATATATTTGAATAATTTAACCAAATTCTAACATAACGTGAATAAATGAAAACTAGTTTTTGCAAATACATAAATATCTAAATAACAAGCATATATTTTAGTGCTGTCGATTGATTAACCACATCCAAAACAAATATATGTGTGTGTACTGTGTTTGTTTATTATGTATATATAAATACACACATATTCAATATATATTTGGAAAATATTTACATGTTTATACAGTCATATATTTATATTGTATATCAATATATTTAATATATAAACATACAATTTTTTCTTACATTTATACATGCATGTGTTTATATATATATATATATATATACACACACACCCTACCATTCAAAAGTTTTAGAACAGTAAGATATTTAATGTTTTTTAAAATGTTTCTTCTGCTCATCAAGGCTGCATTATTAGATTAAAAATACAGAAAAAAACTCTAATATTGTGAAATATAATTTCAAATTAAAATAACTGTTTTCTGTGTGAATATATTTTAAAATGTAATTTATTCCTGTGATACAAAGCATCATTACTCCAGTCTTCAGTGTCACTTTCAGAAATCATTCTAATATGCTGATTTATTACTAGAATTGTCAATGTTGGATTCTTTGATGAATAACAAGTAAAAACAACATAATTTTTTACCAAATATAAAACATTTCTAAAATGTAAATCTATGCTGTGACTTTTTTGTTCATTTAATAGATCCTTGGTTAATAAAAGTATTCATTTCATTCAAAGAAAAAATAATAAAAATGTATTGATCCCAAACTTTTGAACAGTAGTAAAACAGCAAACTACTGTAACAGTAGTTTTGAACATTATTATCCATTTTAAATAAATGTTTCCTTTTTAATATTTTAATGATCAAAGAATTGTAAAAAAAAAAACCTATTAAGCAGCTTAATTGTTTCCAACACTAATAATAAAACATCAGCAGATTAGAATGATTTCTGAAAGGATCATGTGACACTGAAGACTGGAGTAATGATGCTTATTTTGGATGCAATTAATTGTGATTAATCATTTACTAATACACACACACACACACACACACACACACACACACACACATATGTGTACTCTATATATATGTATTAGTCAAGCCATAAATTCTTCATACAGTGGACTACCAGTTAAAAAAGAAAAAATGTGGAACCAAAAATTATTCTGACACTTTGAATGGGCTGTGTTCTCAATATATTATTTCAAATCTTAACAATTTTTAACTTGAGATGATTAAATGTTTTATGTTTTTGTAAATAGTATAAATATATAATCAAATATATGCACTAAATTACACACACACACTCATGTTTGTTTTGCTATCTTATCTTAGTGAGGACATTACATAGACTTCCATTGATTTTGAATCAGGTGAATTATATTTTCTAATCCCCAACCCAAACCCTATCCCTAAACCTACCCTTCATAGAAACATGTGCTTGACACTAGATCTACATAAAATCTACTTTTGACTGATTTATAAGTGTTTTTATCTAGTGAGGACCAGCAAAATGTCCTCACTAGTGGGTTGTTTTCATCTTTCACTATATAAGTGAGGACAT
>JAUMHI010000041.1:4904814-4916280 GCA_032359435.1 Enteromius unitaeniatus
TAACAGTTTTTTACCGTAGCATTTTAATTTTTCTACTGCTAAAATCGCTGTAATTTTTTTACTTTACAGCTTTAAATTGGTGGTTTGTTCTTCCTCCCTTATTTCTAATTCGACTGTCATTTGCAGTGCTTCATGGGATTGTAGTTCTTTTCTTCACTAAAACGGTTCAGTATACAGTTTTGTACCTTTGTCTTTTTTCCAATTTCGATTCGTTTTTTATTTTTTATTTTAAGTTTATGTTGTAGTGATCTGCCTTGTAGCTGCTTGGCTTGTTACATGGCATATAATATTTGATCACTTTCCCAATCCCAATGAGAAAAAAGTGTGAAAATAAATAAATAAATAAATAAATTAAAACTTCCGGAACAAACACCTGCTGAAAAATTGTGCGAGCACTAATGCACTCTATTATATACATACTGAATTGACCACTAGCCCAAATATGCATGTGCCTCAAAATGTTTGTTATAATGACACAAATAAAACAGTTCAATATTATAAGAATAATTAGCATTGAATAAATAAATCAATGTTAAATCTTAAATATATATACATATATGATAATCTATTTTCAATGTCCCTCTAAAATAATCAGAATATTTCTTATGTCACAAATTATTGTACAAACTTTTATCCATAATTACTTGAGAACGAGAGAGAGAGAGAGAGAGAGAGAGAGAGAGAGAGGTAAGGCAGAGATGAACACCAAGACCTTTAGACTGGGTGTTAGAGAGAAGAGCTGAATCAACTAGAAATAATTCAGCATTGTCTGCACACAGCTCCTCACCCAGCAGAAGATGAAACATAAGAACAGAGAAAGGAAGTGCTGAGATAGCCGGAGCGAGGAAAAGAGCGAAAGAAAAATGAAAAAGGGGGTCTCAGGCTCAGCTGCAGCGGAGTTTGGCCAGCAGGTAGGCTATGCTGAGGAACACCCAGACGATGAGCAGGTTTGGGCTCAGGGCCAGAAGGGGCAGAGAGTAGAGCAGACTGGGGTCCAGCCTGAAGTCACGTATGGGCAATAAGCCGCTCAGGTTCTTCTGAGTTACCCCCTCCCTGGTCCCAATGCTGCAGAGAGGGGCAGGGTCGGAGGGACGGGGACGAGGGAGCGGCAGCAAGGGCCAGAGAAGATGAACAGAATGGGGCGACATGCACAGGATGACCATTGTGGTGGTCCCAACATGAATGTAAAGTAAAAACAAAAGTTTAAATTAATTGCAGATATGATGAAAAGGTGTCAAGTCGAATCCATCCGTCATATGACGATGCAAACAAAAAGACGTAAAACAGACAACGTAAATTAGGAAAAGAAATACAGACACAGAGAAGGGAAGGAGAGAGAATAAAGAAAGAGAAAATTAAGAGTAATGTTCTGCACCTCTGCCAGTTAAAAGTAAAGAAAGTTAAAGAGATGGGTTCTCCATGTTGAACAGAAGGGGGCGTATGTAAGGCTGCTGCAATGCAATGCAAATCAAGTGTGCTGCGTCCTCCCAGCATGCAATAGGCCAAAAGAGCTATCATAACAAACCAACTGTGAACATAATAACAATATTGCGTAGAGCGTCTCTGCATCCATCTGTTTTGTATCCAGGCTTGTGAAGGAGAGTGCATTTTTAGGTGTAGATAGACTGCTGGCTTTCTTTGAGTGTATTTCATTTCAAGCCTCATACGCACACAGGGGACAGCAGCACAGTGACATATCATGCACAGTGCATTGTGGGTAAAACTTTACCTTAACATCCAATTTATTAACCTAGGTTAATGAATTAGATATTGAACTAACAACGAAGAACATTTTTACAGCATTTATTCCTACCTACTTTAGGGTTATTTTAAGGATTTTAATGTAATTTTGTTTGAATACTTTATACAAATACATTTTGATTTGTAGAAATCTGACTACAATTCAAATGTTCAGGGCCAGTAATGTTTTTATTGTCTTTTTTAATAAATATATTATCACCATGCATTACTCCAATCTTTAGAGTCCAATTATCCTTTAGTAATTCACATATTCTGATTTGGTGATTTCTTTTTATTGCCAATGTTGAAAAGAGTTATGCTGATTGATATTTCTGTGGAAACCATGTAACCTTTCACATCACAAATGCCTTTACTGTCACTTTTAATTAACTGAATATGTGTCCTTGCTTAATAAAAGTATTAATTTCTTTCCAAAAAAGGAATCTTACTAACCAAACAGTGGTGTGTAGAAGTTAACATTTATCTAGAAGAATATATGCTGTAAACTGTGCATTGCTAGTTCATGACACCCAATGCATTAACAAATCTAAATGAATTGAAGCTTATTGTAAAGTGTTAACATTGAGTATTTGCTGAAAACAGCAACAAAACCTTCCTGTACTCATCTTGTCTCTTTCATCAGCTTCAACAGAACAGATATTAAAGAGTTTTCTGTACAAATGTAACTATATGTTTAGATCTGTCCTTAGATGGCACAGAGACAAGAGGAGACAATTATGTGACAAAACTGAGTTTCATACCCTTATTTATAAGCGCAGAACATCTGGCAAGCGCACAGCCAAACAAACAGCAGTTTCCTCACACTCTACAAGTGCTATTTACTTGTGTTTACACCTCTCTTAGAGCGTGGAGAGATGGAAGGGTGGAACAAACACCCTAAACAAGTGAATAAATCTAAAAGTAAATGAACATATTAGGCCACAGAGCAATAAAGACAGAAAGGTGTTACTGAAACCACCAAGAAGCCACAAGCAATGAGGGATGATGCACTGGAGGGGATCCTTCGGAGAGACAGAGAAAGGAAGAAAAGATCCCCAAAGCGTGCAATGCTTATGAAATGAAGTGCAGGCAGTTGTTCAGGAGTCTTACCTGCGCATGCAGTCGAGGGCCTGGGTGAAGACCTGTGGGGCCATGCCATGCTCGTGCTGCAGGATCAGACACTGCTCCAAAGTCACTGACATAGCAGTTCGGTCCTTGGCACTTTTACAGCTGGTAAAACGTACTCCATTTAGTCGCCGACAAATCTGAGTGAAGAGGCACAAATATTGTGTTACAGCATATTTACACTTATTTCAGTTCGGCATTCAAACACATTTTGAAAAGGCACCCGAACCACTTAAAGGCCTTCATATGCTCTCTGTTGGCACTGTGCTGAACTATAAAAACAAAAAAACTAAATAACACAATTCACGTTCTTGCTATTAAGGGTGCTATCTATCCTTTTGACTTCAAGGTCCCTCATGATCCAAAACAATATTCAATAAAACAGGTGTAATTATGATAATACAACTTCTTTTTCAAACTTATTAGTGTGTTGATGTATTAAATTAAAAGATAAATCATTTTGTGATTCCAGACCAACATCCACCATTCTTATTCTGTATATTATTTATTAAAATGTTATTAGGGAAGGAATAAAGAAACATGATTTTAGTTTGAATTCTAATATTTTAGTATTTTTGTATTTATTAAAATTTAAAAAAATTTCATATTATATATATATATATATATATATACACACATTATTTCTCATGAGGAGTCTAATTAAGAGCTGACCTGCTCAAAAAGTCACTAATGTAAATAGCCAGTAATTACATTTTTGTATCTTTGGAGCCCAGATGTGATGACCTTTTTCTAGTTTCATGATCAATCTTTTGTCAAGCACCCCGTTTGAGTTTATGCATGGATGTGTGTGCTTTGGTTTTTTGTTTACAATTGGTATATTTAGCATATGCATTTCAAATCTTAGATTTGAGCTTAGCTTCAACATAACTTTTTATGCAAACTGACTGAAATCATAATTATGAGACTACAACTGGCCTCATGTGGTTCGCTTATTTTGAAAGACAGAGGTGGCATGTGATGTGCATTCTTAGACACCGTATAGCTTAATTATAACTGCACATGCAAAAATTACTTCATATTGTAAACCAATATACATGATCACGCATTATGCCCACTAATTGTGCATAAGACTGCCGCAAAACGCATCAATAGAAATTGCATTCTGTGAAATGTTGACTTCTACTGGATTTTCAGTAACAAAGATTGAAAAAGGAAAGCCTCACAACATAAAATGTAATATTTCTATTTTAAGAGGTGGCAGTACAAATTAGATAAACCACTATTTCAGACATGAAAACTAGTGGTTAAGGTTTTTAATGAGAATAGTTTTAAAATGAAAACAATGGCAAATGGGTTTGTGCAATTATTTGAATAGAATTAAATAGTAAGTAGCAAAAGAACTGTTACCTCTGCAGCCTGCCACAAAATGTCTACATTTTTATTTTTCCTAGCATGAACATTTTGGCCAAGGAACCGCAAAAGCTCTGGAAGACACGTCTGACTACGAGAGCGAGGAAGACCTGAGAGTGACAAAATTAAAACAAGAGTGATTTGTACAATTCAAATGTATTTTCACTTATGTTTTTTTTTAATGTCCTCTCTACATGAGAGAGGAGTGATGACTTACAGTCGTCAGGTAAAACCTCTTTGAACTGCTGGTAGTATGAGCTAAGACGTGCCAGGCTCTCCCCGTTGATGAGCTCCTGAAGTGACGTGTCTCCAAACCTACGACACAAAACTTCAATATGAACACAAGTGTATACTAAACTGAAAAAGAGATCAGATAAATCAAACAATTATGATATAATGTTATTTGTTGATGTTATGCAAGCACTCTTGAGGGGTGTTTTACATAACCAGGACTCACTTCTCGGCGAGCGTTTGCTGCTCGTTGATGCCCACGTTGAACAGCACCGGCTGTACCCGCAGCAGCATGCCGTTCTGGATCTCCCTTGGCAATGCATCAAACATGCTTCCCGGGAGCGGGATACGAACATTGAACCCGTCTCTATTTCCGGTGATCACCGGCAGCATGTCGGGGGAAGAGGTAGAGATGGCCTGCGTCACCTTGAACGTCACATTTCGAAGATCCATTATTCCTATGCTCATGTCCTCTAACATGGCTAACTCCTCACCTGTGAAACAAACACACAACGAAGCAAAAATCACTGTACCCAGAGTATAAAGGTTTCTAAACAGAGCGCTTCTTTCAAATGTGCCCTAAATGAGTTTATATAACACAAGTGACTCAGCGGTCACTGTGTATCCAGGTTCAAAGTATGCGCATGCTGTATGTGTGGAAGTGTGTGTTTACCATAAGTACTTAATAGGCACTCGAACTGAGCGAGCAGACCAATAGTGTAAAGCTGTCTCAGGAAACCGTCGTCACGGAGACAGTTTCTCAGTTTGATGATGAAGCCACAAATTAGTGCTGTGAGCTTAACAGAGGCAAAAGACAGAAGATACTGAGCAAGAAGACAGTTGTCAGAGAATGACAGAAACACAGGAACAGTTTTACCCAAACACATCATGTTGCTCCAAACCTCTAAGACTTTTGTGAATCTTTGAATCTTTTTTAAAGAAACTGATTTCTGTCTCTCCACAGAAAGTCCAGTTATTCAAAACTTTGACACTATGAAAAGTGCATAAAAACATTGTTGAATACATCTATATCAATCAAGCCGTTTAATCAAAGCCTTCTCAAGAGACATGATTGCTTTATATTTTGAATAGATTTAATTTATATATAAGCATTGATTAGTGCACATATACTGAGCACGGGGAATATGGTAAATTATGTTTGTTCTTGTGTGTCAAGTAAGTGTGGTTGAGCTGTTTATCATATTTGAAGTGCTCTATGATGTGCTTAATGTTTTTAGATGTAAATAAAAGCTGTAACTACATTGAATTAAATCTCAATTAAATAAGTTAATTATATAAAACAACCGTTTTTTTTCCCCAGAAGACCTGCATTAAACAGCTCAATTCATATCAATATATTTTACAGTCTTTTTGAATTGTCTTTTTTTTTGGTGACAGATATCGCTCAAGTTTTATTCAAAATATTTTCATTTGTGACCCTGGACCAGAAAAAAAGTAGCATGAGTACCAAAAAAAACCAAAAGTATCAAAACCAAATTTTTTATTAGAACTATACATAGCTACTTGTATACTTAAATATACACTACCGTTCAAAAATTTGGGGTTAGTAAGATATTTAATGTTTTTTAAAGATTTTTCTTCTGCTCATCAGGGCTGCATTTATTAGATGAAAAATCCAGAAAAAAATGTAATATTGTGAAATATTGGCTTATGACTGGCTTTGTGATCCAGGGTCAAAACTATGTTTTGAAGATGAACCAAAGTCTTCTAGGCTCGGAAAGACACAAGGCTGAGTAAATAATTTTTAATGGTGAGCTATTCCTTTAAGGTTATGGAGGTATGTATTTGAAAACTAACTGTCTGGCAGAAGACCACGTCTCGACGGTACTGCAGGTTGAGGTCCATTGCGATGGTGGGTGCGCTGTCTTGCATGAGCAAGAACACCATTGACTTCTTGGCTTTGTCGCTCATCATGGCCACACACTCCGTTAAGGTCGTCAAGAGGGGATACAGAGCCTCGCTCCACTCACCTGATACACACAAAGTATCAACTGCTAATATCTTTATCAAACTTTACTTTCTTACATTTCTTTCAGTTCTCACTTTAAAGACTGCATAAAATAAAAAATGTAAGGTTTGTTGCTTTTAGTCTGTTTATTAATGCAAATAAAAATGCTGTCATCATTTATTCACCCTCATGTAGCATTATTAGTCTTTCATTTATCTTCGCAGCACAAATGCACATATTTTTAAATGAAAACGTGGTCGCGATTTCAACCGCGCAGGAACCACCGGAACACTATTTGTACAGGGGCGGACCCCAATCGTGTGAATAAAAGCTTGCATGAATTACTTAGTTTTTATGAACTCGTTTTATGAAGTGTTAAAAGTTTTGGGGGACAGAAAATCACTTCAGTTATCTTAATTTATGTTTTGAAGACGAACAAATGTCTTGCGATTGGAAACACATGAGGATGAATAATTGATGACTTTGTATGTATTTGTATATTTTTTTAGGTATGTTGACAAAAATTTAAAACTTAAAAAATACAGATGAGAATTTTTTTCAAATTAAATTTCTAGCACTGGAAAGTCTGTTTGCCCCAGAAATGATAAATGCTCTTTTTTATATACGTTTCAAGCAACTGGCCATTAAAAAAAGGAACAAACTCTTTGATAAGTCGTGCCCGACTTCCTGTTTTAATAAAACATTTTAACACTTCAGGGGTAACAAGCCAATTCACAGGGACTTTAAAAGTGTACATGGGAGGACAGATTTCAGAAAACAGTAGCAATGAAAAGTTTACACGTAACACAATTAACAAGGACGACAACAAGAACAACAGATGTGACAAAAGTCAACACTAATTCAGCAAAAGCGCATAAGCTTAAGGGAGGGGAAGGGGCTCCTACCTGGGTAACTCTCCTCTCCACTGCTGCTGCTGCCATCTAGAGGATGGAGGTGCAACATGCAACAGTTAACTTAGCGAGTGCAACTAGCATAGCGCACGCAGCTCACATAGACATTGCTGCAAGACAGCAGAAACTTTGAAACGCAGATTTAACAACTGCTGTTTTTCCACTCGAATGCAAAGTGGAATGCTGCAAAGGTTCGCCTAGATACAATATGCAAGTAAGTAATATTCACAGCTGCCTGGCAAACTAATGAGTTCATAGTCATTATATAAATGGAGAAGACTACTGTAAATCACAGCATGCACTGCCAAGTGACTAACTGGCACAGACATCCAGCACCAGACAGACAGCCTGCAAGCCTGTTAGCCAGCCAGCCAATCAAACGAGAGCACCCGGTCACATGTTCACAGTAGGCAAATATGCTGGGTCAAACAACAGAATGTTCCAGAGACATGGCAACAGAGAGTCACACAGAGTCAACACACATACATAAACTGTGGAGTTCACTTGGATGTCGGTTTTTCCATACATTCGTATCGTTTTGTTTCGGCAAAAAGTAAACAAATTTACACATACTACTAGACTTCAGACACGAAAACACAATGATGCACTATATATACCTGGGTGTAGAGTAGAGATGATGAAATGGATCAGAAACAATGGGAGAAGAATTTAAAGCCCCAACCAGTCAAGTAATATAAATGCTAGTTGCTATGGCAGCATGCAAACCTGTTCGAACATGAACAGGTGACAGGGTTTGTGAAAAAAAACGAAAAGACTGAAAACCTAATAACTAGAAAGGAAAGAGTATGTACATGTGTTCCTTGGACAAGCGGCAGGGAATGTGAAGCAGAGCATTTGAAATAGATGAGCCTAGTAGACCTGATGCTGTTCTTCAAAATATAACAGAGAGAGGGAGAGAGAAGGTGTGAACAAGAGAGTGAAAGGCACCTACAGGCATGCGTTTCAGCATTAACAGGGCATGCAGGGTTCAGATCTGGTGATGAAGATGAAGGTGTTGATGGTGAAGGTGACTGTTGTTGCGGTTCAGGGACCGAGGAAGGCTCCTCCATGCAGACAGGGTTGATCCAGAAGGCTTTTGTTTTCCCATTACCTTTCTTACTTGGGCCACTTTGCTGGTCAGCCTGGAACATGTCCTCACTGCTGCTGCTGTGCAGACGGTCCCTCTGCAGCAGTTTGTCCACTCGCTGGATGATACACTCCAGACTTTTGTCAACATTCCCCCACACCTTTTCCTGCAATGAAGAAACTTTGTAGTAAGTGCAGTGCTTGGGCACAAAACATGCAGTAAAACGGTTTTAAACAAAATGTACTGATTCAGCGATTTCTGTCTACTTAAATGTTAACACAAAAAAAATATTATATAAACACAGTAAAAGTCCATCTGAATAATTTAATCCAAGTCTTTTGAAGAGACAAAATCACTTTATACAATTTAATTTAGGCTTTTATTTACATTGTTAAATGCTATTTTTGCTATACCTAAATTAATGTTTTGGTGAGTATTTCAATTGAAAAATTATTTGGATTTCAATAATAAAAAAAAGCAAATCTGAATTTAGATCAACCTGAATCCAAACCAAAACCTGATTAAATTCATCAAATGTGACAGTAACACTTTTACATTGTCACTAAAAGAAAAAAAACATTTGAAATAATATTATTTTGTATATTAAATAATTTTGTAAATAATTATTTATTCATTAAACAATTCTGATACAATGTAACATATCATCCACAAAATCAGTACAACTGATTTCAACATAGATAATAATAACAGCATATTAGAACTTTAATAAACGAAAATAAAAAATAGTTATTTAGAATAGAAATATTAATTTTATTGTATGATTGAGAAAATAAAATATTATTGGTAAATATTTTACACTTTTAAAATAATATTTTATCGTTTACTTTAAATTGTGATGCTACAATTCCATCCAAAGTTTCTGTTTATATGACAAATATGTGTGCACTTTGTATATTTATTATGTATATGCATATGCAGTATATATTTGGAAAATATTTACATGTGTATTTATATTTGTATCATTTCTTTTATATATAAATATATGTAATATATAAACATAACATACATTTTGGAAATATATACATGCATGTATGTGCATTTATATACCCATAATGCACACACATACACAAATATGTACACAAAACCTTTATTTTGAATGTAATTAATTGCGATTAGTCATTGCCCAGCGTTACAATACATTTGTTAACATGCCTCTAAATCTTTCTTACCCACTCTTCCTCATGCCAGTCAACTTGGAGGGATGAACGACTGTTTCTGCCACTCCATTTGGCGAGTAGTGTGTCCTGATCATTCCTCAGCACCACCTGCTCTGAGTCAGCAGATGGGGAGTTTTTAGAGGCGATGTACTCAGGTCTAGCTGCGTTCAGGGCCTGCACTGCAGACGCCAGCAGTTTACAGTCACACACCATCACTAATTGCCGTGTCTGAAAGTGAGAAAAAGAGGATATAGTGTCAGCCTCAGATCTAACTGGGTCCAAGTTGGAAAAATGTAATATGTTCATTTGTATCAAGTGTACAAGCACTTCTACACGTACCTTATCTGCTAGGATGGCGAGGGTTCTCTCCATGCCGTTAGCAGAGCGTTCTTTAGCGGCACGAGACAGGCGCTCAGCGTAATAGCTGACCTGAGTCTTGAGAGTGTTGATATGGGAGATGATCTCTTTGGCACGGATAATATCCTGAGGGATGTAGACGATGGACTGGGAGCTGGACAGGGCACTGCTGCTAGACCAGAGAGAGCTTGGTTACGTAAACTCATCACACGAGCAATAATGGCACATGCACTTGACTACATTAGTACACTATAACAGACAGATAATGATTGCGCATTTCATTCAGACAGTGATGCTCCAGAGACTTTGACAGGCACCAAACACTTCAGGTCCTCAATCCTACTTTTTCAGAGCAAACAAGGTGCTCAGGGATGAAGAAATGGGGTCATTTGTGCTGTAGGAGAATTGTGCCATCAGTCCTTTAAATGGCAGATCTGTTTCACTAAGTGCTTCTGTACAATACAAAGGTGCAGTGGACTGTGTTTTTATGTCTTCCATGAACAGACAGTATAATTTCAGGAAACACATACGGCTGAGTAAACCTGCAAAGAACCAGGTCATATTTCACCTCTGTTTTAAATGTGATATGCAAGACACTGCATTTTGCATGAAAAAAAAGATATGTCTATTTTTAGTGTCTGTTAATTTTAGGCCATTTTTTCTATCTGTGATTTTGTCACAGCAAAAAAACAAACACAAAAATACAACAGCAACAACATTTTTCATAATTGTTAATAATTTATTATTATTAACTGACTGCTAGAGACGATTCATTTAGAGATAGAACACAGTTACTATTATTTAAATTATAAAATAAAGTGTTGCTAATTAAATAAAATGGTTTTGTACTTAATTTAATTTAGAAAAATCTAATTGTCAGCATAAATTAAGGAGAAGCTTAAAAAGATAGCCCAAAATACACTGTATGGGTCAAAATTATTGATTTTTCTTTTTTGCCAAAAATCCTTAAGAAAAAAAATCATGTTTCATCAATTTCTTACCGAAAATATATTAAAACTTTATTTTTGATTAGTAATATGCATTGATAAGATCTTCATTTTGAAAATTTTAAAGGTGATTTTCTTAGCATTTAAATTTTTCTGTACTCTCAGATTCCAGATTTTCATTTAGTTGTATCTCAGTCGAATATTGCCCTATCCATCCAAATCACACATCAATGGGAAGCTTATTTATTTAGCCTTAAGATTATGTATAAATCTTAATTTCGTAAAATTAACACTTAATACTGGTTTTGTTGTCCAGGGTCACAATTGTCTTTATGAATAACAATTTATGTTTTAGGGACTAAATACTGTACAACTCAGATATTCCCACAGGAATTGTGGTACAACAGCCTAGAAATGTAACATTCAAGGTTATAAACGACAAAAAAAAACAAAGGATTAAACAGGAAGCACAGATATATATACAGTCATGTGAAAAAATTAGGACACCCTTTGAAAGCATGTGGTTTTTTGTAACATTTTTAATAAATGG
>JAUMHI010000041.1:4916730-4934677 GCA_032359435.1 Enteromius unitaeniatus
GTTACAAAAAACCACATGCTTTCAAAGGGTGTCCTAATTTTTTCACATGACTGTATATATATATATGTGTGTGCTCAGCAAAAGACAATTATATGATTTTTTATTGAAACACACAGACTCCTATTACTCTTTTGTAGCGACTACAGAAAAGGGATGATCAAATCACAGAATTATGAAAATCGTTCTGTTCTAAAACATAGTGAGGCAGTGTAGGCATCATATGCACTTATCCGGGGCAAACCTGTTTCAGAACATAGGCAAACTAATTATGTTGCATCCAAATTTTAAGAAAACATTGAAGGCAACCCCAAAATACATTAAATAAGCTCTGGTTAGAATGCCGCAGCTCACTATGTTTTAAATCAGAGCTGTCATGCAGTAAATGGCACAAAAAACAAACAAACAAAAAAAATAAGTTCAAACTAACTCACCATTCCTCCTCATAAATGCTGATTAGAAAGCAAAGATGCAATTAAAACGTATGAAAAATAAACTAAGTGTATCTTGAAAGGGAAACTATTACTGATGTAACACTTGCAAACCAACACATAACCAAAAGCAGCCAAGAAGGTGACAAACACTAATGAGAGCAACGATTTTGAAAGTAGAATATACATTCTACATTATCAACAGGCAGAAAGTACAGTACAGTTATAAATTCAATAGTTATTAGACTACCGCTAGTGTGTTATTAAATGTTCCTAAAGATTTTTTGAAAAGTTTTTTCATGAATTTCATGATTTAATGAACTTTCACACATTTCTTTCCTGTTAACATATTACAGTAAAAAGGAAATTGATCAAATTTACTTAAGTGAAACTACCAGACAGCTGTTTAACAAAACATCTAAACTAGCATCTGTGCCTGGTCATTACCACAAACTTAATCCACATGATAGCTCCTCCTTCACATGCAACACATGCATGAACAAATATTCAAGTATGTTCAGTTCATACCTTGCATGGTTTCAAAATGAGTTTCAAACATGACTTACACTTTTTTTGCTTCCTCAAATTTCTGCAAAAGTTTCCGTAAACCACCATTTTTGAAACCCTGGCAGTGAGCTGCAGGGGCCCCGATCGTAACCACATCATAGGTGTGATCTAGACACACAAATACAAATGTCACAAAATTAAAAAAAAACAAAAAAAAACAACTTAGCTCTAAATATGTAATCATTGTTTTAAAAATATAAATGAGTTTAAGCTGTGAAATATAAAGCCACATTAAAGTCAAAACTCCAAGATATAAATTTGGAATAACAAGAAATAAAGTTGCATTCTGAAATAAGTTACAATTACATGGAGAAAAAAAAGACATGAGAAGTCACATTGTGAGAAATGAGGTCACACTGCGATATATAAAGTCAGAATTGGGAGGCGTAAAGTGGTAGTACAAGATTTACATTTGCAAATATGCTAAATAGTTGCGTTGTGAAATACAAAGTAAAGTTACAGTTAGGGATGGGTACCAAAACTGCATCTGACAGAAGTGTCAACGGCTTTCATGCATGTCTTTTAAAATAAACATTTTGCATAAAAAAACATTATAAATAGTATGCTAGCAGTCTTCCAAAATAACCTCATAAACATCACATAAGGTCTCTATAAACTAATATGCTATAATAATGTTAATAATTTACTAAACACACATTTTGGTTACATAAAAATACATTTTAAACATTAAATATGCCTTTACAGTACTGCATTTACAAATAGATGGATAATAATAAACTATGCTTAATAAGAAATAAAGCAGAGATAATAGAAAACATTAAGATATAAAGCAAAGCTTACCTAAAAATTAATTTGTAGTGATGAAATACTATCACTTTATTTAGTGTATATTGCAAGAGGTTCCAAACTTTTATTACTTTTAATCCCAAACACAGTTAACTAATTTATGTGAATTATTTTACAAGAAAATTGTTGCGTTTATTTTTTTGTTTTACAATCATTTGTTTGTTTGTGTAATATTTGCAGAAGCATTGGTGTTTCTTAGGCTACAGATATTTATTTTACATAAAAAAAATTGAGTGTTGTTAATTCTGCTCTCAATTAGTTTTTTTATTATTAAAATTTGATTTTAATATTAAAAACACAGCAAAAAGTACTGATAAGAGTACTAACCTGATCTAACCTGAAAAATAAGCTTTTTAAAATACTATTTGTGTAAAAAACAACATTCAAGAGGCAGTTCATTTTAGATGTTGGTGCCAATTTAAAGAATTTAATTTACTGTATTTGCAAGTTCAACATGGAGTTTTGAAAATTCAGCACTCATCTAGATAGGACTTGATATTGCATGAGCTGCCCACAGTCGTGAAAAGACTTCTTTTGGAAAGGGACACTGTCAACATTACTTGAGCAAATACTTGGCTAGTGCTTGTTGTAGAAGTTGCATCGTGATTAAAAAAATCCTCCACCATCCCCAGCTCCACCTGTATTGATCGGCTACAGTGAAATGTCATGTTATATATGGGGATTGTTTCATGTATATTATGTGTGCAGCGGCAGCAGAAATGTTTCATATAGCACTATAGTTTGGGAAGTGTAACTGCAAAACTGTGTTTGTGCTTAGTGCATGAAAACATCTGTACTATTTGCATGTGCTAAGTGTATACCTTCTACTGCCTGCTGAGATTGACTTAGTAAAGAGCACATACACCAAAGTGCCCAACAAGAATATAGAGCAGTGAAAAACACATTTCAAACAGAGGAAAATAACAAAAAAGGGCAACAGGATGACTAATGAAATAAGAACACAGAATGAATGAAAGATCTCTAACCGAAAGCAGACTCATCCTGAACCCTCATTCTCTGCACATGAAGGTTGGTAGGCATAAATTCCAATTTCCTCTCTGCTTTCAGATTACTGGCTTTAAATGATGGGCCTGTAAGACACAGAGAGACAGAGAGAGAGAGAGAGAGAGAGAGAGAAAGAAATCTCTTGATACTCCTTTATCATTCTAACAGGGTAGACATGTCTACTATTCTTAGTCTTTTAGGTCACTGGAGAATCTTTCATAGAATTCTAGGTCATCTGAAAGCATTTTTCTACCAGTTTAGCCCTGTAAAGTCAACTCATAATAATATTTGACATGCAAATTACAAAAAAAAATTATCAACATTTAAAACTTTACTGAAAAATGTGTTGTATCTATTTTGTATCCCAAGTTATCCAATTTTGTGTTATTAATTATGTTAATTATTTTATTATATACATATAAAGAGTGACTTTTTTTTTTTGCAATAAAATTTTTTTCTTCATTTTCTGTAATTTTATAAAATGTTCAAATGCTAGTTTATATCCAAATTTTAAATTGGATCTTGAATCCAGCACTATAAGCGTTATCTCACATCTTTGGATCCGACTCTATGATCATGTTTTTTTACACATGCTGAAGAACAGAACATCTTAGCGTTTGAAAATTAAGTGTGTAAAACAACAGGAACAACTCTTTCAAATGCAGACTGACCTTTGTAGTCATGCAGGTCTGTGAGTGTATCCTGATAGGTCTGAAGGATGCTCTGGTACTGCGTCACTATTTGCCGTCTGAGATTCTCCCAACACGGTGATAACTCCCCTAACTCCTCCAGCTCAGATACTCTATGAACATGAAAACACATGATCATGTTAAGGAATGTGCTCTGTATATATTCATGCCACCACAATTGTCAATGTGTGCATGCGACTTGTGAACATGTCTGAGATTATGATAAACACCTGGAGGAATCCTCTTCCAGTAAGAGTTTGACAAATTGTCGTGGGATGTTAAGTGACAGGACGCTCTCAGCCATTTGTTCCAGGATCCGTAAATGATTCCCATCAGTGGTTGGAAAACGGTACATACGCGACATGGTGCCACCAAACACTGAGACACACAAATAGAATGAAATCATAAAGAGAAATCCCTTGTGCCAGGCTGTAGCATTAAAACTGTATTTGCGTGCATTTATGATATTATGACCAAGTCCTGGATTTTACTTCTGTCAATAAAAATGGAATTTAGCTTGGGAAAAGCATTATTACAACAATAAAACACAATTAGCATTAGTTATTCTTAGTGCCAGCCATATTTCTGTCAATATTTTCCGAGGAGACATTACGCAACATGTATCAAGCAGTGCTCTGTGCTTTTCAAGACTGAGGAAGCATATAAATAAATCACTTATGATTTAGCAAGATCTGAATATTTTCTGCAACGTTGTTACAAACAGCTGTTTCTTAGACAGCTACTATGTTAATTGCTTTTTTTTTTCTTTTTAAATACTCAAAAAGTCAAAAGTCAAGTTTCTGGAGACCTGCTACTCACAACTGTTACCGAAAAAATGTGAGATATATAAATTGATATTTATTATTATTTTTTATAAAATACTTTTATTCAACAAGTATACATTCAATTGGTCAAAAGCGACACAACTGAACAATGGTACAAAATTACAAATATGTAAAAAATAAACAAATAAATAAATACAAAAAATACAAATACAAAAAAAATACAAATACAAATTTGTATGCATGTTTCTACAAAATGTTTTGTAGTTCTGAACATTTTATTTATATTTAAAACCTATATAATTAACAATAATATGTCCCCTGAGCACTAAATTAGCATATTAAAATGATTTCTGAAGGATTATGTATTATTAAAGACTGAATAATAGCTGCTGAATATTCTGATTTGCCATCAAAGTAATAAAATAACAAATAAATAAATATTAAGGGGTTATTTCACCCAAAAATGAAAATTAGCAGCTGTTGTACTTCACCCTCAAGCCGTCCTAGGCGTATATGATTTTCTTTCAGTTGGATCCAATATTTTTCTTTCAAAAACACACCGATTCACTAAAAGGCCTTCATTCACCCTGGAGACATGTGAGGCTTATTTAATTATGTTTGTGTGCACTTTATTAAACTAAACACGTTTCAGACAGTTAAAGGGAAACACACACCCACTACAGTGATAGAAGTGCCAGGAAACATTTTTAATACAACTCCAATTGGACTTTTATGAATGAAGAAAGGCATATAACACCTAGAATGACTTGAGGGTGAGTAAAACAGATGCTAATTGTCATTTTTGGTGAACTAATCCTTTTTATTAGAATAATTTACAATATGTCTTCACAAAAAATAATTTTGCCAAATGTTCTGATTAAAACGTATACTATACATATTTTTAAAAAATGCAAATTGTTTTGATATTTTGTTATGTAACACAAATACACTTTTACATTTTTATTTGTGGTGTCATATTGTGACTAAAGTTTCAATTACTAGCCATCTGTTGCAGAGTCATTTGAGAGCTTATTCAATCATCTCAGAGAAAGTGCTGTCCACTGAACAAACAGATGCTTTCTTTCAAAGCAAAGAGCCCTTATAATGCTCCTCAATACTCCCTGTGAAGCACGGGGTCCTAGCTGAAGCCAAAATTTCATTTAGAGCATGAAACCAATGAAACGGTTCCATGCCACACACATTTGGCCATTCACTATATTTCCATCACAACAAATAAGTCTTAGAGTGTGAAAAATAAGCCATTCTCCTAGAGGCTGACATTCTTACCAGATCGTAGAAAAGAGTCTTTCCACAGAGAGGCGTATTTCGCACGGACTCCCACAGATTCTGTCAAACTCTCATCCACGGGGAGGACAGTCTGCAGCAACGGCACACCATAGAACAAAATCATGTCAGAATGAGTAAAAAGTAGTGAACAAACATGCTGTTAGTTGGGTCACTGGGGCATAGGTAGGCTCACTCTGCCATTGATGGTGTCTTGTAGTTGTTTGATTGGTGTATGTTGTTCTCTCTTCTCCTCTAACTGCCAAGCAATGATTGCAATACTACCCACATGCTTGTTTTCTGCTGACCTGAAGAAAAGGAATAACAGATGTCAATATGCTCAAACGGCATACTCCTGTATATATCAGCAATAAACCACTTCTAGACACCCATCTAGGAACTGTCATGACTGGTGGATCACCTGAGAGGTAAGTTTAGTCTGTGGTTCTTTTCCAGAAGAAGATCCTTCACTGGAAACATTGCTGAGCCAAGAAGGCACATCTAAAAAGTGTGAAAAACAAATTTAAAAAAAAAACGTAACGATAAATGACAAGTTCAGAGCTGTTCTTCTCATTTGTTGTGCGTGGTGCATATCTCACCATTCCTTGTGAGCGATCTTTTACATCGTACACTGAGAGCTTGACCTGTGTGTGCTGGTTAATGTAGGAGTCTTGGAAGAAAGCCACACTGCTGAGGAACATGGGATTACTTGTACCCTGCAACACACAGGTCAAACCAATTTCGATTAGTCATTCACATCACTCCACATTGTTCCATAAATGACAGAAAAAAACCTGATCGCAAATGGTCAACACTAAACACTGAGAATGGACAAAATAATTGGTTTTGTGATTAATTGTGTCCGTCATTTGAACAGTCTTGATAATGTTTCTTCTACAGCCCATGGCAAAAGAAATAATGTTTTTGTAACCCAAAATAAACATTACACACATGAACATATTTCTTTTGAGTTGGCCTCATAACAACAAAATGTACAAAAAGTGTACCACAATTCATGAACATATGACTCCTACCTATCAACTGTTATTTAAACATTTTAATTAATTTCAATCGGCTGCTAAGCTTTTCTGTTTGGCTAATGTGTCAGACATGGGAACTTTTATTCTGAAACTTTTATTCTTTATTCTCTTAACTGAGAATGTTAAATCCCCTTCAGTCAAGTTCACTTCGACGTTACAATCGCCTTCGAGTCTTTTGGAAAAGGCCAATGAATAATGGCGTGCAATAATCACAGCCAGGTGCACCTTATCACAGCGTGAGTATAAGAGGGCACGGCTGGATTGCATATGCAGCTTTTTGCTTTCGGAGCACTCGCCGGGCAGTTTATGCTGGTTAAGGAGTCTACTGGAAAGAGATTCTTCGCGCCAACGGAGAAAACAAGAAGTTCCTTCAACGAGTTCAAGCTCTTTCGCCCTTCGGACGGCGAAGTTTGCCGCAAGAGCCCTTGAAGTTCTCGGCAGTTCAGCAGCAGGCTGAGGCCATTAGCCACGTGCTGCCGCGCCGGGAGTAGGTGCGATGCTAGGCTGGCTCAGAGACGTCGAGCTGGCCGCGGGCTCAGGATGCGGTGAAGGAATCTACTCTTCGGGGGACGACGACATCTGCACCCCATCCCCGGGGGAGGGCCGTGGACAACATCTACATCAGTGCACTCAGCTGCACTATACCCAAATACCCAAATTTTCACTGAAAGAGCAATTTTCCTTACCTCTGGGCCCAGTGCCCCGAGGTCTCCATCTAACCACTCTGGATGCTCACGCCGAATTGCATACTAACATGCATCCGGCATCAGGATCAGGTCGCAGCCATCAACCTGATGGACGTGTACTTTCATGTCTCGATCTTACCTCACCACAGGCCCCTTTTGCGGTTTGCGTTCGAGGGTCGAGCTCCTCTATATGAGACCGCTTCAGCGTTGGTTACACGACAGAGTTCCGAGAAGGGTGTGGCACCACGGTACTCTCCGGATTGGCGTTTCCCCAGAATGTTGCCGCCTATTCATCCCGTGGACAGACCTTGCCTTCCTGCGGGCTGGAGTGCCCATGGCACAAGTGTCCAGGCATGTCGTGATACACACGGATGCCTCCTTCACGGGTTGGGGTTCTGGTTCTTCCCCCAGTGAGCCTCCTTGCACAGGCCCTGTGCAAGATCAGGGAGGACAAGGAGCACGTTCTGTTGGTAGTGCCGTACTGGCCCTCCCGGACCTGGTATTCAGACCTAATGCTCCTCGCGGCAGCCCCTCCCTTGAAAATCCTCTTGAGGAGAGACCTTCTCCCTCAGGGGATGGGCACGATCTGGCACCCACGACCCGGTCTCTGGAACCTACATGTTTGGCTACTGGACAGGACGCGACAGACCTTTCCGGCCTGCCAGCGGCCGTGATCAACACCATCTCTCAGTCTAGAGCCCCCTCTATGAGGCAGGCCTACGCTCTGAGATGGGGTCTGTTCGTTGACTGGTGCTCCTCAAGCCACGAGGACCCACAGAGATGTTCGATTGCAGTTGTGCTTGCCTTCCTGCAGGAAAAGTTGAAGCGCAGGCTGTCCCTACTTCGACTATGCAGCATACCATGATGCAGTGGATGGTCAATCCCTAGGTAAGCACCAAGGGGCCTTAGAGGGGCGCGTCGGGTTAATCCCCCGAGACTGCCCCCGGTACCCTCTTGGGACCTTGCCGTCGCCCTAACCGGCCTGCGGCTTGCTCCCTTTGAGCCCATGGCTTCAGTTGAGCTAAAATACCTGTAATTAAAGACAGCGTTCCTGATTGCCTTGGCCTCTATTAAGAGGGTCGGGGACCTCCAAGCTTTCTCTGTCGATGAAGAGTGCCTAGAGTTCAGCCCGGCCGACTCTCACGTAACACTAAGACCTTGGCCCGGCTACGTGCCCAAGGTTCCTACCATTCCCTTCAGAGATCAGGTAGTGAACCTACAAGCTCTGGCCCAGGAGCAGGCAGACCCGGCCTTAGAGTTGCTGTGTCCAGTACGTGCATTGCGCCTCTACACTGACCGCACTCGGAGCTTCAGACGCTCTCAGCAGCTCTTTGTCTGCTTTGGAGGTCAGCAGAAAGGGAATGCTGTCTCCAAACAGAGGCTGGCCCATTGGGTGGTGGAAGCCATCTCCCTGTCGTACTTATACCAGGGAGAGCCGTGCCCCCTAGGTCTGAGAGCTCACTTCACAAGAAGTGTTGCCTCCACCTCAGCATTGGCGCATGGTGCCTCTTGGCAGACATCTGTAGAGCTGCGGGCTGGGCGACACTGAACACCTTCGGCAGGTTCTACGACCTCCGCGAGGAGGCTGTGTCTTCCCAGGTCTTAAATCAGATGAGCAGGTAGCGGGAAGACCGGCTGGTGTTGGCTTGCGCTGTGCCCTTTGCAGCGGGTTCCCCGATGCCAGGTTAACCCCCTCCATCCTCCTCCCTGCCCCGCAGTCGGACTCAGAGAGGAGTCAGTCTTGATTGTGCTCCTACTGGGCCCCTTCACCAGTAGGTTGTAGCATTAGCAAAAAATGCCATAACAAAAATATGCCTTAATGAATCAATTTACAATCAGAATGGCTCATCAATCAGATCAGAATTATTACAAATTGTAATACAAATTATTACAATCAGAATTATTACAAATTGTAATAATATGCCACAGGCTTATGTCTTTAATATTTTTGAACAAATTATACATTTATATAAATGAAGTATTCATTAACTTATTAAAAGGTTACCTGCATAATTTATAGCATTAGCAAAAAATGCCATAACAAAAATATGCCGAAATGAATCAATTTACAATCAGAATGGCTCACCTCAATGATCTCTGTCTGTGCATGTTTGGTCCAGAAAGCCTGAGGAGGTGTGGTACAGCTCACAGCAACAAAACTATTGGGTTTTCGGTCCAAAGACGGTGTGGTCAGCTCACTACAGACTACACAATCACATTCACTTTCAGGGTCAAGACGGAGTGAAGATTTTCCACAAAAAGCATTGTATATATAATGAGTCTATCTCAAGTGTTATTTGCTAAAACCTCCCGGCGCTCAGAGATATAATCAGACCTCCACAGTTAAACCACTTTATTTACAGCTTATGAGAGATAGAGGCAGTCACCTATTCCAAACGCAGCTGCTTTAGTGGTTAACTTCATGTAAGCATACAGTAGGACACGGAGAACTCACAGAAATATTTACACTACTGTTCAGTGTCATTTATAGTCTAAAGACCAGATCTGGTAGCCATCTGAACCATTTTATTACCAGGTTGCTAGTGGAAAATAGATCATTTCTGGTGTCACTTAAAAAAAAAAAAAACTTTTTGGAATGTGATGGTTGAAAAAACCAAGACTGACCAAGACTGAACTCCAGTACTGGCTCATCTGGATCTTGACTGTTTCCTACAAAGAAGAGAGAAAGACCTTATAATTCTGACCTGATATAATGCAAAGTAAAACGTAATGTAAAACGTTTCAGAAAACAAGTTCACTAGCACTACTGTATACCTTCCAATGCTAGTCCAAGCATCTCTGAGGAAAGCTCAAAAGTGTTTGACCTGTACACTGACCATGGTCGTTCCCTCCTTGACATTTTGGCAGGATGTTTGTGTCTGTGTTGAAGTTCAAATAACAGGAGTGGTGGAAACCCACACACAGCCAGACACACTCCTGTGTGGCCGTTTCCTCTGTTATCTGAAAAAAAGAGAGTGAGAGAGAGACACTTGACTTTAACAATCTCTTTATTTACAACCATTTTAATTTAATTTAATTTAATTTAAACGCATTAATTAAAAGTCAAAAAAAGAGGTAAAAGAGAAGTAAAATAAATAATGCACACAAATAAATGTATACATATAAGAACCAGTTAATTAACAATCATTCACCAATCAAAGAAGAATTTTCAAACCACCACAAAGCTTTCCTGAGGGAATCGGATTTAAAAATATCCAGGTCCATAACAGAGTTAAAAAGTAATAGTTCCTCTCTCAATCAAAGTCTCTTTACACCACTGGACTCTCTTGAAAACTTAAAAAGTGACCATGTTCTTAACACTGATCTGTCAGACCCAGCTTATTTATGTCCATTAAAAAACAGGTGACGATCCAGGCCCATGTTGCCTGCTTTCCTCAAGGGGGCACAGGAAATTCCAACTCAGCTCACATCCTCTCCATAGAGCAAACTCTGAAGTCTGAAGGCTTCAACTCTACATACAAAGTTTACAAGTCCTTGTCCACCTTCCTGAATTGGCAAATGCAGAACTGATGCCCTCAGCCAGTGCTGTCCTGACCAGAAAAAAAACTACCAGTTGCTTTTGGATCCTTACCACCAGATCCCTGGGAGGCTCCAGAATTATTATTTTATGCCAGAGGGATGAGGCCATCAAGTTACTACAAATCAGCACTCTCCCCCTGTAGGAAAGCTGGTGTAGCAACCATTTCCATTGAGACAACCTTGCACACACTTTCTCCAAAAGGCCCTCGCAGTTTTTCTTTTTTAACTTACAAAAACCCCTAGATATTTAAATCCCATTCTCCCCCACAAACAAACCACCCGGAAGTATAGGACCATTAAAAATGACCATACCACAGAGCATTACTTTTACTCCAGTTCATTTGATGAGGCTTTGCTATAGCATCTATAGCACTTTTTAAAGACTGAACATAACCATGACCTTTGACTATATGCAGAAATCTTAACAGGCTCTTTGAGGTCTAGTTTAGTCACCCTTAACTCATGTGTAATTTACATAACAGGGGCTCAATAACTACACAGTATCGTTGACCTGAAAGAGGAAAACCTTGCCTAACACCTCTGTGAACTTCAACAGGAACACTGAGACCACCAGCAATTTTTTATCATACATGTAATGAAACTGTCACCAAAACCAAAAGGTTTCAAAAATAAACTTGTGATCAACTCGGTCAAAAGCCTTTTCCTGGCCTAATGACATTAAAAAAACATAAATTTTGGGTTTTTTAGGGCAAAGTAATAAACATCTAGATGTAGATTTCAACATTAGTTGAACAAGTCGATCTTCCTCTTACACAGTATGATTGATCTTTTTGAATTATTTTATGTAGTATATCGTTCAGCCTATTTGACAAACATTTTGATATTTGCAATCAGAACACAAGACTGTTACCGGCCTCCAGTTTTTAAAAAAAATAGTTGAATCTCCTTTTTTTGGTAACAGAGTTAAAACAGCCTGATTACAACTCACAGCAAGAACCCCCTTGCTTATACATTCTTTGAGTATTTCCTAAATATCAGTTCCTATTAAGTCCAACATTTCTTAAATTCAGAAGACAGTACATCTATCCCTGGTGCTGTTCCTGAAGACAGACCCTCCTTTACAGCAGCAGTAACTTCTTCAAATGCAAGATCAACCTCCAAAAGTTCTTTTTGCATTGAGGTTAAAGAAGGAATGTCCTGTAACATTTCTGCTTTGTTAATCAATGGCTTCAACAGCAAATAAAAATCTACAGAAAGTCTACGCATTAAAGCAGGATCTGAAATGACTTGACCATCATCATTCTTTAACACATACATTGATTTTTCTTGCTCTTTTTTACGCTCCAAATTAAAAAAGTAAGATGTCGGCCCATCCATGTCTTTAATTGTTGAAAAGCGATTCCTTACACATTCCCTTAAAATTTCCATATAGAAAAGAGAGAGAATGAGCAAAACAGAAAAACGAAAGCAAAGAATATTAACAATCATAATTATTTAAGTTTTTCCCTTTGTTTTTTTTTTTTGTCTTTCTGCTTGATCTTACAGTAGATAAGTGTTTCTTAAGACGAAAGCACTTCTGTTGTGACAACTCCTCAAAGTTAGTTGTCCTCTTAATCAACATTTTCTCTCAACACCATCTAAAGTGTATAAATCCTTGTCAGCCATTTTCGCGACATCAGACCATTGCTCATCATCATCCCTTAGTCCATCATCGGTGCACTGTGACAACCCCTTTATTTCATCACCTAGTTTCCTTTGAACCACCTACCTGTCCTGTAACACTGCTACAAATGATCTCCTTCTATCAGTACTGGCATATATCATAAACAAGGTGAAACAAAGCTTCCGATGTACATTCTCGGGAATTCGCAAACATGTAAACCTGCCTCCTAAAAGAGAGAATGTGTTTTAGCACGGCATTTTTACATCCAAGGAGAATTGTTCTAACAGGGTTAAAGATCTTACCAAATCTCTGTAATTCTTTTAGGGTAGCCTCGTTACTTACAAAAGGTGAACCATTTTAGATGGTAACCTTCGTTGCTGGAGCAGATAGAGGGGTTACCGGAAAAAAACATATACATAGTCAACTCATTAACCAATGGATTTAAAAAAACACAACCACAGCTTTGTTCATCCATGAAGCCGAGACAATATTCTCAAAACCAACTTTTTCTCCAATGATCTGGAGTATTTCCTCCACTATTATTCCAGGGTCTGGCACACACCTGCACCCATTATGGAATGACAGAGTTGGTGCTCCTTGATCTTGAACAGATGCCATCACGTACAGGGATAAAAACTTTTATTACACTGCCTTCGCTATACTTCGTAAGCAAACCCAATTTTTAAGGAAAAATAGTAAGAAAGGAAATGTTAAAGATCGCAATCACTCAACGCTCCCAAACATGCGCTCAGCTCCACCTCGCACTTCCAGCATGAACCAGCGAGAGAGAGATTTGAGTAAAAAAAACAAAACACTGGATATCGTTCACTATCTGAAGTAGTGTTTGACAAGCAGCTGAACTTCCCAATTCCACATTTTCTTACAGGCACCACCTGAGGCTTGTGGAGTACAATCACAGCGTCCAGAACTGAAACAGGAACAATTCAGCTATTTCAAATAATCCCAGAAGCAGAGCAAAGGATATTGCTAATATATAATTTTTCAAATAGTTAAGTACAATAAATAAATTCAACTGTTCATTGGGAAGGCAGAATATTACAGATCCATTCAAAATGGATGAAACTAGTGGACCAGATGGCACTGCTCTGTAGAAGCATACCCAATTCCATTCCTCTTTTATGAATATTTTATAATTCATTTGATCTTTTTCTAAATATGCAAAATTTAAATACCTTTAAATGATGCCTATTACGCCCCTTTTTACAAAATGTAATGTACGTCTCAGGTGTCCCCAGAAGAGAACTGTAAGCTTTTTTTTCAGTTTTCGCACTTGCCTCCTAAAATCTCTGAGGAAGTGACCATTAGCTATGAGATGGTATAAGACTGTATGTCCATATGCGATAAAGGGAGTCCCTCTACTGTACATCTGTTTATCCATCTAGATTTTCAAGCATTTAAAATACCTTCTTTCAGGGCTGGGCAATAAAGTGATGACTAATATTATATATATCGCGATAGGCATTTGATCGGTATTAATAAAAAAATATCGAACTCATTTTTATTCTTTGTCGGAAAGAAAACAGTAGTGATGGGTCGTTCTTGAACGATTTGTTCATTCTCAGTCAGTGATTCGTTCAGTCGTGCATACGCATTGCAAAAAGTTTTTTCTAGAATTAGTTCACCCGTTTCGAGTCTTTGGGTTTGAGTCGTTCGCTCATCACATGACGTGACAGCCCCATAAACCAAAAGAATGAACGACTCGAAAGACTGGATAGGTGACCTAATCAATTCTCTTTCCGGCTCTGACTGCATTTGATAGGGTTATGGGGCTATCACGTCATGTTATGAAAGAACGACCCAAAAAGACTTTTCAGATAAGAGGTGAGGTGAGCTAATAGACATAGACTGAAGACCCAGATAAACAATGAATCTCAAAAAATCTTTTTTTATTACTCATAGAATTTCAGTTTTGTATTGTACTCTGCATCAGTGCCTTATGACAAAGAATCTACACGATGCAAAGATATAATGGAGGCAATTGCATTATGTTTACATTTTAATTATTTAAGTTTTCTCATGGTTGGTGACATTTCTGTTTTAATAACTGAGGGGATTATGATCAGAGGAAGGTTAAGTTTAAAATTAAAATGTTGAAATGTAATTTTTAATGTAAATGTATTTTTCTCCTGGTCCTTATTATAATTGGGTCATAAAAACAATATCAATAATTATCGATATCGATCGATATGAAACCGTTTTCAGCCATATTACCCTACCTTCTATGAATCATCTGTGCCTCTAGTAGGCATATAGATAACTTCATAATCTTAATAGACATGGTTATGAACAGAACCTCGTCTGCCCACATCACACTATGAGTCAAACATGAACAAGAGGAGCTGATGTTAAATCCAACACAGATGCATCAAAATCTCAACAAATGCCCTGTTTAGAATTTCATGATGTGGTCCAAAGGTCCAAGAATACATTGGGATTTATTTATTGTAGAAAGATCTGGGGGAAATAAGGAGAACATACGAAATATTACGCTTACAAAATCTGGTACTCAAGTACTCAACATTTCCCTGTCAAAATGCTTTACCCACAATTTCTATCAAAACATTCACACATTATAAAAATTAATTTCTAGATGCCACAGTATGTATTCTTACACAAACAACAGACTGCAAAAGCAGCAGTGACAACGGGACAGTGAATGGTGTGTGTGTGTGTGTGTTTGGATGCAGTATGTTGTGGCAGCTTGTCTACTGCATGTTGAGCTGCAAGCACGTGTCCATGCCTTTTAAACATGAGAACAGAGAGGAGAGAGATTCCCCTCTTCAATTCATCTTCTCACTATACTCCCTGGGAGAAAACAAAAATGCAGTACATACAGATTTGTCTTTACAAACTCAATTTTGTTTACATCAAGAATTTTATGTAGACAACTGACAATAATCTTAAATTCTGCGTCTCCATGGAGATGACGATTTATGGTATTGTCACCCTCTGTGAGATGCATAAAGAAATATGCATAAAGAAAAAAAGAAGAAGAAGAAAAAAAACAACAACAAGACCTGCTGTGGGATATTATTAAAGCAAGTGGGCTGCAAACTTTCACTTGCTATTGACACAACCTCAGTGACCCAACTCTGCAGCTTCTGCAAAGCCGTGAGAAAAACAACTTATGAAAGTAGTGATGCATCAATTCTTGAATAAAAAAAATCCTGGATTTAGCTTAAAATTAATATTTCTATTTTCTTTAAAACAAATTCTTCTTCTTATTATTATTACTATTACTGATAACAATAATAAAATGCTTGTGATTTTGTGAAGATTGTGTTCCCTGACAATACAAAAATAACTCTGACATATGATAATATTTCTAAACTTACGGATGCAAAAAAAAAAATACCCGTGTAAAAATCTTTTAACTAAAATAAACTCCTGTTATTTCTTAAGAATAACAATGGACAATAGACCTCTCTACAGGAACAGTGGCAAGTTGTTTTAGTAATAGAAGCTTTTCCACATTAGAGACAATTCCTCTTCTCATGCATTTAATAAGGTTTTATATTTAATAGCCTCTAAGTAAACAAGGGGGAACTTTTTAAATTAAGGCCAAAACCAAGATAGTGATCACTTTTGGGCATGAGAAGTTGCATGTACAGCTGTAAAACACAAATATAAAATGCAAATGGGTTTATGGGGACTAGCATTGGACACTTGGATGTGATTCCTTAAACGAATTGTCTTGCCATGTGCTGAATAATAACAACTTCTAGTCAAATTTGGCCAATAATAACAAGAATTTGTTTTAAAGAAAATAGAAATATACATTTTAAGCTAAATCCAAGATTTTTTAGTCAAGAATTGATGCATCACTACTTTCATAAGTTGTTTTTCTACAAAAAGTTTCACTGAATTCCTAGAAAAAAAGACTAATTATGTATAAAACAGTGGGAGAACTTCTTGTTTTCAATCTTGGTGGATCAGAAAGAGACATTAACACCAATACTGAGTGCCATTTATAGGTCCTGGAGACCCCACCAGATTTATGAGTCACATGAACTGGAACAGGAAGACAGGGAGAGCTTTTTCAGATAATCCCTACGGACAACCTGACACACTTTTTCTTCACGTGTCCTGCTGAAAACCGCACACAAATTCTAACAGACAACTCCAAGTGAATATGAAATACTGTATGAGTCCAATGTCATTTCAAAGCAAGAAATGCTTCTACAAGCACTAGCAGTTGTCTCCTTTCAGAGTGTTGGTTTCCTGCAGAGGGCAAGGAGAGTTGAAATGAAAACACTTTTCACTTCTCTCTTGCTGGTCACAGCATTTTTCATGCGTAACAGATGAACTCAGTATAAGATGCAGCCAAATCTCCTTTAATGGTCAGAGATATTTCCTTATTCTTTGACCCACCTTAGGTGACAGCAGCAGGCTTTAATTCACACAAAAAGAAAAACTGTCATAAGTTACCTACCATCTTGCTGCTTCAAAAGATACATGAGATGTTCACTTTATATGATGAACATACTTATTAACGCTTTAATCTTTTTAAAAACATATAAACATTAATTAAACACAAGAAGCATTAGAAATACAGAGTGTTCAAAAGGTCTGGCAAAAATCTGCTCATCAGCTAACCCATAATGTTTTAAAATGTTTTATGAACTTTCGGATGTTATTGATGTTGAAATTAATCTATATAAATAAATAAATCTAGTTACAGTACATGTCCCTGTTGAAGGTCAGTGAGATGTTTTGATGCTAATATTACTATTATTTATTAATATTATTATAAGCTAATGTTATTTTTCGCAGTAATATCAAAGTTAAAACTTAAAACTATGTTATTGAATCTAATTGTAATTGTCATGTAAGTGCAATCCTGCAGGTATTAAAAGAACATGTCAGCAGCTGAAAAAGGAAATTTAAAAATATAATTCAATCAGGTAAGGTTTGAGCATGTCATGTTTTTTTTGTTGTTGTTTTTTTTAATACATACAGTGCCTTACTTACTCCGCATCCCCTATACAGAAAGCTTCCATTAGCAAAGAAATGTAAGAGCACGGCCATGATGGGCAATGTTAGTGATGTAAGAATGGATTAGAGTATGAATATACTTAACTTAATTGATAGCAACGAAAAACTGTAATGCTCAAACAGAAATGTAACGTTATGGGATGTAACGGTGGTTGCCCAAAATAATTATTTAATTTGTTATTTAAGCAAAAAAAACAACAACATTCCAATGGATACGGGACGCGAACCCAGGTCGCCCATGTGCTGACGCTGTATTCGAACCGCTAGACCACGATTCAACATATAAATCAGCACTCAAACTTTACTTAAAGATGGAACTTGAGCCCAAAAAAGAAAAGAAAACCCCACAATTGGTTACTTATATTGTGGGGCGCTAGACAAATATCTACTTGTCACGACTTTTTGACAATTATCCCGGATAGCTCAACCACACAATACCACCGTTACAAGGGAAAAGACAAAAAGATCCATTCTGG
>JAUMHI010000041.1:4937673-4953648 GCA_032359435.1 Enteromius unitaeniatus
CCACTTTATATTAAGTGTCCCTAATACATGTGTACTTCCATAGTAACTAGATGTGTATGTAGTATGTAACCACAGTGTAAGTACACATTGCTACACAGTATCTACAGCTGTAATATTTCTGTAACTACACACATGTAACAACCCTCAGAATGGTGTGTGTAAGTACAAATGTGTAACAGGACATTGGTAACAACACTTTTTGGTAATGAAAGTACAAATGTGTAACAGGACTAACAGCACTTTTTGGTAAATAAAGTGTTACACTTTATATTAAGTAGACAATTGCTATGGATTTAGCATGTAATTACTCTGATGTAACACAGCAGCGGGAAGTCAATTAGGATTTACATATAAATTGTGGTTGGTGTCCAGAATGTTTATATTAAATGGGCACTTCCTGAGGAGTTACCATGTATATACTCCACCCGCTTTACATATCCCTAAACTTACCCAACTACACCCTCTGATCACTCTTACACATACTGCTGTTACAAAATGTAGCTCTGTAATTCCTGTTACATGACTACTTGAAGTGAAAAACGTGTTGTTACCAATATGCTGTGACGCATTTGTACTTACACACACACACACCGTTCTGAGGGTTGTTACATGCGTGTAGTTACAGAAATATTACAGCTGTAGATACTATGTAGCAATTTGTACACTGTGGTTACATACTAGATACACATCTAGTTACTATGGAAGTACACAAGTATTAGGGACACTTAATATAAAGTTGGAAAGCATTAGCTTTTAAAATGACAGTACATTAAAGATTTGAAAATAACTATAAATAAACTACATTTTGGGGCCTTTTCCCCCCAGAAAGATGCATTGCCAACTGTAACATTTATAAACGGTTTAAAGCTAAATCCTTGTAATAATTCTGACATTTTTTTAGAGCTCATAATTTGTTTAATAAAATATACAAAATATTACACATTACTAAATCATTTTATATACTGATTTATTTAATCTAGTGGCAACTTTGCTTTGTCTTGAAACCTTTGCAAAAATCTAATGGCTAGCATATCCTGAGGACATGTGGGTTAACGTAATCCTCTTTTTGGCATGATATTTCAGCTTTAATTTTTCATATCGGGCCAATGTTAATATAATATTGAATTAACAATAATATTGTGCTTCCCTAGTTTTGATCATATTTTTTAATTGCCTTGCAAGCACTATAAGGTAATGTGTGAATATATGTCAATATCTTGCAATATCTATGCAAATCGTTATAGACCCTCATTATAGAACACTCAAGTTTTATACAACATGCAACAGCGGGTCCCTGTTGTGCCTTACTGTCCACTGAGGGATCCTTTTCTGAAGACCCCGGCTTTAAATAAAAGTATGTCACCAAGGTACTTTACACATTGACACAAGTTATTTTTCTTCAAAGATAAGCCAACCATGTCACCAACCATGGAAAACTACAAATATCCACGAGAGAGATGGAGAAAGAATTAGGAAAAATGAGTGGGTTTGTTTTAGATGGCTCTTTTTCCACAGGCCCCCATTCAGGAGGAGCGGCAGGAGACAGAAGACCGTAAAAGGGCAAACCTAGTTTCCCAGTTTTCGCTTTCTCATAGTCCTTATCCTCTTGCTCTCTCTCTCATACATCGTATAATGTAATTAAGCAGTTCAGCAGGTGAGTGGCCTGAAACCCCCTCAGATGTTCTTCTGCATCTCTAGTTAAACTTCCCACACACAGAGAGAGAGTTAACAAACTCAACACGATCCAGAACTGATCATCTCTATAACACGTCAGTGTCTCCTTTCCTCTTCCCACACACCTCTCATTTACAGCTGCATCACTTCCTCCCACACGGACACTCAGGTAAAACTTTCTACAGTGTTAAACTGTCAATTTTACCCTCTCTCAAGCGCCGTCAACTCCAAACCATTGTTTCGATATAAAATGTTCAACAATGGACTAGTTCACCAAATATGCCACTATAATATTTGTCAAACAGGTCCTATCCAGCCTTTCAGCAAATTCCTAGTAATTGAGTATACATATGGATGCATATTGGCACCATATTGTTGACTTTATTTTGCAAAAAGGGTACTATAGGTACCCTAAGACAATTCATTCTGGACTTCAGTTTCAATTTCAATTTTAAGATTTATATTATATTAGGACTGGCCAATTAATCGAAACCGACATTCAGAACCTATAATCGATCAAATTTTTCCAGGTCGATTATTTCGACTCTTTGTCTTTAAAAACAATACCGCATGTGAAGTCATGTGACCCGCTAACGCAAATTCACGTCATGGCAGGGGCTTCTGCCAGGCGCCTCCAGTCTCTGTACATCGCAAAGGATATGACTCCATTGGCTACAGTGAAGCGAAGCTTGTTTAAACACCTCGTTAAAACTCTCGACAGAAGATGCTCTGTGCCGTCACGTCACATTTTTTCCTGCGCTTCCAGACATGCGCAAGACATAACCTAAAAAGGTTAACATGCTCGTGTTTCTTAAGACCTTTGAGTAATGTTCATATATTCATAATGTTCATAATAATTTCTTTTGTTATTTATTTTTACTTTTTTTATAAGAACAAACTGACTGTTACTTTTAGGCAATGTGTGCTTTCATTTCAGTTGTTCAACATTGATGTTTAATAAATAATCATAGACAGCAGACAGTGCGTGTTTCCTTCAATTATTTTAAAATCAAGTAAAGCACCCTTCGTTCAAAAATCTCTCATTTGTAATATGTGAGCATATTTACTGTACAAGATCTGTCAGTGAACCATGAGGGCAAAAAAATAAATAAAATAATCCTTCATTAATTGTAATCGAGTTAAAATGTTCAATTTTGATTTTAGGCCAAATCGCCCAGCCCTATATTATATTACAATTATTTAGCATTAACTTAAAGGTATGGATTATGTCAAAAATGTAAACTTCAAGGCCCGTTTTCTCGGATAGGGATTAGATTAAGCCAGGACTAGACCTTTGCTAATTTAGGACATTTAAGAATTTTTAGAAACATGTCTTACAAAAATGCATTATCTGTGAGCATTTTAAGACCAAACAACGCTATTTTAATAAGATACAATGATACGAAAGATCTTCCTCCATTCCCATTAAATCACTTGCTTGATCTTTTAGACATTTTGTTTTTGACTGCTGTCATAATCTGAGATGTGATGAAGATATGAATATGTGTATAAGGCACATATCCAAATGAATAGCTGTTATTCAAGATATTATTTGCCTTAAGCTTTAGAGCGTAGTTTCAAAAATAAACCAGTGTGTTAAAGTATCTGGGGTAGTGGAGGACGTCTGAGAGCCAGGGGAAGGAAAAAAAACACTAAACAATGAGAACAGTAAGTTTATAGGGTAATAACAGTGCTCTCCTAATGTTTTCTGTCAGAGTGACGTCCTGTGAAACTTCCAGTATGTGAAATCTCCAGATGGCCTCGCTAGAATTGGGAAGACACTGATCTATGAGTTGGGGTAGCAAACACTGCACTGAGAATTGTGTGTGATGGAGAGATAAATAGGAAGAAAAAGAGAGGGATAGAGAGAGAGAGAGAGACCCCTTGTGCAAGTGTCTGTGTTTTTGTGCTCAGGAACAAAAAAAAGATTACCCCTCCTTTTAAATGGTCTGTTCATCCAATGGATCCTGCATAATTTCTTTAGAGGACAACCACAGATGTTACCCTTTGAGATGAAAATGAGCAACAGCCATTTTTCCCCCAGCATGAGCTCATAAACACAAACACACAGCCTTATTTGTGTCCTCATTTGTTTGTTTTATTTTTTACTTATTTTATTTATTATTTTGCATGTATATCTTGTGCAATTAACAGTTATGTGAAACTTATTAAGGTTTTATTGACAATCCCATCTATAGGAAAAAATAAATAATCTCAGGGAACAGATGAACTGAAACTTGTTAGCATATTTAATAATTTCATATAAAACATGCCAAAGTGAATTGTTGTTATCATTAACTAATACTAAATGTATTACAAATATTTTTGGTCATTTAAATAAAGCTGAAAGAAAACAGAATATAAAATTAGAAGAAAAACATTAGGTTGGGTGGACAATATCCATTTTAAATCACTTTTTATTTTAATAAAATGCTACAGATTCACAAATCGCTCTTTACCATTTTAGTCAAAACTATCAATAAAAAGTCATGCAACATACATTATATTCACCTCAGGAGTCACTCACTGTCCATTGCTTGACAGCTAGAGAAAAAAACAAACAAAAAAAAACTCTTGATAAGAGTAATCATGCTAAATATGTAAAATATGTTTGCTAAATATTACATATTCAATATAATTCTACTTAACCTGCTGTTTTTTTGTTCATATTTTCGCCAAAAAAACCTGTAGCAGAAATATAATGTTTAATAAAAATATGTTTCTGCGCCTAGGGGGTTTCTTTTTTAAGAAATGAAAAGAAAGCAAAGTACATGTTTTGGGTTCCTCAGTTCATTTGGATGACACCCTTAGTGGAATGTAAAGGGAATGAAGAAGGAATTTTCCTACTTGCATGAAACAAAAATGCTTGAGATTGTATTTAAAGTATATAAGTGTAAAAGTTCAACTATGTAATCTGAAAGAAAATATTAAAAAATTAGCAAGTACTAAAGATTGCTTTAGCACCAAGAAATGTGTTAACAAGAAGCGGGCAGTGGAAATGCATATGTGCAAGTAAGTGCGGCTATACCAGGATGTTTTGCAGCTTGCGAGAGGTCTTAAGGGAAGTGGTTTGTCACTTGCGACTTGCACAACTATGAGGAAGTAGATAAAAATGAATCAATGCACTAAAACTTGGATGATAACATTCTCGATTCTGGGCTATGATGCAATGACTTTTTTTCTATACTCAATGTTTTCTAATAATAAAAATATTTATGCATTAGTCAATCACTGATTCGAGTACACTTGTTTAGCATGCTTCACTATGACTAACTAAGCCGGACGAATCTGAAGGTCAGCAGGAAATTACTGACGTACAGGTGCTAGACAGGTACTGTATTGAACTCCTATTTCACAGAAGCATGGGGGCAGAGAGAAATTCAAAGATTGCTAGGTGCCCTGTCTCTATGCTTGTATCGCAAACATTATTGTATTTAGCCCATTTATGTTTTGAGAGGTCTTCAGAGCAAAGGAACGTAATTTTTCAATCAGAACAACAATCACAAAACTCCAGAGAAGAAAAAGAATAGTAAACGTCGAAACCTCTTAGGAAAGCACTAGGAAATTGCAAAAAAGGAACATGTAATCAGGATCCAATTGCACACTTACATATTTTCACAAGTAAGCAATGCATGCACATACATTATATTTCTGTTTTCTCTACAATTCTGTCCCTACTCATAATAATAACCCAACAAAAATGTATTATTTAAAAAAAAAAAATCCATGTCTACATTGATTTCCAGTAGACATGGGTACATATTTTAAAATGTTAGAATATTATTAAAGTCTCTGCTGGCCTTGTTTAATTTTGATCATTTTTGTGCCAGTGATTTAATTAGCATTACATTTTTTCAACTACTTATGGTGTTAAAAACGGCACTTTAATTATTACATTCTTTTCTATTTCACTGTACTCTAGCTGTTTTTAAACACAAGCACAAGTCTTAAGTAAACACACCCTAAAAACCACAGCCTGACCCCTCTTGCTCTACAGGGTTTCCTGAAGACAAAACAAGACCAACTAGTCATTAAGACAAGGCACCAACTAATTGTTCTTAAAATTGTCAAGCCTAATTTACGGTAATAATGCATGCTTGGTGGGTTGTTAAGCCCAAATGTCATATTTTTACAGAGCTATAAGGTACACAAGCTACTGAAGCATGTGGCTTCTTTTACATACACAAAGTTCAACATTTACTACAAATGCAAGTTCATTTTATGTCTTTGCACTAATTTTCTATTTTGAGGAAATGGTCTGCATCAGGACCAAAATTATGTAACATCCTTGCCTCAACGTAGCATATGGTAGAAGACCTTTCCACACAGTCACGTTTACAATCACACAAGTGTTTTTCCAGGGCAGAAATAGAAGCAGACAGACCTTTTAGTTCCACAGTATCTCATATTCAAAAAAAATATATCAATAATGCAGGCCTGTGTTGCATAACTAGTGAGCAAGTCTTGGGAAGCTCCACAGCATAAGTTCAACAACAAATGCTCCACAGATTGGTTCTGATCTGCTCCCGGTCTGCAGGCAGAGTTGAAGAAGCTGAGTCATTACAGACATAACACAAAGACAGATTCTAATTCGATTGCATGTGAACCACAGCATGTATCCCATCATGCATCTCAGCTCAGCATGAGTCCCTTCGTGTTCAGCGTGCAACAGAAGCTTCGAATAAAATGTTTAAACCAATTTAAACCAAAAGGGAACTCTCCTTAAAATAAAGATGACCAGTTAAAATATTTATCAGGACATATCTGACTCTATTTCAATTTGATTTATGATTTTTTTCTGGTTTACATAACCTCAGCAGCAAAGCGCTTCCCAGGCTGGGCCTAATGGCCTCTAGGAGCCATAGAGAAAAAAATAGATACTCTGAAAACCTGGCACATGGCTGCAGCATCCCTTGAGGACGCTGCCAATCTTTAAGAGAATAACATGTCTCAGTGATTGAAATTCTCAGGATGTAAATCTTTTGAGGGTTCCTTTTCAGGTAGTGAAGGGGAATAATCAAACAGCTCACACCGCCTGAGGAAAGTGTTATATCTAACTCACAGACCTGACTGACTGTAACAGCCTGTGACATGACACTTATCACAGCAGAGCTACACGTGACCTGGGTTGAAGCGATGCTGATTAAGAGGGTAAGATCATTTTCATCAGACATCTAAGCATGTTTATAATAGTAGTTTGGTTTTCTTGGTTCTTTTGTCTGCAACAGAAAAAGTTAATGATGTGTTTATTAGTGAGGTGAAGAAATTATTATTTTGATAATCAATTTATCTAATGATTATTACAACGATTAATGTGTAGACATTAGTGGATTATTCAGCTTTTGTAATTACTTAAAATATTGTGTTACCCATATTCTAACAAATAATGAAGATAAGACACTTAATCATATTCCCCCGGTTTCACAAACACGGCTTAAGATTAGTCCAAGACTAAAATGCAAGTCTGAGCTGTTTCGACTGAAAGAAACTTGCACTTACTGATCAAAATATGTCAGTGCCTTTGTTCTGTCTCAAGATGCACACCAGTATTGTTTTATGTTTATGAAATCCACTTTAAATGTTCTAATAGAACTATTGCATTACTCCTGGCTTAACCTAAGCCCTGTCTGTGAAACCAAGCCGTAATGTAACTACAGTTTTTAATAAATTAATAAAAATAAATATATTTTATAGCTGAAGGTCTGGGATACATGGTACATGGTAGAATACCAAAGACGTGTCACTAGTATAGTTTTGAATGTGGAAAAATGCAACGCTTAACATGGCCGATCAATCGCAGAATGCCCCGCCTTCCCGACAGAAAACTAGTGGTACGTTCTATTTATGACGTATTGACACAAGTTTTGAAAGATTTTCAGTCCATATTCTGAGACATGCACCAAGGACTGAGCATTCACACTGACTGATCTCGCCTGAGAAACAAGCTTTTTATAACACTATTTGCGCAAAAGAAACGAAATTTATTACATGGTTGTTGTCAGATTTCATTGGTGATTTCAAATATGAAATTTAATCGTAAGCTTAGTAAACAGTTTGGGAGAATTTGATGTTTCCCCATTCAAAGAGACAGCTGCACTGGGATGCCCCAAGAGGCATTTCAAAGACGGCCGCCGAGTGACATGACTTGTCTTTGGTTTACTTTGGTTTGACCGACATGTCAAACAACCATTAATTTTTTTTCAGGCGGAATGTTAAAGAACACACAAGTCTCCCAGAAGTTATTTTACTAAATTTAACCAATCCATGATAAATGCATCATATGCATCAGACGTTTAGCTCTACAGCACCAAACTGCATCATTGCAAGCTCTGACATTTTGTATATAAATATACAAAACAAAGATGATAACGACATGGTCACAACTACAAAAAAAAGCAACTATGATCAAAAGTTCCAATGTTACCAACAGAAATCTATCGACCACAGTTAACTAACAATGTTTTTGGGAAATATACATCATATTTTGTGAAATTACAGATCTTCCAAAACAATGCACGCTGGGATGTGCTCGATGTACATTTGCACATATAGTGTTTTACCAGCTGATAACTCATTAAGAGCTTATAAAGAAGATCTCAGATGCACAAACAGAAAACTGACGTAAGGAAATGGCTGTTCGAACACATGTACCAAACTGTAATGCCCAACAATAGCTCTGATCACAAGAAGAACCATGTATGTTTCAACATTTTAGCCTTTTTAAGGTCGCATCTTGTGACATCACATCCTGTTTTTTGGTTTATTGAGATGTCTTAGGTCCTCACTTCTTTCATATTTCAGTCAAGCTGCAAACGTGCAAAAGTGTAATCACGCCCTAAAACACAACCGAACTTACTTAGACAAACACATCTTTCTTTGTCTTATTTATTAAATGGGAATATTTTTTGCAGAGGTAAAGTAACAGAAAAAAAAACAAGACATTCTTATTGCTTTTACAGGGCCTGGCCTGTAAAGTCATGAAGTCTTAATGAGGAAACACTGCTGTGTGGTTCCTGCACATGGCCTATGTTTTCCTCTCAGCTGAGTGAAACTACAACAAATCCCCAAACGAAATGTGTGATCAAGCACACATACTTACAGCCTGCCAGCTTCATGAAATATCAAACTCCAACCAGGAGCAAACCAGTCCAAACCTATTAGGACTTTGTTTATGAAAGGATTTCTGGTTACCAGATAAAACTGATCAGATTTTCTAAAGAGCCAAGTATTAAGTGAACTTTAATTACAAGTCTCACTTCAATTTTTGCAAATACGCAGAAAAACAACAACAACAACACCAAAAACTGCCTGTAAACAAACAGAAATTAGTCATTGCGCTGCATTGCGTTAACATTTCTCTTTGGAGTTAAATTCATGAAAGTTGTTGATGTGGGTACTGCAAAAAAAAAAAGATGGTTTTTGATTCCAACCATGATTTTGGTTGGTCACCAAAAAAGGTTTGAAAGCATAGACATGTTTGGCCAAGTAATCACTTTTTTTGGCATTAAGTTGACAGGTTACTAATGTATAATTATCTGGATGTTGTTACGGTTAAAAATGAAATAGCAATTAAAAAGATAATTAGAAAACTAAACCTAAAAGGAAAAATACCTATTAAAAATAATTATTAAATAAAGTGCATTGTCATATTTCATATCTTCCCAGAACACAATTTGGAAATTAAAGGGTTAATACATTAACCATCCAATTAAGCAATGACATGCATAGAATGTTCTCAAGTTTACAAGGCAATTATAGATGCACTGGGATTTAGTCAAATCATGGACAGATCAGAATAGCCCTGTTTCAATGTCATAGTACAAATTTAACGTGAGATGAGCGAACACTGGCCTTTCAGGTCACACAGCATGCATACATAACGTTACATACTTTCACCCTTATCTGCCTATCAACGACGTTTCAGTGTTTCCCCCACAAAAACATGACTAGCTTTCGATTTGGCCAGCAGCGTCTGGCGGTTATTTTACAGAGATTATAAGATGGCATCGCAGCCAAGTCAAAGCTACAAACATCTTACAAATGTAACTTATCTCCAGTTCTCCTCCCTGCGCGCTACAGCGCATACAAACAACACAGATTACTTTATGGTTATTTCTCTGGTTGTGTAACCAACAAAGAGCCTCGAGACCGACTGTTCCGAATGTTTCACAGATCAGATGTACTCACATCTCAGCGGGCGCTGTGTCAATCCATATTGCCATCGGAAGAGTTCAGATGCATGCGAACCTCTGTTGCCAAATTCCAGCGCGCTGCCTCTTGCTCGTCTTTGCTCTGCTGCATAGTGTGGCCCCGCCCTTATGCGTGACGCCACCCTACTCGCCCCGCCTTTCCCACGCGCTCTCTCCGCAACTACACGTGCAGGCACAAACAAGAAATATTGTTTATCCAAGACAACGCACTAATAACACATTTAACAAGGAAATAGTTGAGCATACTGGGTTGCTCTTAATTAGTTAAATACATTTTTGGTGTGACAGTTATAAGCATAATATCTTTAACGGTGTTATATTTGTGTATGTGCATATTATATAGTGAGTATATCTCCGATTATGATTAGCATACAAACTATATTGGTCGGTTTAATTCCTCTTTCGTACATAGATATGTATACTATCTATGTTTTGCAAAAACTATATTGCCATCTTGTGGATCATCTTGTTTAAAACAGTCACTGTTTTTATTTAATTTTATTTCACTTTCTGTTCGGTGGAGTATCATTTACCAGTCATACAATGTTTAAACAAATGACATATCACTTTTCATATTATATTGGAAACTAAGTTATGCCATGAAATATAAATAATAAATATGTTTTTCTTTTTTTTTTTTTTTTTATAAAATCATTTTAATATCTCAGACTAAATCAAAAGCTCTCTTTTGTCTTACAATAAATGATCAAAATAAAGGAGACTAGAGCTAGTTGCCATACTTTCCCCTATACTAATTAAGTTTGTTTTTGACTATTTCTGGAATATGATATGAGTTCATACATTCAGTAGTGGGGCATGTTGTCACACTTATGTTAGTGCTGTGAATTGACACAGTCCTGCTGTGTGTTTTATAGGACATTTAGCGAAAATATAAAAAGTATACAATTCATAAAACAATTCATGAAACAACTCAAATGTAGAGGTAACTTAATTAGAAATCCATTATTTCAGGCAATAAATTATTAATGTATTATAATACCAAATAGGATTAAACTCATGACATATGCTCTGGAAGAAGAACATTTGCGAATTGTTCAATTTATACAGAAAGCTAATACAGCTGCTGCATTTGTACTTACGATTATCAGAGGATGTTGTTAAAAGTCTCTCCTTAGATAACAGGTGCATCTACTATGAGCTCAATAACAGACCGTTATTATAGAGAAAGAGGTGAGCCTCAAAGGTCTTTCTTAGCCTCAAGATTAAACTAATACTGCAGCACTATTATATCTATAAATAGCCTAAACTGGGTCATGAATCTCTTCTTAGGTGGATAGATAATAGTTTTCATAACATATTTAGGTAGCATAAATGTGTATTTGATTAATATACACAGCTGTTAGTGTAAAACAAGGGTAAACTGCTATTTTGCACATGTAACATATTTATGAGTCACTATAATAGTGATAAATCACTATATTTGAGAACTATAGTGCTCTAAATTTAACATCCATCCTGAAATTGTGTTCTTGCTTTGGCAAAGATCAATAATAAATAAATAAAATAACAGCATTTATTAATAAAATAATAGTATCCGATAGTATTTTCCTGTAAAATGCATTGAAATTGATTGATTTACAGTGAAACAGACTTCCTTGAGATGACAGTGCACTTGTGAGTTTATTTTCACATAATTTAAAACAAACAACACTAGTTAATGTTTCAGCATAGCTATTTCACAAGAACATGTATACATTTAAATTAAAACATTGGTGTCTTGAGACGTGTGTAGATCCATTTCACAGTTAAATAAACTTTTCACAGTGGCACTGCTATTTTTATTAAAGAAGGTAACTAAATACTGACTCTAGCAACGCATGATGACAGATGCTATTTTCTATACCATTACCTCACCAGCACAGATTTGTTCAATGTGCTCTGATGGCAGTGCAACTTGATATCTGTAGTGCTACAATTATTGATTAAAAAATAAATTCAGTTGCATCCAGTTGGTCTCTTCAGTCACATAAACAGATAATTTTTTTTAGATATTATTTATTTAGCAGACTTCTATTTTTATATAAGTCCCTACAGCTGAGAATAGTGGCGTCTGGTTCTTTTTTTGTCAGTGGCCGTCGCACAGTGTCCACAGTGAGAGACAGAACAAGACAAGAAAATAATGTAGACGGATAAACAAACCAGACAGATAGTGTTGGTAACACAAACCAACTAGTAATGTGAGCATTTAAAATTGAGAGACTGAGAAAACTGTTGTTCAGCAGCTATGCGTCTGGTAGTTTTACAGTTCCTGGCTGGATTTTTTGGAGCTCTAAGCTCAATGTTCCTCCTGGGATCACTGGGGTCTGATTACTGGCTTATGGCTTCTGAATCTTGTGGAGATGCTGCTCTTTTCAAATCCTGGAGAATCACAAAGGTAAAGCTTGGACATATTAGCCATGTTTTCAAAAATATTTGTGTTTGATTGTTTGCTTTAACCATAGATTTAAATAATTTATGAGAGAATTCACCAACACATTTATCCAACAAATCAGACATACAATGTCCATTCAATTAATCCATCTGGGACCAGAATCATTAGCCTGCATTCTATTGATATGTTTATTTAAAAAAAATCTTTCTTCTTTGAATAAAATACCAGTTTACGCTCTTAAAAATAAAGGTTTTAAGAGAAAGTTTTAGCAATGATGCTAAGAAATATTTTGGTTTGTTCCAAGAACTTTTTAGTGGAAATAAGCATTCTTTCATAGAGTAAAACATTCTAAATAATCTTTTTCAACTACATCCTTCTGTGCAATGGAAATGTTTCCATAGACGTTAAAGGTACATGCCAATTTTTTGTATGAATTTACACAAATATTATGCTGTGAACCAGCACAGCCATGTTGTTCACAAACAAACAAACCAACCAAAAAAATGCTGGTCAGTCAGCATAGTCTTTCTAAAGAAGCTGGCTTGCTTTTTAAGCTAACTAAAACTTATAGGCACACCAGCATCCAAAAACCAAACATGATGGTAAACTTTCAGTAGGATTAACATATTTGGCATATTTATATATCATCTCAGTGACTCATTTGTTTATCATCTAATTAACCATTAGGATATCTCTCACGAACATCCAGACAGCAGCAATCAGGCTGAAAACACGCTTTTGTTCTACCACGAAGGTCTTTTTTGGAGATGTTCCTACCACAGGGATTCAAGTGGAGAGCAGGGCAGCATATTGGCTTTTTTGATAAGTAGGTGAACTCTTTTTGCTCCTTTTGCTGGCATGCAACTTGAACAATAGCACTATCTCTTGTGTGATATTGCTTTAATCTGGAAAACAAACTAACAAACAAACAAACAGTTCTTAGTTGTTTGGACTCATTCAGTATAAATGGTGCAGAATTTGTAACCCAATACTGTACAGGGTATTCTGAAAGTATTTTTTTTTCACATTGTATATAGCCAGTGAAAGGGAAAGCTATTTTTAAAAGTACTACATTACAATATTGCATTACTGCCTAAAAAGCTCATTGCATTAGTAACTTTTTATGCAAAGTAATGTGTTACATACTTTTCCATAACTTTTTGTCTGATCTGGGATTGTTGGCTTGTTTTTAATAGTAAAAAGCTCTATCTTTGGCAGTGTAAAGGCCCTTTCACACCAGAAGTACTAACAATACTGTATATTTCTGCCTCATCATTTCACCAAAACCCCGTTTGGATTGCAGTCAGAAGTCAAGGGTGATTGATAAGGACATTTCGCATAAAGTGTTGCATTATTGTCATTATTTGTGTAGCTTGAAGCTAACTTTAGCTATAATTTCTCTGTTACTCATATGCAATAATATTTCCTGAAGTATTTTGCAAACTAAATCATCACATAAGTTCATATGAAAATATTTTGTTTCCTTAAAAGATGTTTATAAATACAATATTGCGGATCAGATGGATGTGTGTGGGCATGCTATGTAATGGCAGATACAAGTAAAGAAAAGTAATGCCACAACATACAAACCGGTGTTTAGATAATCTTTTCTTCTCACAAAATCAACAAAATAGCAATATTTCCAGTAGAATGGAAACTTCCAAGCTTGCCTGCTGCACTGGTGAATCATGTGCCTTACTGTCGTGAAAATTAAAGCAATTATTGGACTGGACTAGGTGAGTAGGAGTTACAAAAGTAACTTGATGGTAACTATAATAATATTACTGAAATCTTGTTAATAGTTACACTACTAGTTACTGCACTAAGTAAAATTATTACTGTGACTAGTTAGTAACCAGTTACAGCCCAACACTGCTTATTAGTATGGTTGAATTGAATTGTTGAAAGTAACAAAAAATAATTCTGATATTTTGTAATAATTTAAAAAGTAATGTATTACTGGTAATGTAATGCATTTACCAGTTACTTGAAAAAATATGCTTACCTAACTTTACCCTCTACACTCGTTGTAGCCTTAGCCAAAATGTTTTTTTTCCTCTCACAACAGTCTACGCTGCGTATCCCTTCATTATTACATAAAATCCAGACTTGTGATACTTGGGAGAGTGATAAAAAAGTAAAAAAAAAAAAAACCTCATACTTAACTGAGTACTTGGTTAAAGCCCCTTTGGCAGCAATTACAGCCTTATTTACAGGCTTTATATTTGGATTGGATATCATGCAAAAAGCATTGTACATCTGGATTTGGGGTTTCCTGACATTTTTCTCTGCCTATATCCCCTCAAGCACTGTTATGTTTGTTGTGGACTATCATTAGACAGTCAATCTCATGTTTAATCCTACATTGCTTTTGGGAAACGCATGCAGCCCTCCAAAGTTCTTTAATTCTTTCATTTGTGAAAAATTACTTTAGCGCTAGGCCGCAACATGAAAAAAAGAAAAACAAGGGCACTCTGAATTCTTTTTGAATGCTCTGTATCTGGCCATATCTGCTCTTCTCTTTCCTATTTTATAAAGATATTTATTAACTTGATTTGCTTCTTTTCTACAGTGGAACCACAACACCTGATTGTTTGCTCTTTCTTTTAAACATACTGTTTTTTTTTTCACCAGCCAATCAACCTTACCAGAAGGTCTGTGTGCCAGCCTATTTGTCTCACACTCCAGTTTCTGGACTTCGCAACAGTGTTCTAACCTCAGACTCTGCCACAGGTGAGATCTCAAGGATGTTCCCAGTATAAAGGAATTCTTTCTCATTTACTTTTGTCAGAATAACAACATTATTTGATTTCTATTGTTAGTGCAAAGGGCCTTTTGGTGCGTTATATTTGCACTGGGTGTCATCTTGGTTATGATTGGTGGGTTCGTTACAATTTGTGCAACACCAGGGACCAGCCATCTCCTTTATGAGATTGGAGGTGCTCTCTTTATAACTGGAGGTGAGAAAAAAGCTGCCAATACATCCAATTGCCAGAGATTCTACAGTGATTTGGCTGAAACATTTACTCTTTTTCTCTTCTCTCCTATATAGGTATCTTAATCATGTCAGTAGTGATGCTGTTTGCTGTGTGGGTGCAGGTTTCAGACTCTTTAGAGCGGTATGGCCTCCAGCGCAGACGCTTAGTGTGCCCCAGTCTACAGCTCAGTGTGCACTATGGTCCGTCTTTTATGCTGGCTCCCACTGCCTCCTTCCTCTGTCTGCTCACTGGCCTGCTTCTCTTGCTCATTCCATCAGTCAGCAAAGCATTAGCCAGAGACACAGAGAATCAGCCATTATCACTACGAGAGGAATGTGTGTAGAGTTGTATAATATATATGACAATGATACAGTGTTTAAAGTAACTTTTTCTGTCATCACTACCCTTTTCTGAATGTATATAGAGTGGGTACGGAATGTATTCGGACCCTCTTAAATTGTTCACTCTTTGTTATATTGCAACCATTTGCTAAAATCATTTAAGCTCGGATTTTTCCTCATTAATGTACACACAGCACCCCATATTGACAGAAAAACACAGAATTGTTGTCAGATTTATTAAAAAAAGAAAAACAGAAATATCACATGTTGCTAAGTATTCTGTGACACTCATATGTTTAACTGAGGTGCTGTCCATTTCTTCTGATCATCCTTGAGATGGTTCTACACCTTCATTTGAGTCCAGCTGTGTTTGATTATAC
>JAUMHI010000041.1:4954516-4965701 GCA_032359435.1 Enteromius unitaeniatus
GTCTATATAAGACCTTACAGCTCACAATGCATGTCAGAGCAAATGAGAATCATGAGGTCAAAGAAACTCCCTGAAGAACTCAGAGACAGACTTGTGGCAAGGCATAGATCTGGCCAAGGTTACAAAAAATGTCTGCTGCACTTAAGGCTCCTAAGAGCACAGTGGCTTCCATAATCCTTAAATGGAAGACGTTTGGGAACCCTTTCTACAGCTGGCTGTCCAGCCAAACTGAGCTATCGAGGCAGAAGAGCCTTGTTGAGAGAGCTAAAGAAGAACCCAAAGATCACTGTAGCTGAGCTCCAGAGATGCAGTGAACACATTTCAGCGGGACACATGAAAGCCAACATGGAGTTTGCTAAAAAAAACACCTGAAGGATTCCAAGATGGTGAGAAATAAGATTCTCTGGTCTGATGAGACTAAGATATTACTTTCTGGCCTTAATTCTAAGTGGTATGTGTGGTGAAAACCAGGCACTGCTCATCACCTGTCCAATACAGTCCCAACAATGAAACATGGTGGTGACAGCATCATGCAGTGGGGGTGTTTTCAGCTGCAGGGACAGGACGACTGGTTGCAATCAAGGGAAAGATGAATGCAGCCAAGTACAGGGATATCCTAGATGAAAACCTTCTCCAGAGTGCTCAGAACCTTAGACTGGGTCGAAGGTTTACCTTCCAACAAGACAATAACCCTAAGCACACAGCTAAAATAACAAAGTAGTGGCTTCACAACAACTCCATGACTGTTCTTGAATGGCCCAACCAGAGCCCTGACTTAAGAGACCTAAAAATGGCTGTCCACCAATGTTTACCATCCAACCTGACAGAACTGGAGAGGATCCCCAAATCCAGATGTGAAAAACTTGTTGCATCTTTCCCAAAAAGACTCATGGCTGTATTAGATCAAAAGAGTGCTTCTACTTAATACTGGGCAAAGGGTTTGAATACTTAGAGCCGTGTGATATTACAGTTTTCCTTTTTTTTAAATAAATCTGCAAAAATGGAAACAATTTGATTTTTCTGTCAGTATGGGGTGCTGCGTGTACAGGAAGTGTGCTGTGTGAGGAAACAAATTAACTTATTTTAGCAAATGGTTGCAATATAACAGAAATAATAAAAATTTATGCGGGTCTGAATACTTTCTGTACCCACTGTAGTTTTTTGCTGTCAAAATACCTCAAAAGAATTCCTCAAGATAGTATAATTGAAAGAAATCAAATTTTGATCAAATTGTCATTAAAGAAATAATTAAATGTACCTGTGGGCCACAAGGAGGTGCCAGAGGGTTAACAGAAAAGATTTTAGAAATATCAGTGATAATTTCATCAGACCTGTTAAATTTGTTAAGATTTAAACTTTTAAGAGTGGGAAATTTCCAATTTTTTTATTCTACTGACAGCCACAGCTTCAGGCAAGTTACCATTCACTTTCAAAAAAGAGAAACCCCAAACATTCTGCTAAACTTTTACTTTTGTGGAGGAGAAAAAAATTTATAACTGAATTAAACTGAACTGAAGTCAATCAGATATAGGTGAAAACATTAGGCACTACAATTGTAGAAACTATAGAAAAAAAGTTGAGAAACAGCCCAACCACCATTTAGTAATTATTATAACAGTTTTTTGGTAATATTTTTTCCATATCTATATATTGATTTATTTTCTTTCATTCTGTTTTTTCCTTGGCTCCAGACTTTTTAAATTATTTTTTGTGCTTTTTTTTATTACAGCAGAAATTTCACTGAACTAAACAAAATATTGTTTATAATAAAAAGCTAAAATCAACCATACTAAATTATGAGCTTCCAGTTTGCAGTCCTTTAGTGCCGTCAAATCCTCTGGTCATGAATACAAATAACATGCAGCCATGGAGTTTTGTCCTCTGTAGTGGATTTTATTTTTTAACAGTTTCTCTGAGACCTAAAATGTCACAGTTTTAAGTTTGGATGTCCCTTAAAGAAACATACAGGACTTTTTATAAATACCGAATGTTTGGAAATTTCAACAAGACCACTCCCTCTGCCTGGTCTTTAAATATGGCTTACATTAATTTAGTGATCAGAGATAAAATAAAGATGCTTTATAACACAGCTGAAAATAATCTTTATATAAAATTTGTTATAAAAAAATACAAATTTATTTGTGATTGAAAAAAAAAAAGTATTTTCATGTCTCTAAACTTTTTTTTTTTTTTTATTAAAAACAGGACTTTATATACATAACATAGGACTAAAATATAATTGAAAAATAGTTTTAACATTTTATTCTTATGCTTTAAACAACGTAATTACATAAGTAAAACAATACGAAAAAATAAAAATAAAAACCTTTCCACCTGGTGATATGGTAACATCTATGTATATATGTATTTATGTATTTATGCATTTTTCAGGACAAACAGGAACTTTGGTTCTACTTTGTTTTAAATGTGTGTAAAATATACCCATTATTTGGTTAACGTCTCTAATCTGGCCTCCATTTTATAGAAGGTAGCCACTAGAGAGCAGTGTTGCCTCAGATCTTGAAAGTTGTCACATCATGGAAAAAGCGCTCACCCCAGGGAACTGTGGGGACTTATCCAAGAGCTGATCCCAGATAGCTGAAACAACAGCGCCGAGATTGAAAAATAAATCACTGTTTTATGAATAAGACACGGGAGCTCAGATAATAACTGTACATTTGAAATAAACATGAATCAAATTGGCACATTTTGATCAAACCGCAGTGTTCTTCATATTCCTCTACAGTCATTCTTGCATGAAAGAATTACAATACTGTCGTGGAGTCTATTGTCACACCTTTATAATTGGAAAAGGCAAACAGACCCCTGAGATGTTCCGAGAGATGGTGGAGTTTGACTTAGATGAAGTGAAGCGCCTCATCAGCGCAGATCTGTCTTTAATGTTTGACGCAACCCGCCGCACTGTTAATCTGAGTCGCGAGTTTGGCGCGTATAATTACACCTGGACCTGTCAAATCCGCTTCCGCCGCCGCGACCAACTTAAACATCTCTGTCAAACCACCGCAATGAATTGATGTTTTAAGGTAGGTTTTAATGAATAAGGGGGAGTCGGATTCGGTCATATCACCTCAGATTCAATTTTTTTCTTTCTTCCACGGCGTCTGTTGGCAGATTCATTACCGGTGCTTGCCCACAACCCCCCGCACGATATTTTCCCGCGGCTCGACTGTCACCCGCACGGCTCGCGCAGTTGTTCGTCCCCCTCATCACCCAGGGTCTTTGTCCCAGAGAGATAGAACTGTCCAAAACAATTACCTCAGGAGCTTTAACGACAAGCGGGGAAGCATTTTAATCTCTTCGCACTTTCTCTTGGAGGTACGGTTAGAAGAGGCTGCAAATACTTGACATTAAATTCGCTCGCAAAAATAAATAAATAAAATAGATAAAACTGCACACCAAAGATTACTGCAATGCAAGCTAAAAGGCCTCTTCCAGTTGGCGTCTCTCTCATTTTTGGTATGGCAATTGGGTAACATTTTAAGGTGTCCTTGTTACATGTTACACTTACTATTATAACAATATGCATAATTACATGCAAGTAACCCTAATCATGTAGTTAATACTCTGTGTTTAAATGTATGATTACACAAATTGATTCAAGCGTAACCAAAAATTTAAATAACAGAAAACTCTTTTTTATTTGTTTCAGTATGATATTATTCATTGCAGCCAACTTACATTAATAATAAAAAATAAGTGTTCTCTCTAATCGAGTGTGAAGGTCAATAAATCCCGTAAAATGTTATAGTTATATATATATAAGAAAATGTTGATTTAGGTTGGAAAACATAACATTTATGTAGCCTATTAATTCAATGTACTTGTAAAAAACCTTAATTTTGATTCCAATTGATTTAAAAAAGGTGCATACACTCACATATATTGAAAGTGTAAGAAAATATGCCATTATGTTATTCTTCAATATGACATTTTATTGTGACAATTAACTTTAAACATGTGATTTTATTTAATTCAGGCCAAAGTCCAAAGACCGCTTGTATACATGGCTCTCATTTTTTGGATCAGACTATTCATCTAGAGGACACACCCAGGGGGTACAATTTCCTTCTACACATGCTAGCCAAGAAGAGAAAATGACTGTTTCTGAATTCAAGACCTCTCAACCAGGGGACCTGGTGTTGGACCACTGTCCCCTCCACAATTATGCTCCCTTCTTCCTTTGAGCGCTACCTGTTTATGAGTGGGCCCTCCGGAGGTCATATTCTGAGATGATGCTTTGTCTGGGCTTTGCTCAAAGGGCCTGAGGCCTGGCATGTTGTCTCTGGAGAGGGCATTGGATGACTGATTTTATATTATCTGGAAGGAAAACAGACAGTTGATTTGAATCAAATTCTCGCTCCACAATTGGCAGTGCTGTGAACGTCTTCTGCATTGTGTGAATCCCTCTTATATCTCATTTACAGAGAACTCTTCAGCAAAAGGCTGTTCTTTAATTTTCCAAAGATGCCAGCCAGCGCTCCCATTCCTTTGGCTATTCTCTGTTTCTCTCTCTCTCTTTTGCACACTCGCTCTGGCCAACTCTTTTAGGGTCCATAATGAGTTCTGTGATTGCTGTGCGCCCCTGTGCCCCGTGCTTCCCCTCTCTGCTCTGCGGCAGGTTAATGAGGATCGGAGAGATCAGCATGCTGCTGTTAGACATGTCACACACGCTGATGTGTTGACAAACCCCTGTCCATCTTTGGCACTAAGCCTGGCAGACCCTCCTCTCTTTCACCCTGCCAGTGATGCCCGCTATCTTTTTAGGAGAGATAATATTTACATACTGTTTGTAGTGCATCATATTGTACTTTCTTTGTTTCCTTTTTCCTTATCTGTTGATTTACATGTTTGTCTTTTAATCATTTCAATCTATTATAATCTTTTAAAATTTCTATAAAATATTTATAATCTTAATAAAATTTCAATCTTCCCTATTATATCTCACTTGGTTATTAGCATCAGGCCCCTATTACTAAAATTTGTTTCCTAACATTTTAAAATGTAGGAGTTTAGAAATAAATATGAATGCAACAGCTGTAATGGTGCTGATGGCGTTTGTCTTTATTGTCTTAATCTATTCAAAAATGAATAAATGATGCAATTCATAGACACAAAGACTTTAATACACTTTTTAGGTTTTTAATTTTTTTATTAAAATAAATTTTTTTGAAGGACAAAATGAAAAACTACTTATATTGAAGAGAAAGCCTAATTTAAAGAAACCTTTTTACTATGATTATTTTCAAATGGTATTTTCTTTATTTTTTTGTTGGCATTTTCACATTTTATTTTAATAGGACAGCATAGCAGTGACAGGAGAAAAAACAACAAAACAGGAAATGATATCATTAGAAGCACTCCTGATGACCCACATGAATGTTTGTCAAGGCCACTAAGTCTATTAAAATATCAAATAATATGACCATTTTGCAGCAAGGTACGACTCCACCAGAATGTTATGTTTATGTATTTAATTCAAGATACTGTATTTTTAAAAAATACTTAAATCTAAATAAGTAACATGTACACTCGCAAGGTCTAAGCAAACATGGAATTACTTTTGTTTCTTAATGGTTGCACTACGTGACATTTTAGTCACTGAATGTAAACTTTTCAAAATCAAACGAAACCAACATGAATTCAAATAGTACATTTTAAAGAAGTCTTTCCTTTCATTATCACAGAAACTCTTATTTGTCACCATACACATTAAGGCTAGAAAGTTCTTTCTTCTTACTAATGATCAGAATGAGTTGGCACCCATTCTCTCTTTTCTTCTGTCCTCCCGCTTTCACATCCCAGCCTCTCCACACTCTTCCTGAGAAAAATGATCGACACAGTGTACTGGAAGTGTGAGCGAGAGAAAGATTAAATCCAAGTTTCTTTCATCCATGAGTGCTTTCATGTCTTTTTTCAAGCAGAGAATTATCAGCGCTGTACTCGTGCAGCAGGGACTGATGGGAGGAGGAGGTGTGAAGAATGAGGAGGTAAGGTGCCTGATGAAGAGGGATTTTACTGAGCATCCGCCTCTTTTGTCTGGAATTGTTTTGGTCACGAGATGAATAAAGAAAGTAAGGCGACAGTCTAATCAAATATGTCATTGATCATTGAATCGGAGACTGACATGAAGAATGCCAAACTCGCAGTAGAAAAGACCAGTTCAGCTTCAAGATTTAAGGATCTTAGAAGGAGGGATTTACGTCTGACCTCAATACACACAAGGTTTTAATGAAACAACCGAATACAGAGGCAGCATGGAAATGTTATTAAACCACCTCTGATGGGGAAAAAAAAATAGAAAAACAACCCTTTCTATAGAAATGAATTTTTCTGATATTCCTGGCCCGTCTTCTAATCTCCTGTGTTTGGAGAAATTTTTTTCATTAAATTTGTGTCAGGACTAATTTTGAGGCGAATGAATACAGATGTCAGGGTGCCATCGGATCCCATGGCAGGGCTCTTAATGAGATAACAGGCTTTAGTCAAAGAATTAACACTATTGAAAAAATGAGATTAGCTGAATGGATGCAGATCCGGCTGGAATGGGGGGCTTGGCTTGTGCCGTATCAGACTGAGAGACCTTCGCTGCCAAATCACAAATCTATTTCCAACGTCGGTATTAATTATCAAACTAAAGCTGCTGTTGCATGTTGATTCATCAGGGTACGCTCCTGTATTATCTCCCATTAAGCGGAAAAAAGGAGAGATTATGTGGGCCTTCAGGGGCATTTTAGAAATTCTATGAGACTGTTAAACCATGTCATGGACTTTGGAGGATAACACCACCACGGTCCTATGTGCATGCTTCCTTTGCGTGTGCTAAAATGCACCTTTAAGCCTTAAATTTGATTATTTATTTTAGTTTTCAATTAAATTTGCACATCTTGGCCCAATGTGGAGGAGTCGACTTGCAGAAGAGATGTGCTTTGTGCACATGTAGACAGCATATACAAGAGTGCTCGATGGCATCTGGCCTCTCGTGTGAGCTGTTCGCTATATTATACTCCGCATTCTAGGACTGAAAAGCCATACAATAGCTTTCTATTCTTGCTTGCCTGGCATCCGACATAATGATTAACGTAAATGCACATCTTTTATTGTGCAAGCAACGGATGCTGGCAATGCAGTTTGCATGTAAGACGGTATGCCAACTTACCCAGATCTAGATGCAACACCCATGTGATTAGGGGAAGGAGTTTAGTTGATTCAGTGCCGCATTGATTGGCAGCCTTGTCTGTGGCGGTGGCTTGCTGATTATCCCAAGCACACAGGGAGCCTATCACAATCACACAGGTAATAATCTCCCAGTTGCACGCTGCTATTTCACACATGGATGCGGCCTGTGATGAGAAAAGTATGTCACAGTATCGATAAATAATTATGAGCGATGAGACTCTCTTCCTGTATTGGAAGTTGGCTGAAATGACTTCATAAAGCTGGAGGATTGTGGGAGAGGTGATGTCGTGACAGCATCTTTCTGCCGGCTCACAATCGCACCATGATTATGCAGTGTGAGCACATCTCACTGTCCAGCGCGCATGTGAGCATCTCGGCTTTCGACTGATGCTCTGATGTTTTATGCATTTCCCATCTGATGAGCCTTGATACGCTGATCAGAATGGTATTCTTCACCCTATTGACAATGACAACACTGACGCCTTTGCTGATGTATTCTGGTGGACTCGTTGTTTAAAAATGGAAACAAGGAAGGTGACACCTGATGGAAAGCAAAGGGTACGTGGAAAAAGGAGATTCAAAGAATGACAGGCAAACGCAACAATCATAAAAATACAAAAAGGTGACAGGATAAAAACAGAAATGTACAGAAGCAAAAGAGAAGGTATGAATGGAAACAGGTGAAGAAATGGGAGAGTAAACATTCGTAAGAGCAAAAAAAATAGGAGATTCAAAAAGAGAGCAGGGAAATGAAAGAGAGAGCGAGAGAGAGGGAGTGTTGCAAAAAAGGGGGTGAGGGTTCAGCGGTAGATGGGAGGGGGACAAAATGAGACCAAATTTTCTTTGGCAATCTCGTCTCTCCTGCTGCAGGTGTGGGGCTATTTCACTAAAGCAGGCCAGACGCGAATGTCATTAGTTCCTAAGCCCCAGGTGAATTTGCCACTGTTCCACATGATTAACCCAGATAATTGTGTGTTGATAGCGAGCATGGTCGATGGAATACAATTTTCAGGCCAAGATTCCTAAACAAACAGCTCAGCAGAGGGCTGGGAGGTGAGGGTGTGTTGTGCGTGAGTCTGTGTGCATGGTTTAGGTGGCGTGGTGAGTGGTGAATGGCTTTGGTGTAACCTGCAACACCTTGCAAAACAAAAATAGTTTGATGTCGTAAAACGTTGGGTAGCTTATGGAAGAAGAATGTATCAATGCATTGTAGTGAACTTGTGGGAAGTTCAATTTTAGTTCAGATGCCTCAAATATAGACAAACGGTGTGATAGAAACTAGAATTTACCCAAAATATGCAAAGTGCATTATTTTAAAGTCTATTTAAATATTGATACAGATCATTTTAGTGTACCTAAAGAGTTATAATGAATTTGTTGCAGAACCGTCACTTTTAATAGTCCTCATATTAGGCTTTTCTCTTATGACTCTTGGTGGCCTTTTTTTCGGATTTGCTGGCTCTGTTGATTGCTGACTTTTCACAATGTTCCTAAACCCTATTAACAATCTTATTTTGTCATGTCAGTGTCAAAGAATTAATTTCGGACTATAAGGCAAGAAGGAAACTCTTATCCATTGAAAACTACCTTTTACATGTTTTCTGTTACTATTTTATGACGACGTTTTAGTGCCACCAACAAAAAACAAACAAACTGAAACTACGAGATTAAAGTCGAAATATTACGAAAATAAAAGTCACAATGTTATGAGAATAAAAGTCGAAATGTTACGAGAATAAAAGTCAAGAATAAAGTTGGCCTAGAGCACCAGGAGATATTCTCAGCTTTCAAAATCTGCCAGTTTTTTTGTGAAATACAAACAATAAGAATATAATAACATGACATATACATTATAGCCTGACATTTTAGCTGAATTCGCTTTACTTTAAGCGGCAAGTCAATAGTTTTCCGATAACAATAAGACTTCATTATAAATTAGTCTACAGCTTGTTTTCCCATGCCTTCTGATGTTCCTTCACTTTTATATCTTGCTGTACACTTGAAACAAAGAGATTTTTTTTTTTTTGAAAGATGAACTGTTTTATATCAAAAGCAACAAAACAGAGCATTATTGTGATTGCTGGGTGTCTGACATGATACAAATACTGAATATATATATTTATTTATCGCTATAAAACTGAAAGCTGAGACTTTGTTTTAAAAGTACTAAAGGGACGAATCTTATTGATATTTAACGAATCCAATGGAAGACATGAAATATTTCCAAGCATTAGTCCCCGCGAATATTACACATGATATAATTTCTGTTAATAATCCCACATGAATGCCTTTGTAGTGTATTAAAAGGGTTAAATAAGAGAGCTACAGCGCCTCCCAAAGCAATGTCAACTGAGTGTGTGAGCTGATGTTAAGATAAAAAGTTTCCGTGAGTTCTTAGATCTCATCCCAGTAACATGAAGCGGCCACTCAATCCGGGTCATTTACCAGTGCATATACTAAAATATAAATATTAAATATTATATTTTGACTTTAATCTCGTAGTATTTCGACTTTAATTCTCGTAATATTACAACTTTATTCTCATAGTTTCCACTTTATTCTCCTAGTATTTCAACTTTAAACTCTTAACTTTTTGGTGGCACTAAAATGCAGTTGTACTATTTAACCCCCAAACACTTTTTTTTTTAAAACATGCAATTGGATGTCGATTGCTAAGGATCTAGCCATAAAACTGCACTGTTTCACACTGTACATGTTTGGCACTGCAGTGCAGGGTTGTAAATGCAAGGAAAAAGCGATGCAAACACTGCTTCAAAATTAGAAGTGTGAAATGTTCCTCTACCAGGGGTTCAATGTAGCATGAAAATCCCTAATAAGTCATTTGAGACTGACACACATGTTTGGCATAAACATTTGGTCCAGTTGTGGCATCTGATTTGTCTATGTGGAAAAAAATGTGCTGATGTGATGCAAATGTAACAATAGGCGCATGCTTCTCCTGCTCTGCATACACCACTTATGCCCTGCTGACGCGTACAGGGTGAAACCGGCGTTACACCTTGACATTTTAGCGTGGATGTATACCTAGCCGAATTGCACTGTAGTTCTAGTTCTTTCTAGGACGAAAGTGTTCTAAACTACTGTATGTGTGAGATTCAATTCTTATCACCTGTCATCCGTGATTTATATGTACCATTTCAGACGGGACTAACACCTCCGTGTTTATTACAGAGGTGAGAGGGTCTGTTTTGTACATCTGGGCGTCACAGAGACATGGCAGATTCAGATGGGATTAAAATCACCAAGTACGTCTGTGAAACAAAACATTCTCTAATGACCCCCTGTAAAACTAGTCCCGTCTGAATAGGGCTTTACTTTTAGCCATTGTTTAGACAGCACACATATTCTGAATGCCTTTGGCAGAATTCAAATGAGCCATTTTCAAATGAGCCAGCTCGGCGTCCGGCTCGGTCCTTTCGTGCCCCCTGGAAAGGAAGGTACGAGAGCAGCTAAATGGTGGAGAAGGGGTGGAAGAGGGATGCGTAAAAGGTGGGGTGTGGAAGGAAAGAGGATGGGCTATTTATAGTGGGTAGAAGGGGATTTGATTGGGCAGGTGTAATGAGGAGATTGATTAGGTGATGCGGTGCCCGCTGTGATTGATCGACCGCGCTCCTACTCCAAATTAGTTTATTTGCAAAAACATCACTTCAAGAGTTTGTGCTTCCTCATAATCAAGAAGGATAAAGTTTAGCATATGTGGCGTACTGTCCGGGGGACGAGCCGGGAGGATGGCGGACACCGAACCCTAGAGGCTTGAACCCTAGCTAGGGCTAGAGCTTGGCGTCCGGCTCAGTCCTTTCATGCCCCACAAAAAACTAAATAAGGACAGCAGCCGGATGAGAGCCTCCCTAAAGCGCTTGGTAAGAGGATGCTGGATGGGTCAGCGGGTAGTAGCAAAGCACTGAACATTATCAAGTAGGAAATAGAGTGATGGTAATTTAAGATGACGGGATTAAACTTTTGTTTA
>JAUMHI010000041.1:4965801-5026217 GCA_032359435.1 Enteromius unitaeniatus
ACCGGTGTGTACTTACACTGTGGTTACATACTACATACACATCTAGTTACTATGGAAGTACACAGGTATTAGGGACATGATGATAACTATAACAATAACTATAAAGATAACAATATTAGCGTCCACACCAGCGAACGATATCGTCTGTTTATTCTAAGCATCTGCCACTTTAAATTCTCCAGCTTGTTATAGCAGGATGGGTTCTGATTGGCTGTTGATGTTTCTATTGTTCATCAGCTGTAAATGAATAGTTCTGGAAACGATTCCAACAATATTGTTTCTCTGTGCCTTTATTGTTATAGTTGTGGTTCATTCTGGGTGGTTCAAGGGATTGTATTTCTTTCCCTCGTTAAAGGGATAGTTTCAGGAGTTTGCGCTTCCTCGTAATCAAGAAGGCTAAAGTGTAGCATATGTGGTGTACTGTCCGGGGGGCGAGCCGGGAGGACGGCGGACACCGAACCCTAGAAAAAAACCTTGGGAGAACCAGGCTTAGTCGAGTCCATTTCTCCTCTGGCCGGAGAAATAATTTTCTGTTTAATTCAATTTAAACACGTGTAAAAGTGTAAGGACTTAAAGTGTGTGTGGAATGGGGAGCTGGATCGTCTGGCGACCATCTGGTTTAGACAGAGACATAGATTAGTGGGTTGGAAAAGCAAGCAAGACAATATAAGCATGAGGGTATGCTGGGTGGGAATCAGAGCATTGCAGATGGATGGTGTCTGTTTCTGGGGAGGCGTTAGACAAAAGGTTTTTTTTTAAATAGCAGGAGAATTATGACCTCTGTGGAGGTATGGGGGAGGAGGGGCATGGGGAGGAAGGGTGGGGTAGCTATGGATGGGGGACCTCTGTGGAGGTGGGGAGGGACGAAGGATAGCTTTGTAAAAAGTACCTACAGCGGAGTGAAGGGGAACGCTTTAAGATAGAGAACCTTTGCGAAGGTTGTAAGGAGAAAAGTCTCTGCGGAGACAGTATGGTAGAGAAACTTCTGCGGAAGTAGGGAGTGATGAAGGATAGCTTTGTAAAAAGTACCTGCAGCGGAGGCGTGATGGGGGAAACTTTAAGATAGAGAACCTTTGCGAAGGTTTGACAGTATGGTAGAGAAACTTCTGCGGAAGTAGGGGTGGGATGCCTCGCAGAGGCGGGACAGGGCCAGGAATTAGATAAACAGTTCTAGTCAGTAAATAAAACAGGAACTGTTAAATAACAAAGACTAAATGAATCAATGAACCTAAAAATGGGTGAGAGGGTGTGTGAAATACATTACGAGACTGAGGAGAAGTGATAGGGAATGCCGTGTTGACGTCATGGGTACAAGGCTTGCGTATGGCGTCAGCTTGCGTGTGACGTCATTAGGCGGCGCCGGCCAATTCAGCGCTCCTTTGCTGCTTTTGTTTGAGATGTTGCAACGCTGCCGGGCTTTTGTTGCTTCTGGGGCTGTAGAAAAAAGGCGGAAGGCCGGCGAGTGGTAAGGAAATGAGGATTTTTTCACTTAGATTGCTTTGGTGGAAAGCGGGTGAATGGGATCTAAGAGCGCGTGGGCAAGGCCTCAAATAGGAAGCCGTGGGCTAGCGTGGAAGCTAAGATGGGCTAAGGGTTGAGCTTGATTGGTAACAGGAAGTTGAAAGGCAGGCTAAGGAATCTGGTGCAAAAACTTCACTTGAACAGTGAAACATTACATAAAACAGTTCAAAAACTATATGATTAAATATCATATTTGAGAACACCTATGAAATCTGACAACAACTATATCATGAATTTTGTTTATTTTATTACCAACTACTGCGTATGTGCAATTCTAAGTGCATGTCTCTGAGCATTGACTGTTTCTATAGCAATGGGACTTCTAACAGCAGCTGCAATGATGTGCTGACTTTACTGATTAGTGATTGGCTTTTCTGCTCAGAAGGTGGGGCTTCGTTTGATAGAGCAGCCATATTAAGCATTGCATTTCAATCCACATTCTTCCATTCTTCATTTCCACATTCAAAATTATACAAGTGACTGGTCTTAGGTATTCTATAGTCTTTGCTGAAACTATGTTCTCTGTGCATTTCCCTGAAAATAATTGCACACCTTGGAATGTTCTTCTGATTTATAAGAAACAGGATTAGGGCCAAGCAATAATAAAAATTGAAATCATTTTGAGATTAAACTTGTTAAATAACTAGAAAAAAAGTAAAAATAAAATGTTGAGAATTACAAGATTAGAGTTGTTAAATTTAGAGAAGAGTGCAGAACAAAAAAGAAATTTAGAGAAATTTAGTAAGAGTGCAGAACAAAAGACTTGTTTTGGAAAAGATCTGCTACTTTTACATAATGTAAATTAAATGGCTATTTTTATTTAGTGACAATTATAAAAATGGGCTGATTTCATTTATACTGTATATAGCATCTATGGCAGGGGCGTCCAAAGACCAGCCGCTGGCCAAATACAGCAGTGGATGAATTTGAAATGCCCGGTCCGCAGCTTGTCTATTGAAATATTTTGATATGTGCCGTCATTTCTTTACCGCATGAGAATTCCTAAACACAGCAAATGCGAAAGTGCTGCACGGACCGCTCAGGCGAGCGCTGAACAGCACTTCACATGTGAGAACAATTCTCTGCCATAGATGCTATTTACAATGTAAATGAAAACAGCCCATTTTTATAGATGTGCCACTAAATAAAAAGAGCCATTTTATTTACGCTATGTAAAAGTATCAGATCTTTTCAAATGGTAAATAGTACCTAGCTAATTAGATTTATAGCCTACTTATAAATGGTGCAGATACCAGTATTGTTGTATATTAACAGGATGTGATAATAACATAGAATGTAAATTAGCGTATTTTATATTTACATTAAGAAATAGCCTGTATGCTGCTTTATTGGGACAAGCTCTCCATATAGCCTTATACCTCTAATCAAATCACAGACTCCATGGCGATTTAAATTAGAGTTTAATGCAGAAATGCAGATGAAACACTGTGCCATAACTGCATTTAGAATACTGTTCGATCCACAAATGAATGATGGATTTACTGTGGTACCACTTAATGAATGCATTATAATTAAAGGAAAGAGAGTTCTACAAGAAATGGATTCAATCAATCGGACATGTTTTACTTGAGCGTATTACTCTACGAACTACACCACTGGAGATGTTGACGGGCACGCTCCAAAACAAGTCTTTTGTTCTGCACTTTTACTTCTCGAAACATGAGGGTTTTTTCGACTTTAATCTTAATCTTTAATCTTTTTTTATTATTGATCCTTTTCATTATATGATTAATCCTCTTCCGTAGATTTAAGCATTTAAAGGCTCAATAGTAAAAAGTAAATTAAAGAACGACCATATAAATATTATGTAGACCAGATAACCTGTAAATGTGCAGTTTCGCTAAATTTTGCCTGTGTGGAAAAAACTTTTGTGTTTTTGCAGAATTTGCGAATAGGAAAATCTGTTTTTCTAAACCAATAGCAAGTGAGAATTCCATTTAATGATGCAAATGAATAGTTTTTGCAATTTATCCAAAATATTATAAACTAAACTACTATATACAGTACAGGCCAAAAGTTTGGACACACCCTCTCTTTCAATTTGTTTTCTTTATTTTCATGACCATTTACATTGGTAGATTCTCACTGAAGGCATCAAAACTATGAATGAACACATGTGGAGTTATGTACTTAACAAAAAAAAGGTGAAATAACTAAAAACATCTTTTATATTGTAGTTTCTTCAAAATAGCCACCCTTTGCTCTGATTACCGCTTGCACACTCTTGGTATTCTCCCAAAGAACTTTAAGAGGTAGTCACCTGAAATGGTTTTCCAACAGTCTTGAAGGAGGCGTTTAGCACTTGTTGGCCCCTTTGCCTTCACTCTACGGTCCAGCTCACCTCAAACCATCTCGATTGGGTTCAGGTCTGGTGACTGTGGAGGCCAGGTCATCTGCTGCAGGACTCCATCACTCCTTCTTGGCCTTGTGTTTGGGGTCATTGTCCCGTTGAAAAATAAATGATCGTCCAACTAAACGCAAACCGATGGCATGTCACTGCAGGATGCTGAGGTAGCCATCCTGGTTCAGTGTGCCTTCAATTTTGAACAAATCCCCAAAAGTGTTCACCTTTTCTGCGTCTCACAAAGACACGGCGGTTGGAACCAAAGATCTCAAATTTGGAATCATCAGACCAACGCACAGATTTCCACTGGTCTAATGTCCATTCCTTGTATTTCTTGGTCCAAACAAATCTCTTCTGCTTGTTGCCTCTCCTTAGCAGTGGTTTCCTGGCAGCTATTTGACCATGAAGGCCTTAATCTCCTCTTAACAGTTGTTCTAGAGATGGGTCTGCTGCTAGAACTCTGTGTGGCATTTATCTGGTCTCTGATCTGAGCTGCTGTTAACTTGCAATTTCTGAGGCTGGTGACTCGGATGAACTTGTCTTCAGAAGCAGAGGTTACTCTTGGTCTTCCTTTCCTGGGTCGGTCCTCATGTGTGCCAGTTCCGTTGTAGCGCTTGATGGTTTTTGCGACTCCACTAAGGGGCACAATTTAAGTTTTTGCAATTTTTCGGACTGACTCACCTTAATTTCTTAAAGTTATGATGGCCACTCGTTTTTCTTTCATTAGCTGATTCTTGCCATAATATGAATAACAATTGTCCAATAGGGCTGTCGGCTGTGTAGTAACCTGACTTCTACAAAAACACAACTGAAGGTCTCAACCCCATTGATAAAGCAAGAAATTCCTGAAAGGCACACATGTGAAGTGAAAACCATTTCAGGTCACTACCTCTTGAAGCTTATCGAGAGAATGCCAAAAGTGTGCAAAGCAGTAATCAGAGCAAAGGCTAGCTATTTTAAAGAAACTAGAATATAAAAGATGTTTTCAGTTATTTCACCTTTTTTTGTTAAGTACATAACTCCACATGTGTTCATTCATAGTTTTGATGCCTTCAGTGAGAATCTACCAATGTAAATGGTCATGAAAATATAGAAAACACATTGAATGAGAAGTTGTGTCCAAACTTTTGGCTTTTTTTCTTAAGGTTATTCGTAAGGACTTTTATATACTTTTATAATCTAGTTTAATGCTGTTGTGAGTGATCATTTTGAGACCAGTACATGATGGAAACTAAACGATGAAGAAAAACAAACAGGAAGTGCTATAAACATGCTGCTGCAGTGATTTGCAAATAAGAAACCGTTCTTTGTTCTAATTCGTTTAGGCAAGAAAATGGTGGTGTCATACTCTCTCTTTTCATGAAAAAGCTGCAATTCCAAAAAAAATTAAAAAATAAATGTGTCTAGTTCAAACAACTAGAAGCACTGCAGCATCTTTGGAAATAGCCATGAATGTTCTCAAAGATTAATGCTATATTTCTTCATCCATATCTGTTAAACGTCATTACCCTTGATAGACAACATGGTCTCAAACTTAACAGACAAACTTTTTTCACACATTATTAGTGAAATGACATTTATATGAGCGTGAATATGTAAACAAGGAGTCATTAATAATGTTTTCAGAAAATACATATTCATGGCACAAATCACAGAAAAATGGTTCCTGCATCATTTCACTCAATCTTCACATAAATGGCAAAACCCAACCCTCAGCATCTAATATTTGCATATAATTTAAATATGACCATTTGTTGCGCCTTGTGTAAAGACCTCCATCTCCTTTTTAGCAGTATACTACAGCAGCAGTGGTTTGTATCAGATCAAATTCAGTTTATCACTGTTTGAAGGAACTACGCTTTTGCTCTGCAGAGTGTCGTGACCTGCCAGTAGCAGAGGTTTGAAGTGTGAAGTCACCATCACATCAAACATTCCCTTTTACACCACAGGATTGGCGATGACTATGAAAATGATGCTACAGTGTAGATGTGGCAAGACATAATTTAATGCATTCAATGGGTACAAGAATTATTTGGCTTAGAGAGGGTATAAAGATCCAAACCCAGTGATTTTTACCACTGTCTCTGCCAAGGTGTCCTAATAAAGTTGTGTCCAAAAGTCTAATTGAAGGGGGATTTTTTTTTTAATAAATATTAAAATTATTATAAAAATAAAAACCATACAATGAAAATAAAACAATAAAAATATACATATATATATATTTTTGTTTTAATAGTAGTATATTAATGATTTTGGATCCCAATTTATATTAAGTGGCTTTAAATACTATGTACAATGTACTTATTGTGTACATATTGTGTTGCTAAACAGTTTTGCTGCTGTTGAGGTGGGATGCAGGTAAGGTTAGGGACAGGTTTGGTGGTATGGGTAGGTTTAAGGGTGGATTATAGTGTAAGAGATGGGTCAACCGTGTTATTATAAATATTATAGAAAATAATTACAAATCTAATTACATAAGTATTAAAAAAAAATACAGTATAAGTACAATGTAAAACATGCATGTACCTAATAAGTGCATTGTACCAATTAATTAATTTAAATGTAAGCACATAGTATTATAAAATGGGATCGCAGTTTTAAATTTGGAAATAGTATCCTGCTAGTAGGCATACTTTTAATAACATAGCCCACATCAAAAGATTAAGGTCAGAGAAGTGTTTCTGAATGAATTCAGCCACTGTCTGTTAGACTATCCTACAATCCATCAGCCACAAACACAGCATACAATCATGAAGATTCATTGGGCTTGTTCTAATATGGGACATTTCTCTGTGCTGAAGAGGCAGGCTCTTTAGACCAACCAGTACTAACGACTGGCTCATTGATTTGTTGAGGACATGCAGAGATAAGAGGACAAACAGACAGTGAAAAGAGAGGAGGTGCTGGAATACAGATGAGCATGCTGATATTGATCCCTCTTTGGGGTTCTTCTCCGTGAGGGTGCAACTCACTCATTCTACACTCCAATGCGAGCACATTGTTACTGTAAATGTAAAAGGTAGCACGTCCTGATTTTGCCAAGTTCAGTGTGTCCTTAGGTCAACATAATTTGTTGGCCCTGAAACAACATTTTAATGCAAAAATATAGTCTTGACCATACAGTATCTCTACACCTAACCTTACCCATGAGCAATGCTTAAAATCTGAGGAAATGACACTGACACTAATGTACAAGCACCAAACAATGATTGTAAGCCTAAAATTTACAAAGCTGTAAACCGTTTTTTCAAATCTGATTGGTTAATCACAATGTTGTCCCAGGGACATGTTGCACTTGGTAAAAACAGGTTAGCGTAAAAGCTAGGCTTTTTTAATATAAGCCTAAGAATCTAGGATTTAGAGACACTACATTCCTCAACACATAATAATTGCAATAAGTTGCAAAAAATCAAGCTGAGCGAACATAAGTCTCTGATCTCAGGAATAACTGATTGTGCGGTGACTGAGGTGCTCTTTTCTACTCTTTTCCTATAAGGACTGCAGCAACAGATGAAAGCTCATTACGCAGCGTGGCGAGGAGAGGCGTGCAGAGGAAGTGGTTGGGGGAAGTGGGGCGCAGGGGTGGCTAATTGGGGTGTGTGATTACACCGGCTGCTGTTAGCAGGAATTAAGCAACAACAGACCCGGCAGTACAGCTCATCATCGCAGAGAGAAGAGAGTAAGGCGATATCGCTGATATTTCCCTAATTATACCAAACACCTTCCCTCTTGCAATATCACATAGCATAACACCAACATGCGCTCATTGTCTACAGGCGCATACAAAAAGTAAAAGTCAGGCATTTGGAATACAACTTTTGTTGAACTATTCGGCAAAGGGGTCACATTTACTGTTGCGTGGAAAAAGGTTGTTGGTAAAATCAAGTAATTTCAACAGGATTTGGACTTTTGAAGAAATTCTCTGTTAATTTTATGTTTTGAGTTTGACACACAAATATGCAGCGTTGACTAATATCATGTTATGTTGCGGCAGTGACTCTGTATGAAACTGAAGATCAGATACAGTACACTTCAATAATATAAAGTCACCCATAAAAAGAAGGCTGTTTGTTTGCAAGCTGAATAGCTTTAGGGTTTTACTTAGACGTAATTATTTTATTTGTATCACTTTTTTCTGCCTGTGAAATTAAGATTATTCAGACTATTTTTATTAATCAATTTTCATACCTAAGTAAAAGCAGAACATGTTTATGCTTTTGAACTGATTTGGATCAATATGGCGAAATAACTAACTACATTTCTAGCTCTTTATTAATAAAAGTATCCGTCTGAAAAGAAACACACAGTTGAAAGTTGATGTCTTTTTATGAACGCTAAACAAAGCTAAGCAGCATTTTTCCACCAACAAGCAAAAAAAGAAACAAGCAATTCAGTGATGAAATGTGCACATCTGCAGCACAACTTATAATGTAATTACAGGTAAAATAAATTTAAGTTAATTCAGCCTGATGGGATTGTTTTTTTTCTCCCTCACACCAGAATGTGACGTGTTGTTGAAGATTGTTTCTATATGACATTGCTCCAATTTAATTTCAATATATCATATATCGATCATTATATCAGTCCCCATCAGTGGACTGTTCCCACAAGTAAACTATAATATAATGATTTTTTTTATTTATAATAAAACAGTACAATATGCACATATGAAACTTGAAATAGTCAGGGTTCAATGTTCTGCTGAACACAAATGATGCAATCTCATATATTATTTAGTTATTTAATCATTCATTGCTAGGAAATGTCATATATTAAAACTTTCGGTTGTTATCTTCCAACTTTTCAATCTTCATTTTCCCAAATAAATGAGTCACCTTAACAACCAGAATTTGGTGGCGTAGGGAAAGACATTTGGTTCTGTGATTTCTGTTTAAGACTTCAGCTGAAGTAGTTATTGTAACTCTTGTCATTAACAGAATGTTCACTTTTGGGTTTCTTTCCATTTTCTATTCATTTAATTTGGGTCTCCATTTTGTTCTCATGAGCCTACTTGACCAACCAACAACAAAAAAAGTGTAACATTTAAGGCTCCCAGAGGTTGTGTACCTGTGACAGGAGTTTCCATCTTTTTCTGAATGTCTTGACGAATCATTGATTTGCACTTCATTCCAGATCATTCTCTCCCATTGAAAAGCCTCTATGTTTGACTTCCCTGCACAAAAGCCAACCAGAAAATATAGACTGAATTAGAGAGAACCGACATCAAGAACAATGCCAGAACTCTGCTTTGATTTTGCGTCACTGGTAATATATGCTAATACTAGGTCACCGAACCAAAGAATGCTTATCCTGTGTTCATCTCTGTCTGACTATATCTTCTCTTTCACATGGTAGCTGTCCATTACTTTAAAGAAGCCTAAAAGGAGACATCAGCAAATCTTTTGTCCTTCAGTGTGAGATCTGAAGGATCTTTAAATTACACCTTGTTCAAAGCCTGAACCTTGGCCTAAAGTGTCCATTAACTGTCCATTTTAAGTGTTTACAGTAAGTGTACCAAAAAGTTTAGATGAAAATGCCATGATTAAACTGCTCTGGTAATTCTAAACAATTCTGGTGACTTGAGAATGTCTATCATTAATTTTTATTTTTTTAATTAATTTTAATTTTACCTATTGGACAGTTACATAAATGTACACTATTTAACTTGCTTTCCTTTTTAATTAATTTAAATTACGTTTCATTCAGCCATACAATCCCTTGAGGTTATAATTATTTTGTGTACATTCAAATACTTTATAAATTAAAACAACAATGCAAATCTATGTTTTAAAGAAATATTAGCAATACCCCGATGAAACGATGAGGTTGGAGTATAGGCCTACTTTCAATCAATTGTATTATTTATATATATGCAATAACAGTTTAAGATTTATCAACTCTCTCAGTCCTTTTTAAAAATCGACAATGTTTCATATAATTAGTTTGACAAGGTCGGCTGATTCTCATAAGCTTTGTAAATCTGTAGATCTTTGTAAAAAAAGAGTCGAAGAATGTAGAATGCATTAACAAACGTAAAGAAAACCGCGCATTGTACTGACTTCTACCGCGGGTCACAAACACGAGAAGGTCTCCATGCGTGGATGAAGAATGGAGAATTTGAGCTTGCGCTAAAATTAAGTAGTCTATATTACAAAACCACAACAAAACACCCTTATAAACCGGTGTGGTCTCTTCAGTGTGGTCCAGAGCTTCACTATCAAAGCTACAGGTGCTGCACAAGTGGAGGACATCAAAAGCGCTGCACCTCCTAACGAAACAATGTTGTTACAATACTTGTCTTTGAACCTCGTCTAGTACCTTGCGACAAAGGCTCAATGAATAAACACCAAACCAAGCAGAACTACCCCCATCGCCTTCACCCACCGGCGCTTTGTTTCACAAAATCGTTTGCAGTTAATGTTTTTGTCTACTGATAAAATAAATAAAACGGCCGCGGCAGAGCAGAAGATCAACAAACGTTAGATGTCCCTCAAGATTCACAAATTCATCAAGTTGTTTAGAGGGTAAGTTACACATTAAACACTTGCATTTTACAGATGCAGATCATGATGCACTATCCCTTTGAAGTTGATCCAAAAAGGTGTCCTAAAACAAGGACGCATTTTGATTTTAGCATAACCTTGATGCAAGGTTTGAATTCACTTTAAGTGCGGCTGGTAAACTAAAGTTTAGTTTTTCGTTTGTTTGCGAATAATGCAAAGACCTGCAGTTACACCACTAGATGGCGCTAAAGTATTTGACAACACTGAACTGAGCGGGTTGCTATGTTTACCTTCTGGAAATCTGAAGGCAAACGCCGAATTATGTGATCTCTGCAGAACTTCTGTTCACGTAGAAACTATGTATTAAACATTGAAGAATGCATATTAAGCTTATAAGAACACTTGAACAACTAAACTTGCCAGTAATACATTTAGGAGTTATTGTGCAGTTTAACGCCTTCAGCCCAGGGAACAGCTAGTTGTTAAGAAATTGGGGATCAGGAGAAAATTGGGCGCGACAAGGTCTGCAAATTCAAGACGGCGCCCCCTGGTGAACCGAGAACTTAGAAATCCTTTCACAGCATGCTTTGTGAGGCTATTCGGTGCAACTGACAGAAAATATTGACATTTGTTAAACAACCAAGATGTCAATTAAGCTGCATTTTTTTAAATATTTTTTTGTACAAGTCTTAAGTCTACAGCCTTATTAAATAAGACCCAATGAACCACTTTTATTTGCCTGTAATCTTGCAATGAAAGAGTTGTTTAGAGTTGTACATTACTTGCAGTCCAAAATATTAATGTATTTAAAACAATATGAATGATGTTTTTTTAACATTATTTTTTTGATGTAAATTTTTACCGCTTATTTTTTTTTACTTTTAGCAGCCAGTTGAAAAATGTACAATTATTTGTGGGCTATTTATAGGGACATGTACATCATTAATCATAATTTTGTTGTTTTTAAATATGAGCTATAGTACTAGAAAGACATTAAATATGCTAGCCTAATTTTAGGCAGCAGATAATCACGCCAACAGTATGTGATTATGCGCTGTAAAAATCCAAAATCATCATCACTGAAAAAAAACAGCAATATATTTAATAATACAGAAATAAGTATCAACATCTGAGCATAAATAATTGCAGAAATTAACAATAAGTGTCACAGAAGAAAAATACATTGATATCATTTGCCTTAGAGACAATGAATTTATTTGAATAATATTATGTGCAAATGATATTGCTTGTTTCTCTTCCACTGACATTTTGTTTTTCAAAAATCTTAGTAAAAAATGCTAAATGATAATGAATATCCAACAGATAAGATGCATAAATATCATAATTTACATTATGGGTTATCGCAGCATATGGCAGATTTTACCCGTAGTGGATATTACCGTATTGATATTACCGTAGTGGAAGGTGGATTCTGATGAACTCAATTCAGTTACACTAAAAGTGGTTTTAATAGAATCATTTTCATACAACATTTAAATAAAATACTTTTTAAATCTATATTACAAAATAAGAAATCTTTCTTTCTTTCTTCTAGTATGGGGGAAGTGCAATTGTGGTGTAACTTTAATTTTGTATTTGCTCCCTTCAAAACAGCAGGTAGGAAGGGGGAAAAAAAGAGTTGAATGAGCACAGAAAACACGAGATGAAACTCCTGTTATTTATAACGTTATGTAACCTGGTTGACAGTTAAAAAAAAAAACACAATTTAAACTCCACAAACACATAACTGTTTTATTATTATAAATAATGACTTATGAAATCCCAAGCAGGAGTTGAAGACACAAGTAACACATTCTGAATTTATCTCCAGCACCGACGACAGGCTGGATCTACAGAACGCAGAAGAACATGAAGGCAGATAATTGAACTCCGTATTAAACTGCGCACCATTGTTTTAAAAGGCCTGTCTGAATGTTCTTTTACCTGCTGCCAAATGACTTACATTTGCATGTCATTGGCCGCCCCTACTTTCATCTAAAATAATACTCATTGCGTAATAACAAGATGAACTGTCAGAAATACCTACTGATGCTCCAGTGCGGAGGTACATCTGCCTGCCTCTCTTCTCCCGCTGCACGCTGTTTAGAGCTGCACAAAGGGTGATGGGCAGTCGTTAGGTGGACACTCGGGCTTTTGATTTTTAATTGTAATTGTAATCCTCTCCACTTGAGGGCTGAAAATGTGCCGTTTGAAATCTGGACAGAAGATGGAGGGGGAGAGGCGATGTTCAGAGAGGCCCTCTTCACGTTGGCGATACATTAAAAGGTTTAATCCAACTGAAATGTAAATCACAGTTCTTGAAAACAAATTAAGGGGAAAGATAACAGAGCCGCACACCATCAATACACCATCAGCCCAGTCTCCGGCATGGCCTACTCTGTGCCTGAAATTACGCCAGGCTTGTTACCATGGGTAATGGTACACTGTCAGGTGGGCTGATTGCAAGGTTATGGTAAACAGAGCAGTTAGACGGCGCAGGATGAATTGAGGAGAAGAACAGACAGGCCATCACAATCACCCGGCGGTTCAGACAGACTGCACTCACTCGCGGTTACGGTGATCCCTCATAATTGTGTATTCAACTTCAGTGATTTTGCAGAGCCCCCGCACGTTGTGCTCCTCTTTCTGACATTACGAGAAGAGTACTTGTAGAGTAACACAACTGTGCTGTATACCTTGACCCTTCGTTGCGTGACAGATGCGACCCTCTTAGTGTTGCGTTTTTATGGTGTTTCCCAAGAAATACCTTCATCTTTCAAATGTGTCTCAAACCTTCCAAAACAATGCAGGACCTCAGGGATTAAGGTTAGGAGTTAAGATTCGAGCCATACCATTGTACCACGCATCTGTGGTGTTAAGGAGTTCTGGATGTTGACAATAAGAGAAGGACAGGTCAGCCCATTGGCCAGTTTCTTTTTCTTGCATTTCTCTTTTATCCCCTGTGGCATCATTATCCACCTCAATCAGTCCCTTGTTTGGGCCTCTTTGACTCAATTAAGGAGAGTTGAAGTTACAAATTTGTTACAAATTAAGCTTGTTGAGATCCTGAAAAGTTGAGCGGGGCCACAGAAAGGCTTGAAGTAGTTTGGATGAGTGTAGCCGAGCTTGCCCCTCATCCCTGGCCTGGGGCCCCGATGCTAGTGATACCCTGAGGTCTGGAGAAGAGGCTATCCTTCTGGAGCTCCCTCTCCATTAGGGAACAATCACCTCTATTGTTAGCTGTGGAAGTGATGAGATTGCAAATGGAATCCTGCTGGAGGAAACAAAGATGGTGGGATCGTTTTAGTGCAACCGGAGCTCTAGGCAGGTGCCCCTCTCTGAGTCTTTAATTGATCTCATTTGTTACTTATACCTCCCGATCAGACCGTTATCACCGCGGCCCCGTCACGGATGGTCCCGCCGTGTCAGTGTGACGACAAGGTGATGGGTTGCTTGGGGGGTGCACGACCAGGGCGAGTAACCAAGGCGAGCTGCCCCTCTACTCTTACCGGCTTCATTTCAGGAGCGCCTACCATTGCCCTGAAACAGGACGCTCCCAAATATCCCAATTACACCGGCACTTCATGTCCTTTTGTAACAGGATTTCTCTTACTTTCCTCTCTGTACCACAAAGGGGCTGATTGTACTTCAAGCAGCAGCCCAAACAGGTATGTCTGTTTTACAGGAAGTCAGCGGATCGCATGTGTGGATAATTGCCCAAAGCTTTCAATGGCCCCCAGTAGAGTCCTGTAATAGGCCCAGAGTTATGTAAACTGTCATTTTTACAACTGCCTCTTTGCACCCCTTTCTTGGCTCCCATTTAAACTCATATGAACAACTCTGCTATGATGGTAGCATATGCAGAAAGCTCATTATCTCTGTGAAATTCAACTTAGGCTGCCACCTGACTGGATTTAATTTGTTGTTTTATTTGGAAGTTAATGCATTTGAGAGGCCACTAAAGTAGTTCCTTCTTCTTAGGCCTTTCACAGTTAGCTACTGACATAAAAAATAGCATCTGGTTGATGACAATGAACTTTTCTTCACTTAAAGTGTTTCTGTAAAGTCAATGTGAGTGCGGCGACTCAGCTGCATAGACTATGTCTGTCTTAGTGCAATGAACAAATGAGCACGTGAGCTTAATGGTCCCTTAGGTGTAGCGGATGGTCAGTCAGTCTTTCGTCTGATTTTGTTCCATCTCTGTCTTTTTTTAACCATGTCACTGTCTTCAAAGTTGGCGTGATGCAGTAGATCTCGCCTGGAGCCCAGCGTGCAGTTGAGTTGGCTGTCAGAATATGATGGTGGCTTTACAAACCCAATTAGCAAAATTCTATCTGATTTCAAAAACGAATCACATTTTTACTTCACCCCCATCCGTCATCTGCCAATTTCCCTGGAAGTTAAAGTGCCACCAATTACTGCCCAGCGGCACTAGCTCTGGCACAAGCGCAGCATGTTTCAGGCGTCGGGTGGCATCTTGTGTGGCTTGGTCTTTGTCAGCGGGAATGAGAATGAAATTAGACTAATAGGAGGCTTGTTTCCAGCCACTGATTAAAAGGCCTAGGAGTTCCTCGGGCATTGCCTAGATCCAGGTCTACACGTCCTCGGAGAGAGCGAGAGCGAAGAGCGAAGGCGAGAGGTGGCTCCTGTAATGTCATTTCGGACATCAGCACGTCTGTCTCCTCAGGGTCATTCTTCCTCAGACTTACTTTTTTGTCCACGGAACACGGGCGAGGAAACACACTCTTCCTTTGGGGTGCTAATTAAGGGGAGCATCCAAAATTAATCAGCAAATTCACTAGGGCGAAGGGCGATCTGTTTGAAGGCCTGGAAACAAAGTGCACTCGAACCAGGCACAAAGAAGCCCTCGGCTATGGACTCAGAGGAAAACAAGTGCACAGACGGCGATCTGACACAAAAATTCATATAAGTATAAAATTTTACACTCATTTTTCTTGTCAGCTTGTCACATTGAATTATAAAGGTTGATTCGCTTATCTGGCTAAGCGAGATCATACGAGCCCGGTCATCTGAATATCATTGCATGGTCAACGTCTTCTGAGAGAGCAAAGAGCGCATCAAAAGACACTTCAGAGCTGCTTGAGCATTGCAGAAGGCGCTGTTGAACAGACGCTGTGAAATTAACCCCCCACCCCCCCAAAAAACAACCGAAAAAATCTGTAAAATCTGGGGATGTTTCACAGCCTGACTTGGCCTTGTGTTAACGTCACACGCTCGCCCAAACCCTGCCATTCTGTTCGGCGCCTTACCACCCCCTCAGAAGAACATGACACATTCTCCCTCCAAAGAAAGCCATGGTTCTTTATCAGCTGCAGATGAAATGTCTTATATAACTGCTTCTTTTTTGTCTTTCTCATTCTCTCTCTTTTTAAAAAGCTGTCTCTAATTAACGGAGGGCCTGGAGGCTATTTGTGACCTTTTGCTATGTAAATATGAGCAGACCCTGGCATGGAGACTGTCAAGAAGAGCTCGGAGACAGAGGCAAACCCTGCGTTGCAGCACTCTGGGCATCTTTGGCACTTTGCTAGTGATACCATGGGGCGAGGTGTTTGTTTGATAATGGCAGTTGACTGATTTTTTGACAGGTGCTTTTGACACTACAGTCTGCTGCAGCATGCATGCAGTGACTGTCTGCTGTCACTCATCTACATGTCTATTAGAGTCTCCTCTGTGAAGGTGCTCTGGGTGACTTAAATGTGCCGGAGAGGTCAAAGGGCATGGTGTTTTCTTATATGCTGCTTCGGACTTTCTAGATATGCATAATCTCAGTCAGCGATAACAAAATATATCCTCAAATTATATATGTTTAAAAGCTTAGTGACAAATTGTGTGATTTTGTACAATCTAAATTGTTTTTTGTAGCATGTAAACCTTTAAACTCACTGGATTGCATAGTTAGATCTGGTTAGAATATCGTTTTTATGAATTTTAAGTGTTATATCATTTTTAAGTGTTGTTTTTTTGTTTTGTTTTACAAGGTACTTTGGCGTTTTGTGTTATCAGTGTTTTTACAGTTATTTTAGCTCACATTCGTTGTAAACAACTGGTGGTCATTAGTTGCAAATTGCGTTATGCATGTTATTTTAACAAATCATTTTTTTTTCTTTTTAAATGTATGACCTCATTAATTAACAGACATGGAATATTTGCACTTTTAAATTGCAAAACTATTTAAATGGGCAAAATATGATGAAAAAAACTCAAAGAAATGGTGATTTGTCACAGACATGTTTTCAGTCAAATACCCAATAAGGAATAAAGAGGTTCCCTGAAAACACAGTATGCTTACATATGCATTCATTCAGTTTATATTTCTTTGCCAATTATTGAAATTTAATTTAGAGAACCCTTGAGACAGCTCTTAAAGGAGATACAGAATAATTACAAATATTCTAAAAGGCAATTAGTCAGCAACATTCAGTAACATATCCCTTATTTTAGATAAAACAGTGTAATCAACAACATAATTCAATTTAATGATAACACAGATTTTTCTCAGTATCTGCTTTCACATTCGCAAGCAAATTATTTTTAAATTGTATTATGTCTTGGGTGGATTTAATACTATAGCACTTTCCTTATATTCTCCCTTTAAAAAAAAAAAAGAATAAATAAAAAAATCGGTAACTTTTGCTCATCAAATAAATTCTTGTTTGTGTTGGTCCTTTGAGTTTATGCAGGCGAGATGTTCTAGGCAGGTCTTCTGATTGCATGCTGTTTTGAAGTGAATTATTTTGAAGGTTGGCGATTCATGATTTTCCTGCCTTTTTTTTTTGACCTGTTCTCTGTCCACAGAGCCATTTACAGAGTTTTTGCCCACATTAATATACATTTTTAAAAAGCAGTAAATTAGCACATCACTAAAAGAGATGAATAGCAATTTGCATATTTTGAACTGTGGAGTGGTCTCATAATTAGCTAAAATCTAATGTGCTTTAATTTGGCAGAATAATCAACACAGTGTGCCAAAATAAGTAGCAGAAATTGGTTGACCTCTACTCAGGTGAAGACATGAGAAACTTGCACATTTTCACATACAAAAAGTACAGCCCAGGAGTGAAAGACACATTTTTTAAAACGGGTTCCAATGACCTAAAGAGTCAGTCGGATGGCAAGCTTTAATGCTGCTACGTGGCATGTAATTGTTTGACTTGTATTTAATGTATGACTAATGTGCATTAATGGCTTGACTCAGTTCCAGTTCATACAGAGAGAAGTGTGTTCCTACACTGTTACAGCTCTCAAGAGAATTAGTTCCTCTCTGCCGTGTGTGAGATCTCATAAGTGCATAATTGCTGATCAGGGTGCTTAGGATGTTATGTTTGCCACGTGAGAGACCTCCGTCAGAAAGAAAGAATAAAAGTCGCACTCATTCTGTACTTCAGGAGAGGATTTACTTCTCTGTTTGGTTGTATTCGTGCCCAGTTATTGTTACGCTGTTTTTGTTGGCTGCTGCAGTTAACTCTCCTTCGCATGGCATCACATCCTTTTCTGACCTCTAGGATGGGCAGCCCACAGGCCTTTTGTGTCCACTGGGCACAGGGGTAAAGGTGGCACTCTGCCCTTATTAGATGGACCACCTCCACCTTCTATCTGACTGTCTGTGACTGGGGTAAACATTCCTCTTGATTGCTGATGCATAGTGACCGCTGCGTGCAGAGCCTACGGCTCAGAACTGTAAATTACTTTGGTTACAGAAATCTGTAATAGTCTCTATTCAGATGATTCTTTTAAGTGCTTTAATAGATGCTTTTACACAATGACATTATAGGTATCATAACTTTTGACACTCGCCTGATGCTCATTTTTAAACCTCACATATATCACAGGTATGTGACACCACTGAGCAGCTATTTCTTGTTAATTAGGTGAAACCAATTTGATTTTAACTAAAATGTTCTCGCATTTTCGAAAGAAAAAAAAAGAAGGGTAAAAAGCCTTCAGCAGTTTGGATGTAATATTATTCTTTGTAAAGTAAAACTCAATAAATGTGTCTTGCATGGTGATTTTTAAATTAGTTGAAAGCAGTATAATGCTGAACAGCTTTGCATAATAATTTACAAAAGTGACTGTTCGTCATTGTTCATGAAATTTTGATTTCTCCCAGAATAAATCACGAAGTCGCACAATTATGACTGCCGTGTTTGTCATACACTTTAAATGAACTGAACAAAAAGCTATTCAATTGTGATGCATCAGTGGCATTAATGAACATGATAATAATGTGATAATATGATTATCAGAGACATATTTTGATGAAATGATGGCAAAAACATAAATTATAATATAGTTTCGATTCCATAACGTATAAAGTAACGATCATCATTTAAAATAAATTAAATAAAAATAAAACAGAAAAAAAGCTATTATTAACAGCTTTGCTTATTAATGTGCACAAGTAACTGTTCATCATTGTTCATGAATATTAGATTTCTTCCAAAAAATATCATGAAGTCACAAACCTTTGACTGCTGTGTCTGTCATAAGCTTAAAAATGCAACAAACAAAAAAGCTATTCAGCTGTGATTCATCAGTGACATAAATGAATGTGATAATAATGTGATAATATGATAATCATGGACATTAATTTTATGACACAATGACAAGAAAAACAAAATTAGAATATATTCTCTATTCCGATTTCTCATTTAAAAAAATAAAATAAAACGAAACATTAAAATATATTATTCTAAATTATTAAACATGCGTGACTGGGATAGTGGGACAAATGGCCACCGAAATGATATGCATTGTTGTACAATTACATACAAATTCACCGAGCACAAACCCTGTCACCCTGGAAAAATATTTCACTCCTTTGCAAAACATGAAGAAAGACTTGTGTTTGCTAAAAAGTGATAATTAATGAAAGACGAGCTTTCCCTAATTAAGTGCAGATTTCCCCCCGTCTTCTCCTCGTTAATCAGCGGTGAAACTGAGTTCATTGTGTGGCAGTTTGCTGTTGCTTGGGGTTTCGAATGAAAGAATAAAGAGGAGATGGGAGATTGAAATAATTTGTTTAATTTGGAGCTGCTTAGTGTCTCAGCAGGTGAGACCGGGCTGTATGAAAGCTCTGGGGCCCGGCTGGACCGCGGGGCCGGGGTCAGGCTGCCATGGCTGACTGTGTCACACTTCACTTTCCCCCACAGCTGCAGAAGCCCTAACACCCCCTTCACGACCCTGCTACACAAAACCAGCCACTAATTATCTCTGAATAGCAATTTTATTGAACCCTAATTTGTGGTAATGGATTGTGAAAGGGTGTAAGGGGATAGGTAGAGAGAAATAAAGAGAAAGAGAACGTGTGTGCACAAGAGAGAGAGAGAAACGGTTGTCTTTTATTTAAACGAAACAATAGCTTTTCAGTTTAAGACGTTTGTAGCATGATATTTGACCTGAAGGAAGTTTTACAGATGATACATGTTTAGGCGAAGGACAGCTGAAGAGCAAAAAGATTGTTCCTTTTAAAACTTCAAAGTTTCAAATTGTTCTAAAGCTAGAGATTATTCTGAAAATCCAAGCGAAAAGTGTACGCTGCGAGAATAGGAAACGTGTCACAGGACTTTTCCTGAAAAGCAGAATCTCCTGGAATGGTGTTGTGGGGGAGGAAGCACTTTTAATGGACACGGGGCAACAGCAGATGCTGTAGGTCACCTGGGTCAACACAAACACAGACAAACCCACACACACAAACACTCGCTTCTTTTCTTTATCGCCTGGATTAAGGACAAGACTGCTCGGAAGCCTTCTTTGCAATACTTCTTATTCTGTAAGTATAAAAAATAATCAAATTTAAATGAAAATGTCATATGTTTTCTTTGCCTTAATACCCAAAATAAACACCACAGATGCAGGTAGTAGGGCTCTCCACTCAGTGGTCGGTCCGGCATTTGGTGTTTACTCTGGATTTTGGCTTCGTGGACTCACATCACAATACGCAGATTTAGAGATTTTAAAGGAAGTTGTGGGGCTTGCAGCAGGAGAATAGAGACATTCCCCTCACCCTCTCTCCACACATGCATATACAAACACACACACCGTCACACACTCTGCCTCTGTCAGCCCGTCTACCCAAACCAGATGGCTGATGCCTAGGTTGAGCTTGACTAAGCTAAAATACCTGATTACAATTCACCGATACAATTCAAATATCGTACCCTGGCTTAAGACTAATGCCACGGTAACAGTATCATTTATTTTCTGCCTGTAGTCTTTATCCATGTCTTACTGGGCTCTGAGCTCCTAAACCCTTTCACCAAACAGAAACAGATCAAATAACGCCATTGCATTGTTTCTTAGTTTTACAGCTGAGACAACAGACATGCATATATATATACATTTTTAAAGTGTATATTTAACACCAGAACTTTAACATTCTTTTGTAATATGTAAATATTTAGTAATTTGATAAATGCACATACATTAAAATACAAGAATAAATCAGTTTAGGTTTCCTGACCATTTTCCTCATGACATGAGGTATGGATAAATCATGGAAAATTGTATGCATTTATGTATAAATTATATTTAAATGTTACTAATACATTTTGAAATATCTAAGAAAAAAATTTAGGTTTTGAATATGCATTGAACACAACTAATGAATAATATTCCATATTAATGGTGTTACATTTTAATTAACGCTTAAAGGCAAACACAATATTTCAGAAAGGTTAAAGACATCCTTACTCTATGATAATAATAATAATACAAAATGTAACAGTATTATAAATATGTTGTTTAATAATAATATCACTACTACTAATAATAATACATTATTCTTATTATGGCATAGCAATTTCTTAGTGAGTGACAGCTTTTTAGAGATGTGTTTACTTACTGTGTAATTTTAAGAAGGAAGTCAAATGCAAAAGTGCTAAATTTAACATTGACAGCAGAAATTTTAAACTCAGTTTATTGGGTATTGCTAACAGTTATGGATATGTTTTTGAATTACATGACAAAATGACGTGTGTTTTTTATATTATTTGTGTTTTATATAAATAACTAAAGAAAAATAATTAGATTTTAAAGTTAATTTTAAATATGCATAGTTGTCTTAAGCGAAGGATATTTTACTCTGAATTTTAGATCTGAGGGTATGTTTGAGTTACTAAAACAATAATAATAGTTTCTGCTGGAGAGAGGGTGACTGGAGAACTCTTGAACTCTAGACGCAGGATCTTACCCATATCCAAATAATATTCATTAGCAATTCAGCTACTTATTTTGTTTGGTTTCCCCCCTGGCTGCTAATTAATGCTTAATCAAAACTGCTGAACTGAACATCACAGAAAATTTAATGAATATTGAAATAAGCCTGAACAAATTTAGGGAATTCTGACAGCACTTATTTTCAGCAAATGTCATAGCACATGTCCTTTTAATGTGCTTTATTTATTTATTTATTTACTTATCGATAATTCCATATTATCGAGGCTTTTAAACAGATATTCTTCTTCGATAATTATTCATTTAGAATGCACTAGAATTTTAGTTTAGCAAGATAAAATGACGGCAAGCTCACATCTTCTTGAGGCTTAGACTTTGAGATCCAAAAGGATTGCACTGTCAAATAGTTTTGACTTTTTTAGTCCAAAGTGATATTTTTATGATTTATCAAGCTGAAAATGTCTGTTTGTGCATGCCAGGTTCATTTCAACCTGTGATAATCTGGAATATAACACATTTCTCGAGGAATCTGAGAGAAGAGAGAGAAAAAACTCTTTCATTTTGACACTGCATTGTGTTCTGCCTTGCTTAGTGACTTTTAATGGAACATGATTATTAATGTTCCCTTGCAGGAGGAGCTGTCATGTTTCTCAATGCTGAACATGTGAGGAGGTGGAAAATGATTTTAAAATATACAGTAAATTGAGCTCTTTACCATATTTTATTACAAATAGTTGAATTGAAATGCATTTATTCAAATTCCAAACGTTCCTCTGTTTTATTATTCACGTGTGTCCGCACAACAACCTTTCCCATTTAAATAGATTTATGATTTTTATTTTATTTTTGGGGAAAAATGAACATATGTCTATTTTTACTTTTGATGAAATTGAGACTGGCATGAAAGGACACCCACTTTCAAATCTTGGTGACAATTCCTGTAAAGTTACTCAAATGCAATCTGACTTGTGACAAGGGGATGTAATTCCTAAAACAGAATATGCCCATCAGTGGAGCCCCAATTTGCATAATGAGGAGACTTCCATTTCTGCTAGCAATATTTTTGACATCTCCAACTTGGAGCTGCGCTCGAGCAAAGTGAAAAACGTCGATAGGGATGAGAAGAGAAAGGAGTGAAAGCAGCGGGCACTGTCTGTGTGTGAGGAGGGCACACAGAGCTGAACAAACAGACACACACACACACACAACTTTGTCTCTCAGAAACACAGAGGCTCATTCGACTTTGGCAGTAGAGCTCAGAGCAGTACAAAAAGCGAACACTGAGCACCACCACAGGAAAAGCTTTTTTGGACTTTAAGTGACAGCCTGACAAAAAATGACCGTGCTGACATTAATTCCATGTAGCTCTTTTGCTCTAATTGTTGATTCAATTTGCTAATTACTAATTTGATTTAAGTGGCAGCCAAGACTCCATGTGTTGGGGACATAAGCAATAGAAAGGAGAATGTACTGAGGCTTTTGTGACGGCTTGTCATACAGGGCTAACAGAGGAGTTATGAATATTCTATGAGTTCAGTCTTAATAGTTTCTGATCTGTTTATTTTTGAAAACAGTGCTCCACAAAACACGCCACCGGTCCTGCGCTTGACATTTACAACAACACAAACCCGCTCATTGAAACACTAGTGGTACTGAATTGCTTTTATACTGAAGGAATCTATAAAAATTTCAATAGTGCATTAACAAGAATGTTGTTTCCCAGATTTAAATATCTTCAGCAAAGCATTAATGGGCGAGTTGGATAGAATAAATAGATATTTTAAGAAAACGTTCTTGCATATATATATATAGAGAGAATGTGTCTGAATTTAAAACAAATATAAATATATATATGTATATTAAAATAGCAAATTCTGTAACAACTCTTTGTAATTGCCACATACATTTTTACATTTTTTTTTACATTTATTTTAATGTCATAACTTTACAAAATCTTTAAACAAAACTTACCTCATTTTGGCTGCTTAGATCTTTTAGCAGTAAGTAAACAGCAAAGAATCTTTGAGTCTTTGTTCATAGAGCTGAGAGGATCATTGTTCAGGGATACTCACGAACAGTAGGCTTACTTTCTCCATCCAGACAAGCAGATACATCAAGTCATCAAGTTTCTTGTGGTGCCTGGTGACGGTATCTTTGGTCCTTTACTGTTTCCTCTGGTCTTCAGATTATTCAGCTGTGTATTTCCAGAGAACCTTTTAATGGATGAAAGTTTGAAAACACCAGAAAAGCACTGCTTTTGCTCTTATATTCAGTGTGGTTTTGTTGGACTTGCAAATGATGTGTTGATCTTGAACTGCATTGGCGTTTTTAGAAGGAAATACATAAAGATATTGCATGTTACGATGCACAGTTTCTCTAATTAGAATCACAGAATAATCTCTTGGATAATTTTGGGTTGCTATGGTGACAGTGAATAAATATGGCCATGTAATTTATAGTTCATACATTTGAATAGATTTTTTTTGCTAGTTGATTTAATAATTTGTGTTATTTTGAGGGGGGTTGTAAGTTCTTAAGGTTTGAGTGGATGTTCATGTAGCTGTGCAACATCATAATTTTGCATTAACAGAGATATATTTTAAATGTATATTTTATTGCTATATATTCAATGTTTTATTAATTTTCATATTTTAATTTACAGGGACACAAGAAGTATAGGAATATAGCTACTGTTTAATTTGAGACGTCGAAAAACATATATTTTATATGCAACTTATATATTATATATATATATACCTATAAAATATCAGAACTGTAAATATGCTTTTGCTGCATATTTTCTTGTCCTATAGGAGTTATACTACACAAACTTTTTTTTTTCACTTCAACAATGAAAATATTTATCCTGTGGGTGGATGGAGCATGTGGAGTTTCAGTTTTAGGCGTTTTATATTTGTATTGATAAATAAACATTATTTAAAACATCTGTCAAGCCCTGTTAAATATCGTTGGCATGGTTCAGTGGCTTTCGGAACCCTGGGCATGGAATATTTAATTATCGTACTAACTGAATAATCAAAAAGTCAATTTCCAAACCGCTGCCTGCCCGTGTTCTGGAGACAATTGCATTTGTAATATTTGTATTCGTAATCTATGTCTCGCTCCTGTGTCCCCACCCACAGTCTTATGGGGGGAAACGGAGGGTATTTACACTATAGAGAGACCTCCTTCAGCTCTTATTAAGGACTTTAGCTGTAGAGCTTTTCTGTTACTGTCATCCAGGCAGACACTGTTGATACTGATGTGCTAATATAGAATTGAATTTATAAAGAATAATAATAAAAATAATACAGTATGCTAACACAATAATATACAAATATAATACACTTATATTGAAACAATATTATTAATATAACACAACAACAGCAATTAAAAATCATTTAGACAAATAATTTAGGCAACAATATACATACAACATACAAATACTTTTTTGTATATTAAAACCATATTATTAATAAAACAAAACAACAAAAAATATTCAAAATAAAAATCATTTTAAACAGCAAAAATAATATTTTTATGTTTTATTTAGCAGGCTGGCTCCCCTGTGCTGGTGTGTGTACGTGTATTCGTGTGAGTTGAGTTTGGCAGGCACTACCAGACTGGGTCAAACCAGCTTAGTTCCGAGCCGCTGGGTGACCTGGCTCGGTGGCATGCTTGCCTTCTCCCGATGACCCGTATGATTTCATTACTGAGAGGTGAGGGACACACACACATACATGAGCGAGCTACTGTGCTGTAAGCCTCATCTGCCATGTGGAAGGGGTCACACAGACATGCATGACCCACAAACACAAACAGACAGTTACAAACACAAATGTGCCTCACTTCACGCACGGGCACGTACAAATGCACATAAACACACAGTCTCACCACCTAGACACACAGACACATGCATGCCTATATAACTTATAAGTCAACAGGCACTTATCACTTAAACCTGTAGAATCTCGAAAATCCTGAATTTTGTATTACACACAATATTATGCTGATGCCTTTCGCATTTTTTATTTAGAAACACAGCAGTTACGCTAATCACTCTGGTTTTTAATTTAAGCAATTTGCACTCATAATATCAGTATTTGAGTTTTGGAGGGCGTAAAGGTCAGGAAAAAAGAAACTAGCTTCAATGAATCCACTAGATGGCGGTGTAGGTTTGTGCTGGCCATCGTTTCTGCTGGGGTGGAGATAGAAGTTGTTCTCTTTGGCATTAAGCGCAGCGACACAGGACAAGGCCTCAGAGACAAAACAAGGACATGTGCTTTGATTTGCCATTATTTGCATATACTATTAAGCAACCCGAAGCATTCAAATCAATTTATAGATCTCTCTTTTGAGAGTTTTAAGCACTCTGTGTCAATATCCGCATTAGCTTAAATTCCTTGTTTAATTGTGAAGTCTTTTGTCTAGGCATCGAGTTTCTCTTCAACACATGCTGTGTCCAGTCCGGTGTTTCAGAGATGTGTGTCTGACAGCCCTCGCTGGAAGAAGTGAGTCTTGATTACAGTAATCATCCCAATGTCAGAATGAATGAGTGCAGAGGAGGAGTGTACAGTGCAGCTGCCCACTTCAGCAGCACCTGACACAAAGCCCCTGCTCTCTTTCACCCTCTCTCTTTATCCGTCTCTTTCTCTCCCTTTTACCTCTCCAAGAACGGTCCAGACTAAAGAGGCAGAGGAGGCCTGAAGAAGACAACTTACACTGGCCTGCTAGCATGAGCTGACACACAAATGTTTTAACAGATAGAAAAATTAATTCAACCCAGTGTTGTTCCAAACCTGTATAACCATTTTTTCCCTCAGAGGAAAATCATTTGAGAAGAATTCACAGATGTTTTCCTGAGAAGATGAAAGTTTTTCAGCTTCAAAAAAGATTTAAAAGCACCATAAAAGTAGGATTCTGTGTTTTCCAAGAGTTCTGGATTCATACATCTCTGTCTGAGGAACAGACTGAAAATACTAACATCTACTCCAGCTCAACTTGCCATGTTTTAGAGACTTGTGAGGTAAACTATTAATTATTTTTGAATATGTGGTAAGAAGGACTGATCCATGTATCGAAACTTTAACTTTCTGATATTCAATGGAGAGAAAAACTAAAGTATGACATAATTTTGGTGACTGCTTGTAGTCCTTGTCTCTGGTGCATTTTAAGCTCGAAAGCTTTATTCCACATGCATTTACTGTAATTCCATGGAAAGATAGCCAGTGCATTCTTCAGAACTTCTTCTCTAGTGTTTCACAGATGCAAAAAAAGTCATTCAGGTTTGATATAGCATGAGGGTGAGTAAATGATGACAGAATTGTCATTTTGGCTGCACTATTCCTTTAAGCCCTACTAATAAACAAATAGAAACAAATTTCTATTTTGAAGTGCTCCCCAGTTCACTTATGTATTCAACTCATCCTCTCTAAGCCTTTCTTCCTCTTTCCTCTCCTTTCTTCTTGTTTCCCTTGCTCCCCTCATCCCTTTCTAATGTTCTGATGCTCCATTCTCTGTTTGCAAGATCGGAGTATAAAATGCATGGAGAGGAGAGACTGGGGGGAAATTGACTCTAACAAATAGCTTGAAAGGAATGCACGGCATATCAAACTAAAGCCCGCAAAGACAGACAAAAACACCATCATTTCCTCCCAACTTCTGATGTCGATGCACAACAAACTAGCATGCCAATGCCAGCCGAATGAAAATAGAGACAGAATCAGTCTGTGTTTTGTTGCGCTGTCACTTTGACGTGACTGGGAAGTTGCCTCGACGTGTTTGGCTAGGAGAGGAGAAGAGAGGAGCTTGTTTGATTAGCATCATCTCAGCGGTGTCAGTTACCGGCTTCCTCTTCACGGTTTAAAGGGCCAACTGAATCTGCCTCAGAGCATTCAGAAAGAGTAAATTCTTTTTTTGTTCTTCTGTTCGATCACAAAGACTAAAAAAGCAACGTCTACATGTATGCAGAGACTTTTACTTTCAGGAAAAATGGGCACTTTTCATATCTGGCAATGAGTGCCTGTTCTTTTTGTTTGCTTTGATAATGTAAGAGGCAGGTATTTCTCAATAGCGTAAAAAGGCCCGTCAAAGCTTCTACCGCCATTTTCTTTATTAAACAAGGCTTGTGCTGAACATCGGCACTCCATCCATCTCTGGATATGTGTCCATCACTGATATTCAGCAGGTAAAGTAGTAACCTTCCACACACAGATCAGGAGAATACTAATGTCCTGTCGCTCTGTTGTTTTAAAACAACTAAATTACCTCGACCATCAGAGGCTACTGTGAAAATCACATAACGTGCTCACAACCGCTCTCTTCAAAGTCTGAACGCAGGGGACAGAAGCACGCAGCGAGAGAGGTGGTAATGACAGACCATTATACACACACATTTCAGGAGAGAAAGGAGAAAACACAACTGAGGTATAACAATGAGCTTTCAGCATACATCTCTGACACAAGGAAATGACTCTACTCCTTTTATTAAAGTGCTGGTTATTTTCCTGTTGAGATACACATGTTAAGAATATTTATTTTTTTATGTCAGCACTCTCGGCGACGTGCCTGACGGATGAAAATTCTCATTGTTTTTGCATTAATGCATGTGTATTTAAAGAGACCGCGTCTCTGTTCTGCCCGCAAAATGTTTTGATCTTCCTGTTTTCATAACATACGCAGAACATTCCATTGCTGCAGAACGGTACTGATGCTTGTCGTCGAGGTGTATAAGCTAAACCTAAATGGATATAATCTGCAATCACTTTTTTTATCCTGTTATTTTTTGAAAGCATTAATAATTTCTCTTTTTCACAACAGGCCTGTCAAGCGTGCACTTCGGCACCTTTTTGCTATTTGATTTCCCATGGTGCTGAATCAGTCTATCATTATCTCTGCTTTAGGTGAGCCTCGCTCCATGAAACAGGCTTTTTACAGGTAGTTACGTTAAAATATGCTCCCCCTGTGACTGTAGCCAAATCTGTTTTAGCCGTGCTAATGTGCTGGGTTTCGTGCATAAAGGCTACCGTTAGCGTACGGCGTGAAAGCGACACAGACTGCTAATGCTGCCTCATCAATTGGTGTCTGCCAGATCTCTGCTAAAACAGAACTATTTTGGCCCATTACCGCATTCCGGAATGGTTTTGGCAAAATATCTCCATGACTCTCAGAATTAGCCGGAAGGGCATGTGGACGGTGGCCTAGTTATACAGGTTATGGTTCTGTTGAGCAACCTGCGGCTATAAAACAAGCGAGCTGTTTGACGAGGAATGATCTGCGGTTTTAATAGTCATTATCAGGTTTAAATCCAAACAATAGATGGCTTGTGTCCAGTTTCCGCCTTCTCGCATACATGCTTGGATCTTCAGAAGAATGCATTTTGCTGTGTGCTGCACCACATGCTGTATACCCTGAATGCCATATAAGTTGCTTTGGATAAAAGTGTCTACGAAATGCATGAATGGAAAAGCACCTTTCAATTCCATCTTCTTCACGTAGCTAAAACCCCAACCTTTCTAACACAAGCCTTTCAGCCTTCTCCAAGCATTTATCGCTGATCCTTTGCGTTGTATATGCAGCAGGAGGTAAAATGACGAGCAACTGATCCTCAGACCTCTTGGCCCTTTCTCCCCACAACAGAATGCATTCTGGGTAATGAATTGCCCCGCTCCTGCTTATTAACCTCTCCTAATGAAATCGCTAGGACACCATTGTTCCTCTAATGAACCTTCAATGACAGGACACAGCCCCATCTTTGTCCTTCGACACCACTGCTAAATTAGAATTCCTTTCTTTCCTCCTTCCCTCCCTCTCGCTGTTTCTGGAGGGCAGTGGGGAGACGAGCTTGCCATAGCAGTTTTACCGTTGCCCAAGCTACGCCGAGGAAAGGACAGCGAACGGATTCCCTGGTCTACGGGTTGGCCGTTGCTGCGAGCACCCTTACATTAGCTCTGATTAGCACCTCCAGTATGGATCTGCGGCGCTAATTACTTGTGCTGTCGTGGTTCACTGAGATTTAAGTACCAGCGCCATCCCATTATCCCCAATCCCTGAAGTCTAGCCCTGCCAACCTACACTATAGAGCACGTGTACCTCACTGCGGGGTTATCGATACAGGCTCTGCGCGCTGTAGCTTAACCCTTTTGGTGTGAGTGCCGTGCAGACTCTATCTGGCCTAGTTCTGGACTGGCCCAGTTTTGGCCTGAGCAAGCTGAGAAACAAAAGGGAGGGGGTCCACAGGGGAAGGGTGTTTTTCACACAGGGTCTGGGGAGGGAAATCACCACAGGGTGGGGCCCGCCGGATCGCACAGTGCATCTGGAGACGGGCCCAAGCCTCTTGGAGTTTGCATCTAGCCCCCCAGAGTGTGGAGGGCTCGCTCTTTGCTCACCCCACAGATACTAATTACAATTCACATGTCACACTCGCTGGATAATAGGAGTCAGGAAGCAGAATTATAATATTTCAGAAGCCTGCGGGGGTGTTAGAACAGGAGAGGAAAGTGTGTCTGTTTCTCTGAGACTTGGGGGTGGGGGTAACTTACACAGGGGTGGTGAAAATTGTCGCTATATTTGGCATCTCGGTGTGTGCTTCTGCCCCTTGTATCTGGCCCTGCTACCCCTTCTTCGCACGCCGGGTGTGTGCTGGCACGGTGATGGCTGTCTGTTAGACTAGATTGAGTGGCATCTGCTGGGTAAAGGGAAAGGGCCGGCCTGGCTGTTGGCAAGAGGTTGGCACGAGGTTGGCACACATGGCGCACAGGGTACAGAGGGGGCGGCGGTGCCAGCAGCAGACTCAGGCTGGCCTGACAGCATGACATCTTCTGGAATGAAACCGCTCCTTTTGCCTCTCTCTCTCAGCTTCATTCCTTTTCTCTCAGCACCTTCTCTCATGGGTCTCACTCGGTTGCCCCTCCTGCTCGCTCAGTCATTTTTCCCATCTCTCACTTGTTCTGCCACCTTTTATGACAGTCACTTGCTCCTCTCTTTCCACTAGCTCTGCACCTCTCCCCCTCATCCCCATTTTATCCTCTTACCAAGACCACGTATTTAAAATGTTTCTTGCTTGTGTTTTATTCCATGTGGTCATTTTCATCCACCTTTGGAAGGTGCTAACCGATTCTCTGCTGAATTCCATCTATAGTCAATTTGCATGCATGTTTGCATGTGCGTGTATGTTTGTGTGTGTGTTGAAGTTTTCTGATAAAACAAACACTGTTAATGAACCACTGTGCTGACATCTGCAGGAACCCAACGACTAAATTAATGCGTGCACCACATATCAAACAGGAGCCTTCCTACTGTCAGCCACTGCATCTCAAAGAGAATACATAACAAGGAGAGACAGTTCAGAGAGAGAGAAAGAGAGAAAGCGAGAGAGAGTGAGAGCACTGTAACTCCAGTACTGCCCAAGCCACAGAGAAATACTTCTCTGCAGAATCCTCACAAAATTGATGCCTTAAAGGATTAGTTCACTTATATTCACTATAATTTACTCATCTTCTTGTAGTTTTAAACCTTATATGAGTTTCTTTTTGGTATGAAACACTAATTTTTTTTTCAAGTCTTCTAGAGGTTTTTATGTGATCTACAGGCCATCAGTTATTTATAAATCAACTTTGTCTTAGAGAGTTGAACTGGATCAGTCAAATTCATGGATTTGTGAAGAATTCATTTCTAATCAATGATCTGGCTACTGCTCTTATGAACTCTTGTGAATGTACCAAAGAGAGCCAAGGTAAATTTTAAGATTCTCAACAGGTAACATCTTTAGTTTTGGTTGGTCCTTCACACCAGAGTATATGGTAATTCCCCTGAAGAAGAAAGACATACAGGTTTGGGTAGATGTAAAAGTAATTTAAATGGCAATTAAAATTTTGGGGTGTAGCTGTTCTTTTAACTCCAAGAAAGCCCATTCTGAAGTCATAATATTCAGTTCTGTTTCTAAAGAGCCATGCAATGTCTTTTAGTATCAACCATTGTGACTTCTTCTCTGCATAAACCCAGCATAAAAAGACATTTTATTGCACTTCTAAAGAGACTCTTTGTTCTGCGGCTACTAAATCATTTTTCACTAATCAGTGTGACCGTTTTCTGGGAAGAACGAACCTGTTCTATTGTAAATGAATCCAGGGAAATATAGTGATGGATGATGGGGACCCAAACGTCATGTTTCACCCTGCTGCTGTCATGCAATGATTGCTTCTGTGCCAATTCACAGTTGATTGACAGGCCCCCAGACAAGTCACGACTGCTGTGATGCCATCACTCACCTGAACTGATCCAGTCTCTGTGTTCTAATAGGATGGAGGGGGACAAACAAAATGTTAAGAAAATAATGTATGTAGGAACAGATTAATGACAGAATTGAATAGCTATAAATTGTCCTTGAAAGATACGGTAATGCACGTTTTTCAAAACTACTCTTGTAAAATGCTTGTGACTTTGTAACACAAAACATATTTTGAAAAATACATTTTTCAATATATTTTTTTCTTACAACGAGAGCCTTTCATGTTTATTTTTTGTCCTCAGTTACAAATTTGCAACACTTATTATTTAGCATTAATATAAATATTATAATCTTATATATATAACATAAGAAGAGAGTCTGTGGCAAGAGCTACTTCAGCCATACCAAGCAGTCTTTTAAATATTTTTCTCACATTTATCTCACTTAAAATGCTTATAAGCATCGTTCACTGAATATTTATTTTCTTATCTAGTAGAATAACAAATTATTGTAAATAATAATGTACCATTTTTAATTTCAATAAATTTTATAGGTACGTGTGATTGGATCACATTGAAGATTCACTGGTTTATATAAAAGCAAACTGGATATGAAATGCATGTTAAAGCCAGATGTAAAATGATCTAACTTGTTTATTGATTGTAATAAATGCTGCATGTTAAGAAACTGAGGAAACATGGTAAGGAAAGGAATCAAAGGATCATTTTGGCACTTCATTTGTCCTCCCACTTTCGTGAATTGACCTTTATGATCACCGTCGCAGTCTTGTGTAATCTACTAATGTGTACAGTAAATTTGTCACTAACCAGTTTTGTAAGCATTCATTCTTTTTTTTCCACCAGCAGCATTTAGATCTGAGTGATAGAGACACGGTTGTTTGTCTTTGTGATTAAAAGGCGAGGAGACTGTCCTTTTAATCAGAGAGCGTGCATTATTACAACCTTGATTAAAGCTGCCAAATCTTTACGTTGTCATCTCTCATCAAGGCAAACAGGTAGGATGCGGTTTTGATTAATTCCACCCTGTGAGTGCGTGAAAGAGTGTGTGTGAGTGTATGATTGCCCAAAGGACAAATCATGACAACCATCAAAGGAATGCAAAAATCACAATTGCACATCGAGTCTACAGATCACCATACTCTGTCGCCACAATATTTGAGCAGCTCAAGCATTCCCCTGTAAAAATGCTCGTATATTTCAGAAATGAAGTCACCTCTTTTCCTTGCTTTTCGCTCTCGTTCTTTACCTGAGCCAGTGATTAATGAAAAGATGTGGATGATTCAAGTGCTCAATGGCTCCATGTGATGTGATGGTGTCACCAGCAGTGACAGCTGGATGCTGGCAGAGGCCAGAATTTTCTCTGTTGTACAGAAACTATTGTCAGTCATAAAGTCTTTGAATACATCTAATAAAAATGAATACCAAGCTCAAGTGATCTATGTTTTTTAAACCCGCTGTGACCCATCAAATGCAAAGCTACCATTTCATAACTGATGATGTTACCATCAGGCACGGAAGGAATCTGCATATTCCTTTGGCACTTTCTATACTGATTTGAAAGGCAGAATTTACTGAAATAAATCGGTAAAATGTTTTAAAAATAACTTGTGGGGATAGTTGTGACACCTCTTGCTCTACATTTTGTATTCTTTTAATGTCAAACATTTATTTTCATTTATTGCTGAAGTTGAGGAGACAAATTGTTGAATAAAGTTGTTATTTTTGTTTCCTTAAGCACACAAAAAGAATTCTCATAGCTTTGAACCCCTTAAGTCACATGGATTGTTTTATATCCTTACTACGTTTCTGAACCTTGATCGTGGTTGTTCAAGGGAGTTAACATTTGTCTTCCGAAGCAAATTGATGTTTTTTTAACCAAATTATTTCTTTTTTATTTTAAATGACTCAAATCACTGATGTCTGGCAATGGCTGTATGCACGTTCACGAGAGAGTCGAGTGTTGGCTTCTTGGTTGACCTTTGACTCAATGTATGACGTAGCTGCATTCGTTCTTATAAGGAAATCCTCTAATTAGTTTTTTACTTCTCATTTTTGACTTTTAATTAATTGCCAGCATTTAGTATTGCTTTATCCTCGTTTGTCTACAGTATTCTCTTTTGAGCTTCTGTTATGAATACGGCTTACGTCATACGAGTCAGAGGTCAGCCAAGAAACCCAAACTTGATTTTCCTGCAAAAGCGCATACAGGCGTTGCAGGAAGTCAGTGATTTTAAGTTATAATTTAAAAAATATAAATATTCATGTGTTAACCCACCGGAAGTGTATCGGTTAGTTTTACGAAGGATATATACGATTTATATTAGGTCTGTCAAAAATAACGCGTTAACGGCATTAATTATTTTTTGCTGTTAATTAAGTACATTTTTTAATGCATTTCACGCATGCGCAGTGTGACGCAATTCGTCTTACAAGTGTCACAGTTAGTCTTGCTGATAGCGGCTTTGTGAATGCTTTGGTAAAGGGAGCGCGTAGCAGAAGCAGCAGTGCCACGGGATAGTTTTGGGGCCGAGTCTATTTTGTCTTGGACCTCTAAGCATAACCTATATAATCTAGCATCTGCATGCAAGCCTTCTGTTGCATGGCAAATGTAATATTTCTTATACAAAATGTAAGAAGGGTCAGACAGTTTTTCCTGACAGGCTCTGCTATTTTTTTCTTATAAACATATTGAAAACTTTCCTCAAGTTTAGTGTGTAACTGTAATATAGACAGTCGCATTACAAAGTATGCTGGCTATGACATAAATCAAAGCACATGGTACACAGTGTTCGGAGAATAACGCTGGATATTACGACAGAAATAAGATGCTTGTCTATAGCTTACTGCAGTGCAAGCCGCGGTTCAGCTGCGTGCATCAAACACTACAAGTGTAATGAAAGCATGATTAAAGTCAATCGGCATGCGCAGCTTCTGCTCTGCATACGCGCTGCTTACGTGTGCAGTGTGAAACCGGCGTAAAGATAAAAGACTATTCTCATTGCAAAGACAAATATTATGGTATGTTTCAGCTTGATTTAAACCACCATTATTTGGCTATGTTAAACAGACTTATTATGAAAATTATGTATCTCTGTCCTGTTATTTATCTTTTGGTATGCATTTCAGGAAAAAAAAAATGGTTAGGATTCATGTGTAGTTGCAAATAGTGATTAATCATGATTAATCCACTGAAAATCCTGATTTAAATTTGTAATCATTTGACAGCTCTAATTTATATATTATATATGTTACAACCATTATTTTTCTTTTTTAAAGTTTTCCAAAATATTTGTTAAATGAACATGTGTGAGGGGATTTGAGTTACTCTGTGAATATCATTTGTTTCAATTCTGTGGAGCGTTTTGTGCAGAAATTGTGCGGGCTTGTTTATCACTCAAAAATTTGAGGTGCTTGAGATATGGTGTTTTAGACATTTAAGTTCAGTAAAGGCCTTTTTAGTGCAACCGATCCTGTGCACACTTCAGCTGTTTTTTAAAAGAAGCCTATTCTTTTTGTTCTTTGCTTTCGCTCTGCCTTTCTTTTTCAATTCATTTTCTTTGTTTGTCTCTGTCTCACGGCGTATGACCTCTCGGTTCTGGCTACCACAGTGCTCACATTAAAACAGCTGCAATATCTCGTCATGTCTCTGGTCCCTGAATGCAGGGTTTGTGTTTGGTGAAGCGGAAGTTAAAAGCCTTTATTTAAGGGCTCGTGTTTAAGGGTTCACTGGCCCTGACCTCTCCTCTAATGTCCCACACTACTGACTCTGGTTGCACATAATTCATGCCATCAACCGAACACACACACACGCATTTTTCTCTCTCTCTTATCTTGTGCCCTGTTTTGGCTCCTGAGCTTTTGCCCCATACTGCGGATCGCTGACCCCTGTCGCTCTGCAGGGGGCCGTCCCATCACACCTGGCATCAGTTCAGACCCCCATCAGCCCAGTTCAGCCCAGGGGAGTGGGTCAGCTCAGCTCCACTGCACCTGTAGACACACACACTTGCCCACTTTATTTAGTCTTAAGGCTTCAACAGGAGGATTTGCTGACTGATTTACTTTAGAGGACGATGAGGGCATCCTTCACTTTGCTTCACATTCTTCCCTGTGGCTTTTAGACACAAACTCAACACTGAAACAAAGACAGACTGAAGACTGAACTGATGTATGACATAAAGTCAAGGTTAAAGGCCTGTTCACAACATATGCGAGTTTTGGCATGTGCGACAAGATTTTCAAATGTAGCTATGCATATAAACTCACACCAAGTCTGAAATATCGGCACTTTTGAAAGCTTCTGATTTTGATTATGAAGTAGTTCCAGGTTTGTTGACCACATTGAAGTTTTGTAGCACTTCACCAAATTATTCAAACTTCAAAGAGCCGTATAGCTCTTTGAAGCCAAGTAAACCTAATAAAATGACAATTTAGACTTTTTCCCCGGTTATTTTAATGCTGAGTGACATCTGAATGGGGCAACTTCCCAATTAGCCCACTGTTAAATCATAAAAAGTAGTTTTGTTTCTGAATAGAAAAAGAGTATTTTAATTCTATACCATTTAATTGCTGAGAAATTATTAAACTAACAGTTTCACGTTTTGTAACAATTTCAAACAGTGAACACAACGCCATTTCAGACCATTTTTTATTTGTTCAAATGATATTATATTATATTATATCATAATCTAGAGGAGAAAGAAAGTAATTGATGAGGGTGAGAAAATAACACTGATTTTTCAGGCATTAAAATAACCCCATTCAAGTAATTCTGAGCAATAAGACAAACATTGACCGTTCTATATCAATACAAATGTTTATTCTTTTTTAAAAAACATTTATTCTCCATTATATATGTAAGCATAATTTGCATGTTGTGACTATAACTTCAGCAATTTGCAAAATATGAAGCTTGTGCACACACTGTGCCATTTCACGTTAACACCTCTCACAAACCTCTGTGGTCCCTTCCTCCTCCAGACATGACATCATATGCGATAATCCTGACTCAGCACTTTGGCCTCGCCGCCACAGAGGCTGATTACATGCTCATTATGTGTATAACGTTGTGTTAGGAGGTGTCTAATGCAATTACTTTACGTACGTACCGCATTTCAATAGCACTCCCACACAGACACACGCAAGAGCCAACCAGTGACACAAAATCAATGGGCATATATTCCCGCCTCTGTGTGTGCCTTTTTTCCCTACTGTGTGTATCCGTATCCTCATGCTTGTGTGCTCAGAATGACCTCTGTTTCAGAAGCTTTCAAATGAGCTTGGTGTGGGTAATTAATTATTTCATGGTATAGTGTCTAAATTACAGCTATTTGACAGTTAGGTTTGACGCAGGCGGTGTCAATGTGTGTTTGTGTGCGTAGTCGTGCTGTGTGTTTATATGTTTACTGTAGCATAAGAACGTGTCAGTGGAATACTGAGCGTGTCAAACCAGATGTGGCTAAATTACCTCAGAGCGTCAGGTGACATGAAACTGGAAACAATCACAGTAACAGCGATCTCAGAGTGGGAAGAACATAATAAAAAACCCAAAGAGTGACAGACTGACAGATGGAAAGATGGGTGGAGGAAGAGGAATGAGGTATGTGTGTGTGAAGATAAAGATATAGGAAAGACTGACATGGCTGAGATGTAGAATGTGTGTGCAAGTATAAATGTGTGTGATACAGACAAAGACTGTGTGTGTGCTGAGTGTATCTACGAACTGGTAATACCAAAAATTAACTTTTTGTAACACCAGCCAATCGCAGGAAAAATTAGATCGAAAAGTACGTCTTATCATGAAACTTGTTCCTATAAAAAAAAAAAAAAGTATTTAGATGTTTTTTTTTTAACTTAAAGGTAGGCAGTTCTATAAAAAAATCAAAAAACTTCACGCTGGATAAACGTTTGTGTATATATTCCACTCTGACCTGCTTGACTTTATACATTCCACCTGAAAAAGTTTATAAGGTACCATGTTCATACATTGGCTGCTTCTCATAGAGATCCAGATACTTAATTTGCCTTTAGACGTTTGTGGAATCAAATCTTTGACAGGTATTCAGAATGTAGTTTGAGGCACCCAGCATTAAGGTGAGGGTTAGCGTGCATCTTTGTTGATCCTGGAACAACATTCTAATCAACCAATCAGAATTGAGGAATAACTTTACTGGAAATATCTGTTTTAAGCTTATAATCATAATTAGGTGCTTCTATTGTTAATCAGCTATCATTTACCACTGATTGTAGGCACAATTTTTGGTTAGGGGTAGGTTTAAGGGTAAGGATTGGGATAAGTTTATATTTTTGGGAAGTAATGTTGATCCAGGATCAACAAAAGATGTTGATCGAGGTCAGGATCACATTCTACTTGGTGAAATCACGGCGATCCAGCATTAAGCAGTGCTGGACAGTAACGAAGTAGTTGTACTTCGTCACTGTACTTAAGTACATTTTTCAAGTATCTGTACTTTACCGGAGTAGTTTTATTTTTAGCAACTTTTACTTTTACTTCACTACATTCCTAAGCAAAGAATCTTACGTCTTCACTACATTTTTATAAGACATATCGTTACTTATATATCACGTGCTCCAAGCGAGACGCAGACGAGCGATTTATTAACAAATTGCAAATCGCACTGAACGCACTGAGTCTCCATGTGAACTGAACAACTGGCATGCGCGACAATAAAGTAAGTTCCTAACTTTAACTGAAAATCACATTTAGGTAAAAATTGTCAGTTTGTTACACAGCAGTAAAGGGTGATCTATTTAAGTCCACTGAAATTAATGCAGACACATCAACATCAGTGTCTCTAAGTAAACAAATTTTCATATCCCCTGCTGCTTCAGTTTCATTAAAATGCTACACATTTAGCCCTACGTCTGTGTTTATATTGTTTATCAGTTTATATTGTTTGGATCAACTATCCGAGTAGACAGATATGAATGTGTATTCATAACCATATACAGAAAAATAGGTGGTCGAAGTACACAAATCAAGTACTTGAGTAAAAGTACAAGCTTGCTGGTGCTAATATATAGTCATTTTCAGTGTTGGGCACATTACTTTAAAAAAGTAATTATTTATAGTTGCTAGTTACTTATCACAAATAGTAACTGAGTTAGTAACTGAGTTACAACCTTATAAAAGTAACTAATTACCAGGGAAAGTAACTATTCGTTACTAAAAAAAATAAAAAATCAATTGGCAAACTTGGATGCTCCCAATATTACATGTTAAATTAATGAAACTAACTGGTGGTGGTGCTTGTTTATCATTTAATGTTTCTATAAAGACCGGGGCAAAGAATTATAAGATAACAAAACTATTACGAATTCTACTACTAATAACAATATAAAACGCACTAAGTATTAATGAGCTGCAGGGTTCATGAATATTAATCACGTAGTATGCGTTCGCTCGAATTGATTTGCTGAAATCAAAACAGGGACAATAATAGGTGAGCGACAGCCAATAAGATTGTCATTAGCGAATTAGTCCCACCCACTACCAGAGAAACCGGCAGTTCTTAAAAGTTGAGGAATTCCAAATGAAATCTGTTATTTTGACAGAAAAAAACACAACAAAGAATATCGTTTACATGTAGCGCGTCAAGTCTGCATGTTATGAAAGACTCTCTTGCGCTTCATCTTTCCAAAGAACCCGTGCGTCTTCATAGAGTTTATGGTATGTCAAATACAGCTACACTGCGTATCCATTGAGATGGACTGAAAAATGCTAATAATATTATAATAAATTATAGTAACGCCACATTTTATTGTCAGTAATGGTAACGGCTTTGTAACGGGGAAGCAGTAATTTGTTTGATTACTCGGTACTGAAAAAAATAACTCAGTTAGTAACGCCGTTTATTTAAACGCCGTTATTCCCATCACTGGTTGTTACCCATGCCTTGTTACACACGTGTACTTACACACACCATTCTGAGGGTTGTTACATGTGTGAAATTACAGAAATATTACAGCTGTAGATACTATGTACCGGTGTGTACTTACACTGTGGTTACATACTACATACACATCTAGTTACTATGGAAGTACACAGGTATCAGGGACATTTAATATAAAGTGGGACCCATATTTATATTAGACCAGCTTCTTTTATTACTTCAACAGAAAAACAAAAAATTGGCTCATTAAAATCGACTGAAATTTTGCTCAACAGATGCCTTAAGATTGTCCTCTTAAGACCCAGAGATCTTAATAAAACTTTCTAATAAAGGCAAAAAGTTTTCTGCTTTTCAAACAGCTATGCAATTGTTTTGCGAGAGTATTGCATAACTAACATCTTTGTTCTAACGAACATGTTTTTCACCGTGAAGCTCCAACAGTTGTTGAAGGCAGTCATTACACTGCATCACATTATCACTTTATTCTACAATGTAATTGGACTGACCTTAAAAAACAACTGTGTAATTATATAATCACATAATAATGTTACTCTGAAAGAAGAGAAAAAGTATTATTTCACTCAAAGCAGTAGAGAGAACTTGATTATGTTTGCATTTCCTCAGCAGCTGTCCAAAGGTAACTAATTGAATTAATTAAGAATCTAGTATCGGGTATCAAAATACTACCTTAAATGCAGATCTTTGCAGATGTATACATATTATATATATAATTTTTTTTTCTTGAAGATCTGCTTTTGTTGAGGTAGTATTTTATTATTAAATTTATATATTTTGTAAGCAAGCATTCATACTGTAGCATTCACTGTTTAATAAGTGTCTGTGATTTCTCTTTACAAACACATTATTTGAGTTGCTGAAGGCAAAGGAGAAGCCATGTTTTTCTCTCAGCCTAGGATAAATCTGTGAAAAATCCTAGCTTGTTTTCATTTAGATTAGCTTATCCCACTCTACGGTCCCCTGAATCAAATATTACAGCCTGACCATTCACTGCATTCACTGCTCTGACAGCCAAGGTCAAGAGACAAGCGGCTGGACTTAGTAGATCTCACAGAGAGAAAATCTGACAGTGAGAGGTGAATCTGATATGTTCAAAATGAATCCACTTTATAACGTCAAACAACGCACCTTTTCTACTAATAGAACTTGTGCATTCATCTTTTAGTGAAATTGAAAAATGTCTTCCTGTTTTTCAGATGCAAATAGCATATAGCATCAAAAGTATTAGGAAAGAAATATGCTCTGAGAAATCTGCCTCGTAGCCAGATTTGCCCCCTTTAACAAGTGTTAGCTGCATGACTTGAATCTATAATAGGCCCCATTTGTGTGCTAAATCTATGCAGGATTCTATCATTATTCATTTGTCCATAGAATATTGCAGAAATGTAAGACCACATAGCGAGCTCAAGCAGACAGCGAACAGGTAACTCATGAATATCTACATGCAATCAATAGGATCCCTATAATATCCCAGCATCCATACGGTAAAGCTTAGTCCCATTGGAGCAAACGAAATTGCCTTATAGAACACACCGAATGCTTTCTGATTAGAGATGTGGAGGTCAACATATCAAACTCGAACATGCCATACTGAAGCTGAGGTACCGTAACCTTGAAAGCAAAGGAGAGGTGGGGGAAGATGGAGCCATTGGTTCGCCTTGAGGTAATTTTCAACGTCTGCATCTGTCACTGAGTCTGGACTCTTGGCTTGCTCTCATCACCTCATCATTCACGCAAACGTTCAGACTGTCATTCAGCCGAATGTGATATCGCATGACCTCGTTCAGTCATTTCTTTTCTTTCACTTTCTAATTCTAAGATCTGAAGGTAAAGTAGAGAGACAGGGGCAATCATTCCCATTTCCAGCTCGCCTAATTGGAAATATAAGAAGAAGAAAATTAACAGCTTGTTCTGAGTAGCAGTGCTGTAAATTTAGCCATGAACACTAATATGGATCTTGGCTCCAAGTCTGGTGTACGAATCCAAAAATGACCTCAGAGAATTACCTTCACCATTTAGGGACTTCTTTAATAAATGATTTTCTCTGAAACAATGTGCACTTAGTCAATTCTAATGACTCACTTTTTCTTCCTAGCTATTGTTACGAAGTTGCAGCATTTAGTGTTCACAAGCATTTTCATAATCATTTTTAGTAGCAGCAGCTCAGCAGTTTCCAAAAACATATCTTTCCTTAACAAGTTGCTTTTTCCAAGAAGCAGCAATGTGACACAATAAAATCATAGGCTGCTGTTTTTGGCAAGTTGTAGTGCAACTGTAACTTTCCAGAAGAGCCTATCTTTAAAGTCATTGTAAAGTCAAATGTGAGAATTGATTGTAAACACATTATAAATGTTAGAAATGCATTGCTGAAACGTTACAAAGACTGAACTATGGAATATTTAATTGTGGAATTTTAACAGTTTTTCACATTTTGTGATCAGGAGTTTTTGGGCGGGGTAAATCATGACTTGACGACACAGTCACGCCACAGTGCACTATGGGTGAATTCCAAACAGAAGTGAGCATCCTTACGCCCTATTTCCTTTGAAGGGCAGAACCCTTGAGGTGTGTTCTTTTCAGGGTGTAGGGATTTTCTGTCTCGTATTAGTGCGGACGTACAAGCTCGAAACATGCACAATGCCACCTACTTGAGTTGCACTCTTTTAGCATTCCCTGATTTTAAAGGGATATTTGTGTTATTTGTTTTTATTTATTTATACTGTTTATACTTTTTGTGTAGTTACTTGACAAATATAAATATAGCAAAATATTTTGCCGTGTTCACATATTGTTTATTACTGCATTTAATTTAAGTCTTGTCTCGTTCACGTGGAATAAGGGTCTCTTCACACCCCTAGTTGTTGCAAATAATTATTAGACTACTTCTCATTATTAATCCCAACTTTGTTTTAAAATGCATTGCAAGACCTCCTAACTGAAGATCAAATGATCACACATGGAAATCGCTTCTGTGAAATCACTTGCTCCCTTCACTAACGGACTTTGTGAAAGAATTCAGTTGCTCACTTTCATTTGGAATGACTCTACAAATGGCATCCCCTTCACGAAGTGCCCTTGAAGGGAGCAAAAAAGCAGTTTGGAATCCGCACTATAAGTGGTGTGTTCGATTTTAAGCAACACTGACTGCACAGACCGATTGGTGTGTGATATCAAAGTACAGTGAGAGAACAGACGCTCCTTATGCTTTCCAATTGCTCTCACTGTACTTTGATGTCAAACACTGATCGTTGTGCGCAGCGCTGCTTCATGTCCAACACACACAGAGTGCATTAGCATCAGTGGTTAATCTCGAGTTACTGTCATTACCGTTACTACAGCCCACAGTTTGCCAGCTAGTCTTCATCAGGTTAAATCCAGATTGTGATTATTTACAAAATAATTCCAGCTCCTTATTTAAAGTAAAGATCCCTAAAGTTGCCAAGGCTAAAGTTTTAGTTAATGCAATCTACTAGAAACACAGACAGACAGACAGATAGATAGATAGATAGACAGATAGATAGATAGATAGATAGATAGATAGACAGACAGACAGATAGACAGACAGACAGACAGACAGACAGACAGATAGATAGATAGATAGATAGATAGATAGAAGACAGCTAATTCTCTTATTCTATGTTAATTTATAAATATCTCAGTTTCAAAGAAGTTTTCCCAACAATAAGTGTTCTCAATCAATAAGAATATAAATAAATAAATATATTATATATATTTATATATACTAAATCAAATAGCAGTCTACTTAGCACATTGTGTTCAGTGAAACTTTTAATTTGAATTCAATTATATATTTGTCCTCTTATCAAACCCATAAATTTAACTTGTGTTATTTCAGCAATTAAGAGAATTTTCAAAACACGGTTAATTCACTCATCTAGTTTGTAAAAGCCAGATGCTCATTTGGGAGTTTACCAACTGTCTTTTCATTTAGAGTTTTTACAGAGACACTCAGTCTAATTTAGACTAATTAACACATACTGACAGTAAAACCATGGAGAAGGTATCTGGTCTGTTTGTCAGAAGACAAAACTATTTAAGCAAGGTAAACAAGCACTTTCAGGTCAATGCTGCCCATCTGGTTTCGAATAGGCTATAGACTGACGCGTTTTGCATGTAAACCATGTGTAGCCTTATTTTTGTAGGCAGGCTGCATGATGCAAAAAGAATGGGAACAGCAGTGATTGCATAGTTCCTGTGAGATTCAGATAACTGTTTCCTGAATTTCCAAAATAAAACAGTTCAGGCACACAGCACAATGGAGAAGAGGATACTGACTGCAATTGTGAAAAATTAAATACTACTCTTATAGATTTAATGTATGGCTGGCTGAGAGTGAGAGACCAAATTATTTACTGGGAGAAAAGAAACATTCAGGGATCATTTCATTCAGCTGCGTATACAGAGAAACAATATATAATATACTTGAGAAACAATTAGAATGGTACCCAGAATCACAAAACAACTGACTGTCAGAAAATCATTTGTTCTTTTAACGTTAGCACAAAACATTCAAGTCTGAAAGAGAAAAAAAAAACTCTGAAATGACAGAGTTTCTTTTGGTATTTGTTTTGAAAGTGAGCATGAATGACTTCAGTAGCAAATAAAGTCTCATCTCCATACCTCACAGCAGGACTGTTTGGAGCTCCCAGTTGGTTTGTCCCTGCTTGAATGAGTTCTCGGCTCATCTGCATAGTCATCCTGAAGGGAACTTCATGCGCTCTTCAGCAAAACCAGCCCTGTCAAACTTCTCCTCACCTTCAAAATTAGATCCATCCACTTATTAAACATTCATTAATGTGATTTCAACTAATGAATCTGAGTCAACAATGAATTATGTATTGTTTTCTAATTATTTACTGTTTCCATAATTACAGAATCACACATTGAGACAAATCATCAGATTACAAGTGTGCTTTTCTCTTGCTGTTTATGAAGACTCCCTCCTCCGATAAAACAAATAACAAACAACAATGAATATTGGCCCCGAATCACAGTCTCAATGAGATCTTTCATTACAGTTTTAATTTTATGCAATCACACAAACAGTAACAGGGTGACTGGCCTGAAATTTTTCAAGAAAGACAAGTATTATCCAACCACAATTTTCCATTTTGTTCTCACTGCTGTCTAGGAGAAATCTCGTAATTTTACTTCCCAGCATGAACTGTAGAATATTGTAGAAATACTGTAGGATGTTTTCCTTAATATTAACTGACAATTTTATATTTTCCAATGATGAGGGGAACGTTCCTCCATCTCCCTTGGGGTTTATGCACCTGATGAGAAACATATTCAACTTGGCTCTTAAAAAATTAAATAATACATGTATGTCATGATCAAGAGAACAAAAATGTCAAACTAAACTAAATATCAATGCTTTTAAGCATAAAGAAGCCTGCTTTCACATTTAATAAATCCGATTTAATAAAGTGAAATATTAAGTGGCAGATATGAAGATGCAACTTTTCTATTTTAATTATGATACAATTTGCAACTACAAAGTTGTAAGATATAATGTGAAATTGTGAGATATAAAGTGTATGAATTATGAACGGATAAAATCACATTTTGATTAAAATAATAATGTAACTCAATGTGAGTCAAAAAAAATATCATTTTAGAACCATATTTACAGTATATATATATATTTTTTTTTTACTATGTTCAGGACACTATAGTTAATTTATGGTAATGAGTATATCAAAATGAGGTAACCTCTGACATGTTATAACCAACATTTCTTCATACAGTGGACTATCAGTAAAATTGTTAAAGATTTGGACCAAAAATTGCCCAGACACTTAAAGTTAAAAGTTATAAAAATGGTTTAGTCAAACCATTTTGACTAAACCAGTTTAAAAAAGTTCTTGTCATATTTTCTTACCATTTTCTAAAACCTCAAACAGAAATGTCCACTGAGTGGCGCTAAAACACAGGTTCAATATGTGAACCCCTGGCACATGATTACGGATGTATTATGGTTGTTCGGAATTGAAATATCCGTGAATTGTTGCTAAAAGTTAACGCTCTATCATGTTGGAAATATTCCCTACATCAAATCCAACCCTAAACTTAGATAGTGTTAACAAATTGAAAACTGATATAAAAACACATTTGTTGATGCAACCGTGCTGTTTCAACTTCCTTTTAAACAGATTTTAAGATTTTTTTTTTGTTGAACCGTAGTTGCACGGGATTTGAACCAAAGCTCATCGCCTTTCAAATACGTCTCCGTACTCCGTGAGCTACCGGATATATTCTAGATATCCCAGCATCTAAATATTGTTTTTGAAATCATAACATGATATTCTTCAAATAATTGTGTGAAAATGATGGTTTTTAAATTTGTGTGAAAAGAAACAAAAGGTGTCAGAGTTTTACTGCCTCTAACGTTCATTTGGTTTCTTTTGAAAACTGCAATGATATGTATTTGTTGTTACATATTTTGTGTCTCGCTAAAAACTGTATGTTTATGCCATGAGACCAGGTAGAAATAAACTGTGATGGTGTGCGAAATATTGCAGGAGCCTAAGAAAAACATTTTGGTTTGGCTGGATAAATCTGTAACTACAAGAAACAAACTCACAATTAGGAGATAAAAATCCACAATTACTTTTTTATTTTGTTACTTTAAGACACAACTGATTTCTAGAGAGGCCTGTGCAGTTTCTGTCTATGTGAGTATCAGTAACATTGATTGGTTGGCGCTTGTGAACATCTCTTAGCATGATGAAGAGTAAGCTGTTACAGCTAGGGAACACTTCTCTAATCACATTTTCATTTTGTTTTACCTAATGGAAATTTCTTGCTCCTGCTTTTTTGGTGCGGCGTTACAATGATTTAAGCGTTTCCTCTCGCTTTCAAAGTGTCTGCTTAGCATTTGCTTTCATGACGGACTTTATTTATCTCCCTGTTTTCAAAAGTAATTTCAAGTCTTAATGAAATGCATTGGGTTGTCTAAATCCCTTTTTAAAGGGGGGTGATGGATGGATTGATGGTCGCTTGAAAGAGTGCAGCCATACGGAGGGGTGTCAATAACTCTATTAGCCTGATCACGTCGCACTGGCCAGCGCTTGCACGCATATAGTCATAAATCCTTCTCTAATGCATAAAAGCAACTTTAAAGTGCCAATGATTCTTTAAAAGGCATTGCGAAAGGCGTCTCCTTGACAAGAGCCATGACGAAATATCCATATGCTCATTTCCATTTCAAAACGATTCTTTGCGCTGGCAAGGACAAAGTGTTAGTCCTCTTAACGGGTAGTTTAGATTTATGCTTTGTGCAAAAACACTGGTATTATTATTGTCATCACTGCTACATAAATCATAAGCGAACCAGCATTGAACTAAAGGAGTTTTGTAGACTAAATCCTATAAAAATGCCTTTTAATCCATCAAGCTTGTGAAGTTATTAGCAGTACAACCTGTGATGGAATAAAGTGAGAGATTTCAGAAGGAGGACACCGTCGGCTTTACAGACCAGATGGAAGGGTCCTGTCTTCACAGCCTCCCACAATTTCCAGCTTCACCTCCACCTTCTGATTCCTGTGCTCCTCCTAATGATTTCAGACGTTCTCAAAGCTTTGACAGACATTAAAGCAGGATGTGGGTTTGTGGAGGTAGTGGCCCCCCTCTGTTAGCCGGTACATTGATGTCTGGTTGATCTGAGGGACAGGCCAAGGTCTTCTATCATGGATGTCCTCTGTGAGAAAGATCAGGGTAAACAGTGTTAGATTTTTACCTGAATTCAACCTGGCAAATGATACTGAGCTGTTTTAGTTCCTGATGTTCCAGACATATTTACATAATGTTTTGTTCAACATAATGACTGGCAGGCAATATCAATAGTTGTGGATGGCAGCAACTGTACTCTATAATCCTCCACACACCAATCAAAGTCAATCTGACTAGTTTTAAAATGGCACTTTTAAATAGGACTGGGCACACAGAGTCTCATGTCTCAAGTGACTTTAACAGACGGATACAAATCCAGGCAGGGAAAAACCTGTGAAATAGGCTATTAGCACTGATTTTCCATCTTTTTATAAGTTGTGTGCTTTCATTTAGCATCTAAGGGTAGGTAAGAAATGCATGTTTCATGCCCCCTTACACTTCCTCCTCTGTCTGTCATCGCATCTGATTCCATTTTCCCTTTTATGTCTTGCCAAATTTAACTTTTTCCCCCAACACACCTGTTAACCTTCATCTCTTCAGCAGAAGGAAGCACTTTCTGGTGTTCTACAGTTTACAGTTAGAGTTTAGAGAGCACTAATGATATCACAGTTGTAGAGGTATCTGAAAAAAAGATAGTGTAGTGGCTGTAAAACTCAACAACTTTAATTCCACAGAAGTTTAAAATACCAACTTTTCAAGAGAAGTCTGTCTACATTCTAAACTATGCATGATACACACACAAAAAGACACACTTAAACTAACCAAGATAATGTTTTGAATTCCACCACAAAATATCAACCACAGCTCATAAAAGAAACATCCCAAGAACTCATTTATTTGGCTCATAAAAGAAACATCCCAGGAACTCATTTATTTGGCTGGCAATGATAAAACATTTCCCTGCAATGAAATTAAATGATCTATAAGTGAAACACATGATCAGTTTAAACTGTATATAGGTATACACACACACATACGCACTGTATGTGTGTGTAGGCATTATATAAAGTGAGAAAAATATATACTGTATTTGTGTGTGCCTATTAATTCATAGTAAATATGCAGAGTACGTACAATGTAAATAAAAACAGTTATTTTGGCTGTGATTAATCATGAATTATCATGAATTATCATTTGACAGCACAAATATAAATGCATATAAATTTGAATGTTTATTCATTAAGATTTACGTACACTAAACCAACCCTACCCTAAAATAATAAATCAGTATTATAATACACAGAAACTATAAAGAGAAAAACTGAGAAGTTGGTAATATTAATATAACAAGAAAGTTAATTTACTAGTGCTCATTTATAATGGTTAATTTGTACATCTTAAAACATAAACAAAATATATGTAGAATTACATTTTATTTTATATTATTAAATTAAATTGTAAGTGAAAGATTGAAGACTCATATTTTAGCCAGAAACAACAGTTATTAGTTAAAAACATTGTTTCTTAAAAGCATGCACTCACTCAAAATAATAATTGATAGACTGTATTGTGTGGATTACTTCTAACTAACGCTATGTTATGCTAACAACTAGTCAGTGATATCCACAGTAATTTTACAGCTCTATATCTATCCACATATCAGAAACTCCTAAGAAATTACTTTCTTACTTTTCTGTTTTCAACTCTCCTTAGAAGTTTTAGGAGAAAAAAACGGTATGAAATTGACACTTAAATATAAATGAGTACTCCAATAAATTTCCTAAGCTATGAGAGTCCAACATCAGAGAAATCAAATTTTCATCTGGGTTGAAATAAGATCTAAACTTAACATCCAGCACATTACCACTTAACATCCTTCTCTCATCTCATTCAGTTCCTTTTTATTTTATAACATCGCATTGACCAGAAGCACCTTTCCAAGAGTAAGTAGAGGTTCACTGATAATACGATTTTCATTGCAGACGTGATTAATTAATCTAAACCTCCAACTCGAATTGCCAATTCGTTAAATACGTAGGATTTAGAAGAAATCCTATGAATACGTACGAGTGAGGTTGAACGAATTTGTACGAATTAGCCACCTCATAAAATATGTACGAATTGCGGTGAGATCAGGTTGAAACCTCTTGTTTAACCCTTTCTGCACATTGGTGGGGAGATAAAAGATATTTCAATTCAACTCTTCTCTTGAGTTGGGATGCCGTCCAACATGAAAAAATAAAAAAATCCATATTTCATTTGAGTACTTAAAACGCTGTTGTGCCGACAAGGCTAGATGGAGTCATTAGGCTGAGGCCCCTGGTTCCTCCGTTCTGGAGAGAGAACAGGACAGCTACACACACTAGGGAGGACACAGGGGATCAAGGGCAGGGAAAGCGTGCAAACACAAGCTCAGGGCTGAGTTATCAGTATTGACTGTGCTTCAGGCAGGACACCGGAGGATAAGAGGGGGCTGTGTGTGTGGTAGACGTGTTAGCACAAACCTCTTTATTCTTTCAACACCTGCTGAAGGTCAGTCAGATGCGGTGTTGCCAATCACCTGCTGGGCACGAGGTTGCAAAACACATCCCACGCCACAGTCTCCTTACCTACCGTTAATTGACGCTTGTCACTTCTTAGAGGATGTCAATCAATGTTAATCAGATTTACTTTCTTTTTTTTAATCAGGTTTTAACGCTTGATGCATTTACAATGTCCTTTTGAGTACCTCTATAGCAGACTGGAATCACGCTGAGAAACCCCGTCATGCCTTTGATTTTTCTGAATACTGTGAACACACACAAAACAAAAAACATTCATTTGTTGAAAGTGACATGTACTTGTTCTCTGTGGACATCACAATGAAATAATCAATATTTAATCGAGCCTTTGTTTTTGTGTAGAATTTGTATTCCATCGTTCTGGGTAGCATCAACTGCGCTACCACTGACCTTCACTCTGTCATATGATTCTCCGATCATGCTGAACATATTTAATAAACCTGATCAGAGCTAAAACAGATGATATAGTGCACTGAATAACTTAAAAAAAAAAAAACGGAAAGATTTCTGTCTGTCAACCAAAACTTTGATGTTTCTAAAAGTTCATTAAGATCATAAAAGAAATCCATATGAATTGAGCGGTTTGATTCAAGTCTTCTGAAGAAACTTATCATCTGTTATATGATGAACAGATTTAATTTAGGCTTTTATTTGCATATGAACACTGATCAAAGCACATAGACAGAAAACAGAAGGTAACTGCGGGCATAAGACTTTAAGGCATCCTTCAAAAGTACGATTTTGTTTGTGTTATGTTAATAAATAATTGAATCAAGCTGCAAACACAATGCTAGGCTTTTTTTAAAGTCAACTTTCTCAGCCATTTGTGAACCTAACAAACTTTTTTTTGTGAAATGTTTTCCTTGGAAATTGTGTTTGCGCTATCTTTCTTTAAAATAAATGCCATTTGGTTTGGCATTTTGTTATCTAATGCAAAGACATTTAAACATTGCATGTGTTGTAAGTGGTCAAATGCTTTTTATGTCACTGTGTTTCTAATAACTGAGTGTCAAATAATAATCTGGTCGATTAAGCAAAGGACAAAAAGGAACCTTACCTTCGGTACCTGCGGAACTGAGTGTGTATTTTGTTGAAACATTGTGTAGTTTCTGAAAATTAATAAATAAATAAGTAACACTTTTTATTTAATTTTTTTGATGTCCACTTTAGACATACTAGTAAGTAACTTTGCAACTTCGTGCAAACTAGCAGAAATTAGAGTATTAGCAGACTGTCTGCATAAACATCAGAAACTTGTGTGTACGTGTCAACTTATTCTAACCCTAACTCTAACCTTACAGTATTTGTAGAGATTTGTAGTTGGCAGAAAGCCTAAAGTGGACTTTCAAAATGCATTGTAACCAATAAATAAATAATAAAGCTTAAAAAAAACTTACATTGCAGGAGAAATGTGAATATTTTAATTTTCAAATATAGTGTGCAAATGCACAGCCATCTCTTTAACAACGGGCCTGGTTTTGGTTTATCAGTGAGGAGGATCTAGATTTCTCGAAGGGTTCACAGACCTGGTTAATCAGCAGTGAGATCCTGAAGCCATCGGTCAACATGCTGTGCTCTAACTTCCGACAGCAAATGCTTCATGATGATCATAATGGGAACTCTGGCACCAAAACCTATTAGTCTTGGCTAATCAAGTGAAAACTCAGACTATATGGCCTGTCTAATCAACTGTGAGCACATATATTCAGTGGCTGACATACGCATCACTAACTAAATGCGTGAACCAGGGAAACAACCATTTCGGCTGGTTAGCGTGACCCTGTTAGCCCTAGCTGGTAAAGCCTACACTAGGCTATCTTTTTAAATGAATGGACATTCAGATGAAAGCAACACAATAGCTAATATTTTACTATAACTGGGAAATCTAACAGATAGCTTTCGCTGATGATCTAAAAACAGAGCCGAATCTGTGATGTAGTTAACAGTAGCCAAAGGCTAATTTAGACTGCAACAATGAACACTAACTTGTCTGATCATTGTGGTAACCCTGTTTGTTCAGGCAGTGTAAAAATGAAAACAAAACAGCTTAGAATTTAAAAGGTGTGATGCGTTAGGGTTTTTTGATGCACGTGTGAATAAGCAATTCACAAACTAACAGGAAACCACGCAGACATCTTTCACTCTGACTAGGATGTCAACGTACAGTATGGCAGTATATGATTGGAAATTGTAGTTGTACTCCTAAAAGCCATTGACTGGATGTTCTCAGAAGATAAGTGCCCTGAAAAACAACAGCTTTGTTCCCTCTGCCATCATCTTTTTATCTGAGAGTCACTTTGAAAACACAAGACCAATTAACTATTAAAACCCATGAGTGTTCGTCATGTTTACATGCTACTGAACGGTTTGGTTTCTGTGGCTCATAGAGTAACAGCGCCACCCAATGGATTGCTACATTACTGCTAAATAAACCTTCACACTCCTCCATTACTAGAAATGCCATTAATAGGTTTTTAAACAAACAGAGACTTGATATAACAGTTGACAAAAAGAGCAGCCCACTTTTAAAATGAAGGAATAAAACGAGTTCTGCATTCTGCTGAGACATTTGACCACTAGCAAAACTCTATAGAAAAGTGAAGACAATGGGACAGGCAAGACTGTGGAGTCAGAATGACAAAAAGGTTATGGAGGAGAGCACCGAGGTTGTACCATCACCAGCTGACCCAGCTGGCTTTAAGATGAAGGCTAGAAACAGAGGTCAAGGAACCTGTATGGTCGAGGGACTAAACAGCAGGGCTGCTGAACATTCATGGCTCGAAAGGCAATCAATGCTAGAAAGAAAAAAAAAAGTAGATGACTTTTGCTCTTCAAGATTTACAACAGCATGCATTCATCAACAATATATTCTGCCTTGCAGAATGACAGCTCACTGCCTTCTCAGGGAATGCATTTTAAAATATTTTTTGTTAATTAAAATACAAATTTAGATAAAATAAAACCTGAAAAATGTTTCCTTTTACATTTAAAGCATTAAAATTAAAACACACAAGTTTTACATTATTATTATTATTAAATAATTCATTAAAAAAATTATCTGCTACATAAAGATTTACCATATAAAGTAGGCCTATGTCAAATCCCACAGAGTAGCCTAAATGTCTGAATCAAACCATTATGTGCTATTACTGTTTTTAAGAATATTTTCATAAACTTAGTTTTTTTTTTATTTGTTTCATTTTAATATTTTATTTAAATGTATTTATAAAAGATATTTTATTTAAATTGAGAAAAACTATTTTAAGAGTTTTTGTTAACAATGCCAAGTGTTGACTTTCTAACCTTAGGCCTACAGTCTGACCATAGAAACAGCATAAACCCAGCCAATCGTATTGCTTCTTGCAATTTTGACAAATATCTTACCATTTATGTTTTGCCCCATGAATCAGACACTCCGTGAACGGCTGTGCTGAGCTTAGACCTCTTGGTTCCCAATAAACCTAAAGCCAAGTCCCAGCTGGCAAAATGCTACTAAAACTCTTCTCCTGCTGGGCCAGGGATGACATGGGTACAGGCGGCACACAGACAGCCTCCTGGCCCAGACTGACAGACGTTAGCGAGATCAAAGCGAGGGCAGAAGGCATCGGGATGCCCGTATATACCCAGACAAGGGACGTGGCTTAACAGATGTGGGTGTTGGTCATTACTATCAGTGATCCGTTTTAATGTGCCCGCTGAGTAAGGGACGGCTGACCAGTGCCATCTGGATAGAGACACGGAGACACGGACACTTTCTCCCTCCCTCCCTCTGTTCCAGCTCCGGAGCCACGGAGTCTCCCACGGCAACAGGAGGGCTGCCCATTTTCTGTCCGTCTTGGTCTCTCCCGTCCAATATGACGCCGCTACATCACTTCTCTCCCTCGTGAGGCCTCAGCGGACCGAGATCACCATGACCAGCGAGCAGAGAGGAACGAGACAGCAGTGAGAGACAGATGAGATGGAGAATAAACCGGCAGATTAAAGGTCACTAAAGGCGAGAAGAAAGAAAGGAAAGATAAAACCATGGGAAGAGAGAGGGAGAGAGACGGAGACAGTGGGGTAAAGACAGACAGCACAAACTCATCTACATGCAAATTCATCCTCCTAAAAAGAGGTCTGGAAAAAAAGCGGCCAAAGCAGCAGAGGACGAACAGTCTGCGCCTAATGTACAGAAATAAATGGCATGCACGTTGTCATGGTAACTATGAACTGACAGAGAGAAAGGGATAAAGAATGGATCCAGGCTAAAACTATCATCTACATGTAAATGATCCTCTTTCTGGCTCCACTGCTCTGCTCTCAATTGATATTGACAAACTTTTAGTTTTTTCTTTCTCTGTAAATAGAAGCATTAACTCTTTATGCACCAGAAGATTTCAACACTGAAACTAACTTCTTTTTACAAATGAAAAACAGTGATTATTATAAAGGAACCACTGTTTTATACAGTTATATATGTACACAAAATGTTTAAGGCTGGTGAAAAATGTTTTAATGTTTTTAAAACACGTAAGTTATGCTCAAAATAATGTAAAATACTGCTAAATATGGTTATAATTTTAAATGTTTTCTATTAAAAAAAAGTAAATAAAAGAGGCATTTATATCTGTGATCATGGAAAAGCTGATTTTTTTTTTGAGGCAATTACTGAAGTGTCACATGTTCCTTCAGAAATCAATCTAATATGCTGACTAGGTGTTAACGAAACACTGATTCATATTTTTGTGAATCATGCATTTTTGATGAATAGACATGTCCTTGCTGAAAGTACTAATAAATAAATAACTTTTAAACAATAGTAAAAAAAACTGGTACTGATGATAACATGCGAATGTTAATTTATACTCTTTAAATATGCATTTCAACATGGTACTGAATCCAAATAATAGTACTACTTTATTTTGTTGTACTTTATTGTTTGTGTCAAATCTTAAAATGTAACCTTCTGCATTCTTCACAATTCATTAAACCATTGATCAGAGTCAAGGACACTTTTGTTGTGTAATAACAAGAGTTTGAGGTGTTTAATTGACTTCAATAGAGCAATATGAGCCCTAATTTGTGTGCTAATTCAAGATCATCTGGGAGCCTAATATAATTCTTAATGACAAAACTGAAAAGAACTTGGAAGAAAAAAATAGATTAGTGATGAAGGACAGATCCTCTTAATGCAGATGTGAGACAATGTCCAAGTAACAAGAAATTTGAGAGCTGCAGTAACAAGATCTAAAGTTTCAAATATAAGCAAACTTTATATACGCATAATAAAATTCTGCACAGCTTATAAAGATATATGACAATATATACGACACTAAATCTGCAATGTCTTGAGAAGGCACAGCTAGTGCTAGAAAGACAAAGAACATTTCTCATATATCCCTTTTATTCACATCTGTCCATGCAAAGGCTGAAGAAATGTTTGGTTTGACTTGTGCTTAAAAGTTTTATGATAAACTAGGGAACGTTTAAGTACCAGAGACAGAGCATCTAAAATAAATGTAATAATCATCACTCTCTCTCTCTACATTATGATCATATTTTTATTTCTGGATTGTGCTGCCATCAATTGGCAGAATAATGCATTGCAATAAGCGGTTTTGTTTTCTTTCTTACTTTTTTAAGAATTAAACAATTTAACAATAAGCTGCAGATTGAAAAAAATAAATAAACACTTCCATTTGGTACATCTTTTATTACAAAATATTGTCATCCCATAATTAATCATACAGTAATTCCAAAACATTGTGACTAAATCATTCATTTTCCCCCTATTAAGTGTATTCAGTAAAAGAACAGCAGATAAACCACAAGACATTGTAATGTACCTTTCAAACAGAACAAAGCACAAGGCACTGTACAAGCCCCGCTTTTCTTTTCACTTTAAAACCTCATATTATACAGACTCTGAGATCTATTGGCAATTTCAATGTAATATTTCCAGGTAATAACCAGAGATGAAAAGTGTGCACATATCTATATTATTTAAATGCAAAAAAAGCCCCAGCCCATTGTTTATGATCAAATGTTTGAATTTAGTGGTCAATCTCAAACCCATAAAAGCAATACCACAGAAGCTGACATAGCCAGTGTAAAAAAAAAAAAACATTTTGGAAAAAGCAACCATATCAATGACTTCTTGAAATCCACTGATACTACATTTAAACACCAATGTAATCACCTGCTAACAGCTTCTATGAAAGAAGTCTTTTTTTTCCCCTCCTCAAAATCTCCTGAAGACATCTTTTTAATTCTGTAGGCCTAAAAGGACCATTGATTGAGTTTCATTAACTGACTGCCATTATGAATCATTTTAATGTGGAGTAACAGCAAACCAACATTAGTTCTGCGGAATGGAAAAAAATTCTTTAGCTGTGACTAAATCGACCGAATAGCTTGTTCGTGAGTTAAAAGGTCTTTTGATGTGTCTCCTTGAAGAGTGATGCGATTTTAACATGTTCGTAAAACTGCCCTGCTGTATGGAAACACCACTTTCAGAATAACAAAAACAGACTAGCGCTGACTTGTTTTCCAAAAGATGAATCTGAATTTTTAAACTATGATGTGTCACAGGAAATGATCTGTGCTTTAAAGTCAAACTATTATGACATCACTGGCATTTCAACACCATGGGTGGCTTTTAAATGAACAGTCGGCATCCCGTGTGTCATGATTTAATAATCATTTTCATGGGAGCGAGTTACAGCTAAGAGGGACATTTATCAAATCTGCTTTAATATTAAAATTGCGCACATGCAGTTTCTCGTTCAATTATGTTATTCCCTGTGGTACTACCTTTTTTTTTTGCTCAAGAAGACTGGTATTGTTTATGGCATAGGCAAGGCCCAGAGTGTTGTAGGGGGTTAAATATCAAAAGTGCCTGGATGGAGGAGACGTCCTCTGCTTGTGCGGTTTACTCAGAACCCCAACACGTCCACAAGCATTCAGATACAAAAGAGGGAAGTTTGCATTAATTCTGTTCAAGTCAAGTTCAGCACGAATGTCAACCCATTCCTGGAGGATAGGCTTGGTTTATAAAGGGTGAAGAAAAGATGACTCTTTGAACAGAGTCCCCTGTTCTTCAAGTCGTAAAGCCTCAGCTCAAAGCTCTGAGTGTGTGTCACCACCTGACAGAAGAGAAAGAGCAGACACTCAAATTAAGCAAGTAATTACAAAAAGCTACTCAGCACAATTAGGCTAAACTATGGATAAGATAAACTAAAGATAAACTAAATAGATTAGATAAACTATCAATTATACTAGTTTTTCCCAGCTCAGAGATCTTGACTTACTCAAACGTCTCCTCCGATTTAATAACCATACACTAATTGTTTAAATCTGATCTGTACACAAATACTTTTATTCAGCAACAATACATAAACTTGGCACTGGAGACAATTATAATATCCCAATTGATGTTTATTTCTAAAAATGTTTATCAAATTCTTTAAATATTCCTGAAAAAAAGGAATCATGATAATAATATGAAGTGCTTCTTGATCACCAAATTAGCATAATACAATGAATTCTGAAGAATCATGTAACAATGATTACTTGAATTTTGGCTGCTGAAAATTCTGCTTTGCCATCAGAGAAATAAATGTCATTTTAAAATGTATTCAAACAGAAAGCAGGTATTTGAAATTCCAGTATTTCACAATATTACCCATTTTGCATTTTTACATGAGATTAATACATTGGCATAGTGCCAAATGTAATATTTTGTTATATAAATGTAATGTTAACATTAATTATAGCATGAATTGCTTTCTTTTGAAACAAAGCGACATTATTATTTGTGATGTTTTATGTATGTTTTTTAATGATTCAATTTTATACGTTTGTATTAATTATTGTTCTATATTATGATTATTAATGCATAAAAACCAAGCAAATCAAAATTTTAATAGTTTTTAGACATTGCACTGTATAATTATCTTTCCCTCATGAAGCGGACGAACAACATATCTTTAAAGACCAATTTTGGACCATAACTGTGGAAAGTGCCATTCAACAGGTTAAAACATCTCAGTGACAATCACTGGCTCAAAGTGAAAAAGCACAGATTGGTCTCACCTGTGTGTTTCCCGTCTGTTTGCTGATAGCTGCCTCTCTCTTTCTCCTCCAGGAAATTGTTGTAGATTCTCTTTATCTCCTGGTCATAGTCGCTCCACTCGGCTACTATACGCACAGCAGCCTGAAGCTTGGGCTCTTTTGTCTGTGGATTATTGCACTAAAACAAACAAATACAGAGTGTTAATCCAAATTCAAATTCACAACCGTTGTGTGCAAAGAGCATCTGACTTACCAGATCTATAGTCTTGGCTTTCTTTTTAGATGTATCATCACACCAGGTCTCGCACCAAAGCCACTCCTGAGGAAGTGACTTTATTGGCACCTGATGGATCATGTTGTTGGGCAGATCCTGAGAGAGGAAAACAAACCATCAACAGGGGCTTTTGCATTGCGTATTTCTAGGAACTAGCCAGCAGGGTAGTTCCCAGGGAACCAATTTCTCCCTTGGGCTGTTCTCCTGGTTGTGTTCGACCGGCAGCAGATCTTTTTGCATGGCATAAACAAATATTTTGTTATGTTGGGGGTTTCATGATAACGAAGATGGAATGTAAAATGCACAATTTACGCATTTGATCAATCAGCGTACACAGCGTCACTGATAGTTCCTATGGAACTGTTTTAGATCCTACTCTGAAGTAGAAGCTAATTTAGTTCCTTCTAGAGTTTCTGGAGCTAAAGCCGTTCCTAGATCCTGTGGTGCGAACGCAACAAAAAGTGGCTAGTTCCGCAATTAGTTTAGATACTATGAAAAGGTTCCCCCAAGGTGTGAAAGGCTCTAATCAGGAGCCCAAATAATAGAAGGAAAGCATATCCCACCTGATCCAGGTTGGACAGGCTGTTGGGGTCCTGACTCAGACCCTGGTACTGGCCTCTCAGTCTGTCTCCAGCTGCGATCTTCCTAAACTTCTTCAAATCGACCACATATAGAGCACTGGGGAGCACACAATATCAAATCAAGTTTGTCTATATAGAGCTTTATAAAGATTGTTTTAAAGCAGCTACACAATAAACAGGTAAATAATATTTATCATTACAAAACAAAATCTATTTTACTGTTAGTTTACTGGATTACTGGATTTTATGACTCTACTGTGGCATTTTAAACTGAAAAATATATATATATATAAAAATGGGTTGCTTGGTATAAATTGTTATAATTAAAAATGATGTACACATAAATGCCAGACAACAATATTAGCAAGCCATTCTTACCTGATGTGGTATTTACGTCCTGCCAAGTGACTGGCCCAGTAACCAGACTTCCAGAAACGGTATCCATCCATCTCTCTTCGGCTCTCACAGAAAGGAGTGTAACCGTATGGTGCTCCCTCCAGATCAAAGTCCCGCAGCTCCTTAAGGTCTGTACGAACTATCTGTAGGAAAAAAAACACAACAACAATAAAAAATGTATCAGGATTCAGGACATTGGTTGATGAAAACCTGCAAGAAACTAAATCTTTAAGAATTTGTATTTGCTGTTGTTTATATTCAATCTCCAGCTGTATTTTTCTTTACCCAGAGGTGGCAGCAGTGTATTATCAGATGTGTAATGTGCATGATGCTTTCTCCAGTTTGCATAGCAAACACCTCGGATTACAACAACTGCTGTGCAATTCCAGTGACTACAAATGGGTGTTCTGTCTTTACACACAGACTTTTGAAAATGAATCTCATAAGACCAGGCTTGTGCTTCGTGCTCACTAGAGACAGGATTTCATGCCACACAACTGCACTGCTCTGTTTTTGTACCTGATCCGCATCTACAAAGAGGATCTTGTCCACAGCCAAGGGGAAGAGCACATCGAGGAACAGGATCTTATATCCCCAGATGATCCTTTGCTTTTCTGTCTGCTGGTGAAGCCAGCGTGGCCATTTATACTGTACCAGCTCATACTGGAAACCATACTTCTCTGCCATGTACGGAATAACCTCCTACAAAAAGACAGACAAAATTATGTAACACTAGTGTAATTGTTATGAGAAATTACTTTATTTAGCAAGTATGCAGTAAACTAACAATATAATGTTACAAAGAATTTCTATACATTTCTATTTCAAATAAATGCTGTTCTTTTAGACTTATTTATTCATCAAAGGATCATGAAAAAAAGTATAATGGTTAAAATAATAACATTTAACAAAGCAACCGTTTACTGCAACACTGATAAAAATGTTCATGAAACACTGATGAAATGTTTTTGAGGACCAAATCAGCATATTAGTATGATTTCAGAAGGATCATGTGATGGATTAGCCTGGGCCCGCCCATGCTGCGTCCGAAATCGCTTACTTCCCACTATATACTATATGTGAAAAACAGTATGCGAGGCGAGTAGTATGTCCGAATTCATAGCATTCGAAATTCAGTAGGCGAGAAGTACCCGGATGA
>JAUMHI010000041.1:5026317-5087078 GCA_032359435.1 Enteromius unitaeniatus
CATTTGGCCAGGAAACAGACAAGGTTTGAGAAAAAAAAAGAAAATATAATATTTTCCTTCAAATGTTTATCCTAACTTATTCTCATGTCATATATAACATTCTGTGACGTTCTGCAAAACAATAGCCTATGCTTCAAAACACTTATTACTGGAGAAAATTAGACTCTTAAATCTGTTTTCTCTTAGGTACATTGCTAAAATTAAGTAAACCGTAAAAAAATTGCAGTACTTTTTTTACTTAAGTACATAAAAAAATTGACTAAGTACAAAAGTACTTTTGTACATTCACTCGAGTAAAATCGAGTAAATCGAGTAAAAAAGGAGTACTTTTACTTTTACTGGAATAATATTTCATAGTATGGATCTGTACTTTTACTCAAGTACTTGATTTGTGTACTTCGACCACCTCTGGCATTAAGTAGTGGCAAGCATTTGTATATTCTATTTTTATGATGTTTACATGGATGTGGTTAGTGTTCTGGGATTGTGATGCTTCACCACAATAGACTGTCAGTAAATCTACTTAAAAAGTAAAAAAATAAATAAAATGTATAGTGCATTAATAGTTAGCACTAATGCATTAATAAAAAGTTTCATGTTACGCTACCGGAAATTATAGCCAAAAGATTGTGTTAATATCATTAAGTTGTTAGTTTTATTTTTGTTACTTACTGCTTAGAGTAACGCAATTCCATTCAATCATTTATGAATATAAAGCAAATAAATTGCATGGTAAAACATATCTATATACCTTAAACACAATGTGGCACAGTGAAACTGAGTGGAATTATTTTTTAAATCAGAAATGTGAAGCTTCCAATTAAAAAAAAAAATAAAGCTGTATTTTTATGGTTGTTTATCAGATCGCATGTACAAATTCTCAGTGAAGCTGTACTGGTGAAATACAGTCATTTCAATAGAAATGATAAATACTAAATAATGCATTTCACAGGTTATACTATTGCAACTGTAGCCTATTGTAATGTTTATGGCTTAGTCCACTTCCATTTTTTTTTTTTTTTTTGGAAAAGGAGGGAAAAGTAGAAATAATTTTCACGGTATATCAAAATTATGCTGTTGATCAAGCTTAACTTCTTTAAAATTCATTGACATACTTGGACTACCACATATTCCGCCTAGTAGAAATTGTTGTTCAACCCAAGTGATCAATTCTTGACCAGATTAGGCTGCAAAGTGAACCAGATGTCATAGAAGCCCGAAGAAGTCTAACCCTTAAACCTAATCGGTAAATAAAAATGTTGTTTCAAGACCAACAGGGATGATGATCCAGGAGCAATATCCTACTTTGGTAAATCATATTAGGCCTGGGCCTGCTTTTCATGCACCAGAGAACATGCATCTCAGAGCAAGCTATAAATGCTTTAAAGCTATAAATCTTTATTTAACAGCATATGGATTTCAAGGCAGAGTGTCATGACTCTGGAAGCCTGTGGCCAGTGAGGGCGAGCTGTGTCGGCTCAAACCCAGAGCTGGTGCAGATGAGCTGGGTAAAAGACCCTCAGAGGACGGGAGTGGGAGGCGATCGATACATTAGCATAGGGAGACGGCTGGAAACATGAAGTAAACCACATCTGACCTTGTTCACACTCTAAATATACTACTGAACATCTGTACCATATGTTATAGATACAAGGTGACTGTTTCATTGTAAGCATAAGACCTGGTTTAAAAGTGTTTCTGTACACTTTAAAAAAAATCACAATTTCTGTTTTAGTTCCAAATGTTCTTCCAAGTTTTAAACTAAATCACTTCAATCTAAAATGGTGACATGCTTCCCACCAAGTATGGTTTTGTGATCTGCTAGCCAGTCAAGCATCAGCATTCATGTCTGGTGAACACAAATAATGCTGACCCATGTGGAACAATACTCTATGTCATAAAGTCTGTTAGGCCATACTCATTTATATATTCCGATAGGTTTGTCATGCTATTACAACCAATATACTTTTTCAGAGGCTTTATTTTATATGTAGCGTATCACTCAAAAACCTAATTATTCGGGTGAACTTACGTAATTCAGTTGCAGACATGTTCAAAATGGGTTTACTTAAGGTGATAGTTCACCCAAAAATGAAAATTCTGTAATTATTTACTCACCTTCAAGTTGTTCTATGTTTAACAAAAGAAATAAATTAATTGAACTTTGGAAGAACATGAGGGTGAGTAAATGATAACAGAATTTTCCTTTTTGGATGAACTGTCCCTTTAATATTAACTAAACAGCAATAGTTATAGTTCAAATACAAATGTAAACCAGTTTTGTGGGTTTTAAACAGTGACATTTTTAACAAAATGTTCAAGAAGGGAGTTAATCTTACTTAAAGATTTACCTTAAAACAAAAAAGTGTAATTTGTATCTTTTGGGCATTTGCGCTACAACTACATTAATTTGTAACTTTTTTTTTTTTACACCATCTGCCAGCAGTCTTGAGGAACAGTTTGCGGCAGGTCTAAGATGTGTAGAGAAGTGGAGAAACGTGATGAACAGAGGCAGGAAAGAGAAGGAAGGGTTGTTAAATGTAATGAATCTATAGACATGTGTCTGACTGCTATTGTTGCCTGTAATTACAGCCATGTTCATCTGGCCTTGTCTCTCTCTCTCTCACACTCTCTCTTTCTCTCACTGACAGACGGTGTGATTTCTCTGTACTTTGTCCCCGTGAATGCAAGCTCAGAGTCTTCTCTCATAGACACTAATATTAAAGAAAGAATATAACACTAATTAAATGGCAGTGGCAATCCATTCAGTTGAAATCAGGGAGAGATAATCCTGGAGACCAGCAAGGGCTTTTCTGCTTTGTGCACACAGCATTTATGGGGTCTTTATGTCAGAAAGGAAGTTTTGGATCATCTCTCACTCTGTAATGAAACTGTGCAATTCATTTGTCCGTTTCAGGTGGGAAAACTCCAGGGACTATGTTCAACAGTCCTGCTAACTCAGTCTAAAATAATATGAGCTAAGTGTGTCTAAACATTGTAACCTTTGTACAGCGTCCATTAGAGAGTGTGTATGGGTTTACTTCACTATTTATTTGAGGACAAATCTGTACACAGATGTAAGATACAGTAAATATGACAACTAACTTTTGGAGAGATGCAAAGATGCCCTTGATCGGAAAACAACATTCATACATAAAATTACAAATATCTAGCATTTATGGACCCTCTTTCTTTAAACTTCTTACAAGCAACTACAAATCTAGGGATAAATACACACACACACACACACATAATGAGCTGTAAGCAGTCTGTAAAGCATATTCATTTATTTATTTTAAACATAAAGTTGAATTTATTTTGTGAAAATGTGAATATCAGAAATATGTAGAAAATATTATCTGGAAAAAAATGTTTAAAAAACGAATCATTTTGGTATGCTATCTTTGCATAAAATCTGTGAATTATTTAATTATTTACAACCAGAAAGGAAAATTAAATGGAAAAAAAATGGTAAGAAGTCTATAAATATATAAAGTATTTACATTTTTAAACACAGTTGTATCTATACTTTAAAAATACAAATATGACAATATATATATATATATATATATATATAAAACAACACTTTAAGCAACTAGAAAAAATACATTAATTTCATTATTTCCAAGCAGTATTTAGGAACAAAATGAAATGGTTATAATGATCTGTTAAAACTCTGTAAATGTCGGCTGTTTATTCATTCATTTATTTATTTATTTTAAACATGGACTACCTAGCACACTGCTATAGATAGGCAAAAGTGTGTGTGTGTCTGTGTGAATGTTCCAGAGTAACACACTGAACAGCCCTAGTTTTCTGTACCTCAACTACTGTCACAGAAAGAGGATTCTTATTGGAGACGCTGGTCTGTGTGAGCGTCAGTCCAGTCGGAAAGGTGTTTGGAATCTGTCAGTAATAGCAACAGTATGTATTTCCACATGCTGATCACAAAAAGAGCGAGAGGCAGAATTCTCTCTTACATATGGTGGCAACGCACCTGCTAGCAATTACTACAGCAGAGAAGAAACGTGTGGTGTGGAGCCGAATAGTGGTGGCCTCTCCCTCTCTCTCTTTCTCTCTCGCTCAGCACAGCCCCAGGCACTCTAATTAATGCCCAGAAACCTGAAGAGCTGTCAAGATCAATCTGAACCTTATACACTGCAAACTAGAACCAGCTATTTGTTTGCGCTGCAAACGCTCACCCAGTACCTTACACAGGCATCTGATGCTGCTTATTGATGCATATGTGCCGATCAAACTAGATTCTTTAATTAAACACACTTCTGACCTCTGTTTTTGAGATTTAAGGTATAAATTTGGATGTTTTTGTATATAAATAGATTGTAATGATGACTGAAAATTAATTTGAACCAATGCATTGAGAAACAGACTTTTATTTGCATGCAAAATGTCCAGTTATTAAAATAATTTGTTACATCTAATTATTCAAGAGTTTTATTCAACAGTATGGCTGGTTGAAAAAAGTTTTTTTTGCTAAGGGTGCTGCTCAAATGGGTGTAGTTTTTTCAAGGTTGAGCAAGCAGACGAGAGGACTACAGATTAAAAATTACAAATTAATGACTTTTAAATAATGCTTTTGGAAAAGTGGATTATTTCTGACTGGCAATATAGGATTGCAAATTGGTAACAGATGAGTTTTAGTGGGATTAAGGTGTTTGGAGGGAAGAACCCTTGCATTCATTAAAGAAACATCCAGGTTGTTTTGAGCATTTGTAGGCCAGTCTGATTGTGGAAATTTCATGTTGGATCTTGCATTTGATATTTTTTCATGCTGTTTTGTTCTTGAAGAAATTGACGGACTTTAAAAACTTCCTGAAAAATAATGTTTGATTCATGGTTATTTGATAAAAAGGATGTTGGAACATTTCCTTCTTGGCTAAATCACATTGTGCCCTGTCCCAGAGGCAGGAACTTGTGTGGGACTGATCTAGGAAGATTGAATGGTAAATTTATCTCGCTAACTAGACATGTGGAGAAGCAGTCTCTGCATCTTTAGTTGCTGTGTGGTAGACGTGAGTTTACAAAGTGTTTAAACAGTGGGCCTCATTTATGAAACTTTCATAAATATATAAGGAAATTCACAGTTATTTGCGCATAATAAAAATTTGAATGCTCTGCATTCACAAATGAAAGATGAAAACTAAACTGTTGAGTTTGCAGGTTAATATGACTTGTTCTGAGAACAAGAGCAATCTACAATAAAAATCTAACAATCATGAATGCAAATATTTAGAACAAGCTTTACAATTTATACACAAGCTCATTCTCAGGCTGTTATTAATGGAGCCCTACATTTTAAAGTGTTATTAGAAATTGAGATAATAAAAGAAACGTATAAAAAAAAAATAAAAAAAAAAAATAAATAAATAAATAGTAACACTTTACAATAATTTGTTAACATTAGTTAATGTATTGACAATGAACAAACAATGAACAATACATTTATTACTTATACATTTATTACATTTATTAATTCATATTTTTTTATCATTAGTTAATAAAAATACATCTATTCATTGTTAGTTCATGTTAGCTCATTACCTAATGTTAACAAACCCAACTTGTGATTTTAATAATGCATTAATAAATGCTAATAATTAGCATAATAAATGCTGTAAATTGCTCATTATTAATTAATGCTAACTAATGTTGTTTACTAATGTTATTGTAAAGTCTTACCAAATAAATAAATAAAAACAAAATGTAAATTTAATTAAATTCAAATAAAGCATTGCTTGTTAAATATGAAATAAAACTCCTTAAAATAAACAATATATATATATGTATATATTTATTTATCTATATTTGTATATTTTTGTGTTCATTTTCAAAAGGTTCTTTTTAGGGAAAGGGTTAGTTAGGGACTAACTATATAATATGTAACCATGTGGATCACTGCAGGTTTTTGACATGAGATGGAAGAGTAAACAGATGACAAATAGTTAGTCCTTTCTCTGCTTACTCATTTCTGTATCCACTCTCATCCAACTTAGTTTTATGATCTTCTTCTTTCTCCTCCTACTCCATTTGACGTGCAGTGGTTGAATGCTAATTCGTCAAATGTTTGTTTTCTTCTCAATATCTCTTCCCCATCACTTTTTTTTCTATTGTTGAAAAAGCAGAATTTTATCAGCACTACTGCCTGTGCAGCTGACCAGCCAACAGCAGCAGCGCTACCACCGTGGGCCATTAATAATGCCAGGGACCGTCTGTTTTGTACCAGCGACTGGAGGGAGGGAGGGGAGATAAGATGGCGATCAAACCTTTACTTGAAAGGGTTTGTACTGACAGTATCATGAGTGTATGTATGTGTGTGTGTGTGTGTGTGTGAGATAGTACTGGGTGGTAATGAGGGGCACATATGGGACAGGGAGCTGGCCCTCGTTAACCAGTCTGAAAGAGGAAACATCCTGTCATGGGCACCAGGCACCGGGAGCACCAGACGGGGCATAAACACACACATTTGAGCATGCATACACACAAAAACAACCCACTCACTTGACATTGCCAGCAATATTTTTTAAAGAACATACAAGAACACAAACTAAAAAGGTGATTGCTGGTTTAAAAGTATTTGGTTTAAGTTACATCTATACTATGTAATGTTTGGACCTCTAGTGGTTGATAAACTAAAAACTAAAAGTTAAAGTAAAACCAAAAGTTACGGTAACACTTTAATGTGTCCTTGTTACACGTTGCATGTACTTACTATTATAATAACAATAAATGATAGAGAATTACATGCAAGTAACCCTAGACCAAACCCTAATCCTAACCCTAACCAAATAGTAAGTGCATGTAGTTAATTAATGTTACTCAGTAACTGAATCTATAATTATACTGTAATAAGGACACCTTAAAATAAAGTGTATCCCAAGTTATTTGTAGGGCAGGGGTCATCAAACTTTTGCTCCAACTTTCCTCAACACACCTGCCTGGAAGTGGAGTATACCTAATAAGACCTTGATTAGCTGCTTCAGGTGTGTTTGATTAGGGTTGGAGCTAAACTCTGCAGGACACTGGCCCTCCAGGACTGAGTTTGATGACCCCTTTTGTAGGGGAATGTTGTTTTGGTAATTACATGGGTTGTGTGCTGCTAGTAATAATTGATTAGTGACTATGTTACTAGTATTGTCAAAACTCTCCCAGTAACGAATAATGAATATCTGAAAAATATGACTTATCGGCAAGTGAGTAGCTTTTATGGTACTCATTTAAATCAACTGTATTACACTTGGAAAGACTAATGTTAGACATAACTGTTGCTATTGATATTAGATGTTGTAATGCGCTGTAATGTAATGGTGGGGGAACTAACTTGGCATGGCTATTTATGAGCAAACAGACCTCAATAGTATTTGATTTAAAAACTGCCATTGTTACTGACATAAACATTGTTTTGCAAACCCAGCCAATGTAATACTATGTTGATTCATGTTCTATTACGGTCACTTTTTCCCCTTTAGGAGGTTAGGTAAACATTTATGTTTCTCATAAATTAGGCTCTCTTTAGCTGCATTATGATGATTTCATTATTCAGAATATGATTGCATAGGGAGTGGCCAGGGAGTTTAAAATATTCATACCACATTCAACATTCATCAATACACTAATTAATGATTTTAAAACCAGTATCATAGCTATTTAGCTATTTCTTGTTATGATTTTTAAATCCACATTTAACTTCAGAATGATCTCAAAGGTGTTGAGCCTGATTTTGTTGTGGCTGTGGTTTATGTAAATTATTACATGGCTCTGTGAAATGCTTGATTCTGATTGATCAGTTGTGACATTCCAAGGTATGTGATTTCCCGATAACAACTGGTAAAACTAATAACACATACTTATCCTGGTAACTAAATCAGTTCTATGCGTTTAATAGGAACAGATTTTATTTCTTTGTGTTTTTTAGAAGCCAATTTCCACAACAACAACAACAACAAAAAAAAGTTACTGCGACTGTTTTTTTTTCAGAGTCGCATGATACAAACTCCCAATTTTGACTTATTTTCTTGCAACTAAAAGATATTAAAAAGATAATAAAAGATAAGTCAAATTTTGAGTTGAAAAAATACTCATATGTTCTCAGAATTGTGAGTTTATAGCACACAATTCTGACTTAATATATATCATCCTTATATCATGGACTCTGCATAGTTGACGTGCATAGTTCAAATCCAGCCCAACTTTAAAATTTAAATATCAATGAAATGCTTACCACAATTTTGTTACTTTTAAGAAAAAAAGTAATTTAGTGTACCTTTATTGTTCAAATCATTTGAAAACAAACAGGCAATCGTATACAGTATTCACCGTTGAGATGCTACCTGTTTGGGCTGGTGGAGCCCAGCTGGCACAATGCCCCTCGCTGTGGCGCCCAGTGCAGAGGACAAGAGTGCAGGCTACTCTCTTTCACAGAGAGCCCTCACCAGCTGTCACCACAGCCCCGACAACAGCGCCTGTCACTCAAACCCTCTGGGATTTCTGCAGTCAGAGAGAGAGAGTTACAGAATCTGTCCTGGGCTCCCTCTCTCTTTTGTTTGTGGACAGTAAAATGGATTATGTTGCCAGGTTGAAGCTCCTTTGGGGACCTCTGTGTGGATGGAGTAAGGAGCTTGGCTGTGTTGCAAAGATGCTATTGCTGTCACTCCTTCTCTCTTTCTGTACCCTTTTCACCCGCCATGAGAATGTGCTAAAACACTGCTCGGAGAATAAAGGGGGAAGGAGAGTAGGGAGAACTGACAGTGAGTCTGTCTGAATCTCTCCCATGGCTGTCAGTGGCCTTTTGAAAGCAGCTGATGACACTTCTCTGTAGCACAGCTGTCTGGGTCTGGGCATCTACTGCTGCTGTGTCTCTCAGCCTGGTAGCCGCACTGCTAGGAAACTGAGTTGACACTACAGGACTTCGCCAGACAGATAACCCTTATTGGCAGATTTGTTTCTCAAAGGTATATTTTAACAAAAAAAATTAAAAAATAAAATCATCCTCATGCTTTTTTAAAACTGCATGCATTTCTTTATTCAACCTCATTGGATATAATGTGCCTGTGGAGAAATTTCGTATAACGTTGCTTCTTGCATGTTTAATGACACTTGTACAATGAAATGTCCAGTGAGTGGTGCTAAAATCATGTTCAGTTTCATCTGAAAGATGTGAATTGGATGGTGCTAAAGGGTCTAATGTATACGGTGGCCGAGAGAGCTCAACGTGCTGCAACTTGCAAATAGAGAAAACACCAGCACCTTAAGAAAACATTTTCATCAAGTTGACAACACAACTTGCTGCCAACCTTAAAAACACATGCAAATAAGAAACACACTACAAATTTTCACAACACATGTAAACTAAGAAATGCACTGTATTAAGCAGACCACAACGGAAATGTTTTAAGGGGAACCAAAAAAGTGACGGACCTGCTAAAATTTGCATTCGCTGGGATTATTCTGCAATTTATTTTGACAATTAATGAAGCACTACCGATTTATTTTCACTAACCTTGAAATTGTATTTAGTTAAGGATATTAAATTAGGCGTATAAGTTAGCCGTCTTGTATAATAACCTTTCACAGTTAGTTGTGGAATTCGTCAGATTATTATTACATACAGGGAAATGCAAACGCTGATCTTTTACTTAATGCAAACTTACCATAGGCTACATAGTGTTTAATTGTGAAGTTATGTTATCCAACAAAATATTTTTTTTATATATTTTATAAAATAAAATTTACAAAATATTATAATACTTTTTATAATCAAAAGAAGAATAGTGTTCTGTGCGCTGTATCTTGATGAATTTTCACACAGAAGTACGCAATAATGTATGGAGGATCTCTTGTTTTTGATATACCAAATCCTATATTTAATTGGAAAAACATTAGTTAGCCAATTAAGTTTCGCATGCAAGTTTCCCTTGCAGTAAATGCGAGCCGAAGCTCACCAGAGCCATCTTGTGCATCAAGCTCATATTGCAGCTGGTCCATCACTTTTTTGGGTCACCTTGAAACATTTCCATTGTTGTCCACATGTTTCTTAGTTTGCATGTGTTGTGATCGTTTGCAATGCGTTTCTTATTTGCTTGTGTTGTGAGGTTGGCAGAACTTGTGTTGTCAACTTAATAAAAATGCTTTCTTAAAGTGCTGGTGTTTTCTCTATTTGCATAAAAACATAAAACAGATAAAACATCATTAGCTGAAGCAGACAGGCCACTTAAGCTTACTTTTACAAGTCTCTCAAGTTCCAACTGTTTCTTCTAAAATTATGGTTCACGAGACTTATATTCAAGAGATTTGCATCATAAGTGCAGTACTGTACCAGGTGAGCCACTGAGCAAGTTTACCACACCAGAAAAGCCATGTATGGAGCAGGTTATATGATACAAATGTAAAAAATATGTGTTATGATTTTTTTTTATAGCTCATAACAGCATGCTGCAAGTTATTATTCAAGTATCTTACCCATATAATTATAACTAGTTTGAAAAGAATTGAAAGTCATTTTAGATTTAGAATTTATTTTACCTGGAAGCTAAAGTGAACTGTATATGTTCTTACAAAAATGTAAATGTATGTTTTTCCAGTCAGTCTAGGTTATCTTTTTTGTGGATGAATATAAATGTGCAATTTTTCTATGCAATGAAAGTCTAATGTTGTTTTGAACCCTGTTGACTTTGGGACAATAACAGTTAAAACACTTCTGAAATGTATTTTTTCTCTTATGCAAGAGAAAGAACAATAAAAAACAATTTTTATTTTTAATTAACTCTAGCACTTGAAATAAAATCAAACCTGGAGGGTAAATCTTGCCCATAGGGGTCAGTAGTACCTCATCAAACTGCAAAATATTTACATAGCAGGACAATTTGTGGACAAGGAGATGCACAAATACACACATAAAATCACACCAAAAAATGTTTAGTTAAAAAAAATCCTTATTTGTATCTCAAAAACTGCATGTTGGCTCACTTGGTTATGTGTGGGGAAACGACTGATTAGTGGTGTTTTGTGAATATGACTCGTCCTCTCTGGTAAATCACCTACCCCAGCACCCCCTCCGGTGTCCCTCATGCTCGGCCCCGGCAGGAGACACAGGCCTCCAGCCAAATCACTGCCACATGCAAATGAGCCCTGTCCATTCAGGCTGAAATTCAGAGACAGAGGAGCGTATGGCCGGCCAGCGGGACCACCCCTCCCCCGCCAATGTCACCCGCTTGGCATACACTCATGAGCACATGCACTCATAAACACACATAGTCCAGTGCTACTACCCCGGCTTTTTCGCTAACAAACACACACCATACACATTATGGAAAGAGACATTCAAAACCCCTATGAGGTTTCACATAATACAAAACCTTGATTATTAACGTATTTACTCACTGGGAAAAATACATGAGAAAGTATCTTAATAAAGGAATGAATATGAAAATGAATAGATCATTTAAAGAAATGTAAAAAAATAAATGAATTTATATAAGGAAATTAAATTCCTTAATTGAGGAGGAAATGGCATAACATTTTATTATTATATTTTGATTAATAAACTTTTATTTTGGCATAAAGCCAGTCTTTGTAGAAATGCTCAGTATTGGTTGCATCGCTTTGTTCTCATTTTGAGAGGTGAATTAAATATCCCTCCCGCAGACAGAAATAAAAACGAAAAGCTATTCCTGCCTAAGAAGGTTTCACTCCAAACATTCAATTATCTCTGTTTAAATGTTTAAAAAGCAGCTATCCTCATTATTATGATGCCATAGTAAACAAACACAATTATAGAACTGTCACTCTTTGTGCAAAAGAACTCCAGTGTTAATATTTGATCTCAGATTTAACAGTATTGATACATTATCAAGATGAAGCATAACATGAGGTTTACATCAAATTCGAAATTCATTTTCTTTTTAATTAAATGAACACAATTACGTAACAAATGATAAAAGAGAATAATAATAATAATAATGTATAAATAAAAAGACTTGATTTTATCCTTATGATTTGTTTAAATGTGTTTTAATTATTTAGTACTAACTAAACATCTACAAAAGCTTTTTATTTGAACAATGGGAACATCTTTGGAGTTGAAGATTTCTCTCAGAGTTCAGTTCTTCTTCATTTTAAGCAATACGATTCTTAAATAAACCCTTTCATAATGATTATTTGAGAAAAACAATTTTTTTACATTCTCTGAAAAAAAAGTTGTAGAATTCTTATTTCATCCAAAGCAAAATGTTGTAAGAGCATAAAAAAATACAATTCTAAAAAACACTGTAATTTGTAACAAAATGCAAAAAAAAAAACAATTAAAAAAATATATTTTATAATTATTTTAAAAAATATAAGTTTTTATAATTATTAATTATAATTATAAGAATTATAATTATAATTAAGTAGAATTCTTATTTTATCCAAAGCAAAATTATGAAAAAAAATAAAAAAAATTATGAAAAAAGATTGCCCCTAGATGGACAGGATGGTAGATCCCATCACACAGCATTGATATGTCTATTAAACCTGTTGTTAACTTTCTTTTCCTTGATTTAGCTTTGTAGCGTTTTTGTTAAAGAGGCAAGTCAGAATAAAATTATATATTAATCTGGTGTAAACACAGACCTCACAGAAAATACATTTCCTTGAGGTCAAGGCTCATTTGTCGTGTCTAGGTGGATTTCACACTTGACCTTAAACTCTGACCTTTTGGCTCCCGAGAATCCAGTCCCTTTCTCTCTGCATCTTAACTTTGTAGGTGATGAAACAGCTGATGTCTGATCAGAAAAAACAGAGAATGACACTGAGAGAGATGAATGAAGAGAGAGAGAAAAACCGTAACTAGAAAAACAGACATGTGAGGGGAAGAAAATATTGCTTCTGGACATATTTGTCTTAAACCAATGAGAAAACAGTGTCTCACCTTTGCGGTGCACAGGTCACACACTGCCTCGGGCTGACTCAGCATCTGGGAGACACTGGGAGAGAGAGAAACAGAAATACATACAGAGAGATCCTTAACAGTTGTGCACAAAAGGGCTCAGGAGGCTTCTTTATGAGTGACGGTGATTCAGCCAGGTTGGGCCGTTTATGTCTCTCCCATCCCTCTCTTTAACAGGCTGTGATAGGTGAGCATGAGAGCACATGGCCATTTTCATGGCCACTGTTCCTCCATCTCATCTCTTTAAAAAGCGATGTGAACGACTCAGATTCAGACATACCTCCACTCTACCGCCTTCATTAGCACATCTGTATGGCTGATCGGGGGACGAGACAGGCCCAGGGCTTGAAAGGAAAGAGCCACCGACAATTGGAAGGGCTGATGGTTATAGAAAAGAGGAAGCTGTTTGAGCGCCAATGAATAGACATGAGTAAGAGACGGAGAGTAAAGGGGGAAAAAAAGCGAGTGAGGGTGAAAGGGAGAGAGAAGGGTCCGATTAATTATTGCAAGGCTGCTAGGTGCCGATCTCGCTTCTCACTCCAGTGGCTCGGCGCGGGGCTCTTGCCTCCGGCCGTGTCGGCGGGCCTCATTAGCCGGCCTCTCGGGACCTGACAGAAATTGTTAGCTGGATGTGATGGCCGACTCCGTCAGCCCCAGACATCCCCCTCCCCCCGCGCTCCCCCCCATTCACCCCTCGTCCGGACAGGAGAGAGGATTCCCTCAACCAGCGAAAAAGAGGCCTAACAAGGCCGCCTGTACAACACCTGTAATCAAACCGCTCCAAAAAGCGCCCAGGGAGACCGGCAGGGTGGGCGTCTGATTGGAGGGCAGAGCGACTGAAAGCTAAGGCCGATCCATAATTGATGTATGTGCACAATTACGGGCCTCCAGACATGGGCAAAGTGTTGCACAAGAGCGCCTCAAGGATTGTTGAATTTTATCTGCCGTTGCATAAAATCAAGGTTTTCTGCGATCCGGAGATGTGTTGTATAAGAAATCTGGCTGATCTCCATGAGCGAGCGCCTCGCTTGGATAGTTATGCATGAAACTGCGTCTGCACCCCATCTTTGATTTTTTTTTTTTTTTATCTCGTTCACTTACAATTCATTAGCCTGCGTATGTTTGCGGCACTAATTTGGTCCCGGGTTTTTATCTGGGGTGTTCATTTGATTTTCTCGCTTGCTGCTTTTGGCAGAGTTTATTTGCCTGGATGTCCCAAGAGGGGACCGTCATCTAGGAAATCGGAGGGTATTCATGCTTTGAAACAAACAGTAGAGACAAACTTCACGTCTGATGCTGCGAACAACGTTTGCTAGGTGCTCTGTGTCTTTTCCACATCCTGTAGTGCCACAGCAACTGTAAATATGTCAAGAGACGTACCTCACGCGCACAAACACATCAGCGCTTTGATATGACAGCGCAGTGTAGCCGCACTGCATGTCCATAAGGGATAAATCTGTACACGGGTTACGCACCTCCATATATCAGTATTGAGAGCAGCGTGACACAGCGTACAGTAAATCCTCCAGGAGAGGAGCTGAGAAATGGAGAATGTGAGAAAAAAGCACACTGAGCTCAGGGGGATAATGACTGCTCTGAGGAATGCAACAACTCACTGACATTTACAAATAACAGAGCCGAGACCTTTTTGTCCCATAGCTATGAGTTGAGAGTTTGTGATGAGAAAACTACATGATATATCAGATGAGGACTTGGGAGATTTCATATAGTCATAAAATATATTGTAAATCGTGATATTTGTGCTTAAACCAGGGGTGTGAGTGATCTATAGGCTGCCTGTGGAATCAGAAATGAGATTTCATCAAACAATGTACTCAGAACAAACTTGAAACAGGGAATAATCTAAAAAAATTAAGATTCTGGATTTGATATAAACTCTTAAAACGTGTATAATGCACATTACATACAACAATGGACAATTTTCTATACAATAACACATTCATCCGTAGAAAAGCAAATGAGTCGGTTTTCACAGCATTATTCTGTCAAAGAAAAAGAAAAAAAGAACTTAAAAACCATTCAGACATGCAAGAAAATAATGACATAATTGATTACAATTTATATGACTAGTTAAAACATTTATATGACTAGTTAAAATGATGATACTGTCAAAGCACTTGATCTTCAAAATGTACTTTTTAAAAAAAGAAATATTTTTTGTGCTTCACCTGCTGCTGGTCTTTACTCAAAATATATTTTACTTACTTATCCAATAATAAGACGTTTTTGAATCCAATTAGAAACAATTCAGCTACATATTACAAATTATCTGACCCCTGCATACCAGGCAATGGTAAACTGTAATTTGTCAGTAGTTAGAAATGCAAATCTTTTCCCTCAATTTTCATGTAACCTTAGCATATTGTAATTACACACTACAGCAGCACATTGCAACCTTAATGGCAAAGTAAAACACTGTACAGCAGTATAATTGAGTTATACTATTCAAAATTAAAAGATATTAATTGATGTTACACGTGTTCCTTCGGAAGGTCTGACACAGAACACTGTATAATTAAATGAAATTTTCTCCTGTTATCATAGCTGCACCAGAGTGGAAGAATATACAGTATATACCAGCCACTAACCCAAATTAGATGGGCTGACAGGCCAGAGAATTTTGCTTTTTTTATTTATTACTCAAAATGCAAAGTTGTTAAGATTGTGCAATTTCTTATTAACCCGGAATATAAATTGTATTTAAATTATAACCAATAATTAATTTTAAAAATCAGTGTTGATCTCAACTGCAATTGTTTTGGATTAAAATGAGATGACCACCAAGAACAGACAGGAGAGACAAGAGAGAAAGTGCAAGTGACAGATGGAAAGAAAAAGGCAGATCGAGACAGAGGGTGAGAGCGAGAGGTGTACATAAGTAGCCCACGTGCAGCTTCCTGCAGCTGTGGTGCAGTATCTAGAGTCTTCACCCCTGGGTGTCAACAGGTGAGAGTGGGTGATAAGAGCTTTTGATGTTGCCAGCCAGAATTTATACCTCCCAACTTTATTTCTTCTCCTAGACCTCTCTTCAGACTTCAAAGGCCCCCCCACTCGCATCTCGCTTTAATCCAGGAGCACACAGGCCCTTCAGTTCAAAGCTCCTTCCCCTCCTCAGAAGCCCCCTCCTCAAAAAACTGCAACCCAAACTTTTCCTTTCCTCTCCTTCCACAGAGTAGCAATTACATCCCCTCTCATGCGTTGACCAACCTCTGTTATTAATTAATCCTACAAAGCAGGCTCATTTCCTGCCTCTCTCCGATTGACAAGAGACGCAGGAACAGAGAAGACTCTTTTCAAAGGCCACTCGGCTCGACCAGGAAAAGAGGCTGGAAAAAAAGAGTAGCGTAGAAGAGAAGAAAGACTTGCTCTCCCAAAGTGAGGAGGGCGGAGGGCACATTTGATACCACGCTACTTGGAAGTGATTGAATGCTTTGTGGCCAAGAGCTCTTTACTAATCTTCTACCTGCCAAAAAAATCTTAAGCTCCAGAAACAGTGGTTGAAGAGAGTGTGAGAGGAACCGAGAGGAACCGCGAGGCCTGGGTGGCCGCCGGTGGACGCGCTTCTCCGGCACGGCCCTCTCGCTCCATACGAGAGAAAAAAAAGTGCTTTTTCTCAATGAGAGTGACGGTTGCAAAGGCGCGGGGAGTTGGGAAACGTGAAAGAGAGGAGGGAGGGACAGGAACGAGGGGAGAAGAAAGCAGGCATGATGAAGAGATGCAGGGCGGAGAATCCATGCAAAGACATTAAAGCCTTCCATTCAGTCAGTGAGCAGATAGTTAATTCAAAAGTACTTTATTTGTGTTGGTGGTTCATTGATATGGACAGCGATCTGTGGGAGAATTCCTGAAGGGAATGACGCTGTCCGTTGCTTTGTTTGGAATGAACATCATATGAAAAACTGAAGCATTCCCAGTTATTCCAGCCAACTGGATGTGCTTCCCGACAGCGGGACGGCATTGTAGTTGTTTGCTGAGAAACTGGATCATTCTAGTAGACATTCTTCAATGGAAAATGTACTTACAAAAGCACAAAAATACTGGTCCACTGATGTTCTTCCAGATTATCACCAGGCTCTCTTATATTCTTAATTCTGATTGATAATTTGTTCCATCCAGCAGTCTGATATTTGTGCCACCCATCGTCCGTGGCAATGTTCATGTGGGTAACTGAACTGACTCTGTAACTGGCATCATCTTGTATGTCAATTATTTGCTCTATAAAAAAAAAAAAATTGTTACATTAATTTAATAGCAAAGGTCGCCTTGTTGCTAAGCTGATTGTTTTGGACATCGTAAGGATTTTTTAAGTCTTTTGTTCATCTTTGATGTGCAAATCAAAACATTTTTAATTAAATTGTAGTATTTCTGTCTATCCATTGCAAGTCCATTCGCTTCAAAAGTCAAAATCTATTCTAATCCATTACAAAAGTAATTAATTAAAATTTAACAAAAACTTTATATAATGTTAACTTTTATATAAAGTTATATTTAAGACTTTTATTCACATATAAAATTTGAACAACGTACAAATGTAGAGCACATCAAATATGGTCAATGGCAGCTCAACTGTACATGCATTACATGAGAAAAAAAACTCACTCGTTTTTTTCAGAAGCTCAAATGTACTTGCGAGATACCCAAAAACCATGTTGGCTCACTATGTGTTTTTATTATTGTAAATTCAATCCATTCATAATATAAAATGATTGTGTCTCTTCAGAAGACTTTGAACGTTTTACGAAGTTTTGGTAAAACTGATGTTCAGCTAAATTTGTGTTTTAAAGATGAATCAAGTTTGGTGCCAACATGAATACTGACTATAATTTTTATTAAATGATGATAGAACAATTTAAATGTATTTAGTAGTTAGCCACATAATAAGTGGCTCATTGTTAGCTTAAATTAAATGTACTAGATTACATCAGGGTTAGCCTTCTTGTACTTCCGAAGAGTCTTGACCCTAGAAAATGGTGTGATAGTTTACGTGAGAGGTCAAAGCTAAAGGTTGTGGGTGTTAGCCGAGGCTTTTCACTGCTAATAAACAGTCACAAAACACTGACAGGTGTGATGGCCTCTGCCCCAAGCACCCCGAAAACTCCACACAGGAAAAGAAAAAGCTAAATATTCAGCTACTGGGACACACAGGGGCATTCACAGGCCCTGAGCGTTGACCCAAAAAGAGCACCATTCACCCCCAAAACGGCCAGATGTCTGTCATGACCAAGAGCACGTTTGCCTGAGCGGTCTGCTCATAGCTAGCACTGTTAGCCGTGCTGCACATGGCAGTCTGTGTTTTTCTATCATTCATCAAGCTGGTGTCACCAGTCAGGTTGGAGTGCTCATTTTCCCCCTGTGCACCGGGTCAAGTTAAATGAAGGGTGAAAGTCTAAAGCAAACAAGATTAATGGCAACACCTGATTAAGAGTGATTTCCTTTTCCTGTCCAGTGTGTGGTCAGAAGCCATAGTTAGTACGCTTTCATTATCCTGTTTCATTACAAAATTCACTGTTTTTCCAACCAATAAAATTCTAACTCCTGCAAAAACATGGATTACTCACGGCCAAATGCTCTGCCGAACATCTATTTATTTGAACGGTGTAGAGGAATGAGTGCTGGCACTCTGCATACAGAGAGATTCCTTCTGGGTAATGTGGTCCCACGAGAGGGTCTTATGAACCATTAACAAACTTCCCACTTCAGATGGGCGACCATGATGGCAAGACAAACAAACACTTTAAAAAGTTAATATTCCTCTCCTGTTTGGACGGCCTGATTACTTAAATGCTAATTCTGCCAGTGTGTGTAATTTATCAAACTGCCGCTTCTGCTAAGGATCAGGAACTTGCCTCACATTTTGGCAGGTTTCCCCCTCTGTTAAAATCACATCATTAGTTTACATGAATTATTTGGCCTCTTCAATTAACAGAACTTCTCAGCACTGAGATTCTTATAAATTATAAAATGATCAGTGTTATGTAATGTTTTTGCTCTGGTTATGTTTGTCTTATTAAAAACAATTAATATAAAATAAATGATTTCTAAATAAATTATAATTTATTGTAAGGCTTAAAAGCAACTGTTAAAAGTAAGCTATTAATAAATACCCAACATTAGTTTGAAAGATTTCTTTTAATCAGATGTTTTTTTAACTTAGTTGTTATTTATTTATTCTTTGATAAGCACACACTCTCACTATAGCACCTTTATTAAATCCTTTTGCTTCTGAGCAGTCACTCTTCTGTTATCTAATTAACCCAGATTTGATTGTAGGAATAATTCATTTTGTTGCAATGTTACAGAACTTCAAAGCCGTGGACAGATGCTGAGCCTGCAGAAATTAAGCTGAGGGAGGAAGACACTAAAGAAGATGAGGAGTGATGAGAAAGTGATGAGAAGCAGAGTAGGATCAAGCAGGTTAGAAGCTAGATGTATGCTAACCACATGACAGGACATTGTTAAGATACTTTAACCCATTAACATTGTAACTGTTGGCAGATATTCAACTTTAATCATCTTAACTAAAATTGATTCTAACATGGCTTTGGCCAAGTACTACTAGTCATAGATAATAGATTTATATTTTGTCATCTTTACTCACCCTCACATTGTTTAAAATCTGTATAACTTTCTTTCTTGTGCTGAACACGAATTTTAGTAAATGAGCATTTGCTGGTACCCATTGACTTGACGTTCTACATCAAGGAACGAAATTCATATAAGAAGTATGGAATGTCTTGAGGGTAAGTAAATGATGACAAAATTTTCATTTTTGAATAAGCTAATTATTTTGATCAGTGTTACTTCCTCTGCTGAGTTTGAATGGATTTATTAAAGGGATAGTTCACCCCAAAATCTGAAATGTTTTATTATTTATTCACAAGTGATTCGGGTATCTTATGTTATTTCAGCTTCATTTTAGTTAACAATACAATTGGTATAATTCATTTTAACCACATTAATGGTGCTTTAAAGACAAAAAATTATTATTTTATTCCAGTTGTTTAATATGATGAATTTCTATGAATAAAATTCACTGATGGCTAACCTTTTACAGTAATTGCCATTGAAATAACAGGGATTGATACTAAATTATAAAACTTTAAATATTGCATAAAATATGCATGTTTAAATTAAATTAGGAAAATATATACGTCTACATGCCTTTGTGTGAATAAATATGATATTTCATGTCTGATATCAGATTGTGTGTGTACATACACTAGTATTGGCTATTTGGCATTGATGTCACCTAACAACACAGTTGTCCCGAGTGGGCTGTTGTGCACAGAGCATAGCATTGTTGGTTTTTTCTGCATGCCAGCTGGCATGACATTGACCATGCCATCGACACGTAGCACAATACCCCCTCCAAAACAGCTGCTCACTAAAGTAAAAGGAGCCCGGGTGGCATAGAAGAGGCCCAGTCCAGAAAAACGCCAGGTGCTTTCAAATGTGCCAGATATAATGTAGCAGAGAACTAACTAGGATTCAGAAGTTCTACATTGTCATCGGAGTGGTACTTTTTCAAAAGTAATAATATGTACAGTTTAGATGTTAATACTAATAATTACCTCAAAAACATAGGATAAACAGTTCATACAACAACAACAAAAAGATTGTTTATTAAAATACAAAATTTAGGATTACATCCGGGCTGGACTTTGATAGGATTGAACGTCTAGGTTATGAAAGTAACCCTCGTTCCCTGAAGGAGGGAACGGAGACATTAGATATGGGAACTCACATGACAGACCAATCAACTTTGAGTTTTAAGAAAAGGCCAATGAACATTGGCGTGCATAGATTGCATCCAGGTGCACCTCATCACTACGTGAGTATAAGAGGGCAAGGATTCAGTGCGCCTGCAGGTTTACGCTAAGGAGCCGAGCCAGCATCAGCACGACCCAGGGTCTTGGCAAGGGGATGTAACATCTCCATCAGGGAACGGGGGTTACCTTTGTAACACAGATGTTCCCCTTCATTCGAGTCACAGGGTTGCCAATTGTTACTGAAGCAGTTGGTTGGGGATGTGGGCACATGTTTCTAACTTGCCCTTTCTACATGTGGAATCTTTTGAACAGTTCAACATATCAATAAGATTCCGTGGGAATGGTGCAGCAAGCCTACACCAGCCAGCCTCCCGCTCTCACCTGCTGTTTTCACTAAAGACACGGAAGGACACAGCCTCTACGCGGAGGTTGTAGAATCTTGTGAAGGTCACCCAGCCTGCAGCTCTACAGATATCTCCTAGCGAGGCGCTGTGAGCCAACGCACAGGAGTAAGCAACACTCCGTGTGGAGTGGGCTCTCAGTCCTAAGGGGCATGGCTCTCCCTGGTATAGATAAGCCAGGGAGATGGCCTCAACCACCCAATGGGCCAACCTGCGTTTGGAGACAGCATTTCCTATCTGCTGATCACCAGCAGACAAAGACACAACAACTCTAAGGCAACATCTGCCTCAGAACTTGCAGGACTTTCTGCCTGATCGCAGAAGGGTGTGGTAGGAAAGAATGGGTCCTGCCACAGGCCATGTAGGCGAGGTCCCAAGAGAATATGAGGTGCGGTCTCAGGGGGTTAACCGTCTTACACCTCTGAGGAACCCCACAACCAGTTGGTGCTTCTCGAGGGATGTGCCCTCCACTCCATCGTGATATGCTGCGATAGCAGCAACATACACTTTGAGAGTCGAAGGGGACAGCCTGTGCTCCAGCCTCTCCTGCAGGAATGAAAGCACTACTGCAGTCAGGTATCTCTGTGGGTCCTCTCTGCGAGAGGAACACCAATTGATGAACAGACCCCATCTCAGTGCGTAGACCTGCCTCATAGAGGGAGAAGAGAGGCCGGGGAGGTCTGACGTGTCCCGTCCAGTAGTCAGACATGCAGGTTTCAAAGATCGGGTGCGGGTGCCATCCCCTGAGAAAGGAGATCCTTCCTCAAGGGGATTTTCCATGGAGGGGCTACTGTGAGGAGCATTTGTTTGGCAAACAAGGTCCGTGAGGGCCAGTATGGTGCTACCAGCAGAACCTGCTCTTTTCCTCCCTGATCTTGCACAGGGTCTGTGCAAGGAGGCTCACTGGGGGAAAGACGTACATGGGCCCCAGAGTGGGAGGACTCGGGGAAAGTAAGTCATCAAGGATGCGGGTGCCCATCTGCCAAAGAGGGGATAGGGCACCCTCCGTGACCTTCGTAAAGACGTGGGGAGAGAGGGACAAGCTAAATGGGTGGACCCTGTCCTGATACGCTCAACCCTTGAAAGCAAACCGCAGAAGGGGTCTGTGTCGAGGGAAGATTGAGATCTGAAAGTACGCATCCTTCGGGTCAATGGCTGCGAACCAATCCTAGGACCTTGAACGGCAGCCTGAGAAGGGACCGATTCAAAGCTAGTAGATCCAGGATGGGTCTCAACTCACCTCTCTTTTTGGGCACGATGAAGTAAGAACTGTAAAACCCTGACCTTATCTTGGCTGGAAGGACAGGCTCGACTGCGTCCTTCACCAGTAGGACTGCAACTTCCGCACAAAGGACAGCGGCATCAGTAGTGACAGAGCGGACAGTAGTGTAGCGAACTGAAGCTTCCGGGAGCACCATGGGACTACGTGGTGTGGCAGAAGTCCGTGGGGCTTTTACACCCGATGGAAAATTCTGGACCATGAGGTCCGACAGACGCCTCACCGTGGCAACCGAAAAGCCAGGACAGCTCACCGACTTACCACGGGAAGGACACAAGGGGAGCCATTTTGTGAATGAGAGGTGGGACCTCAACGTAGCAAGGGTCATGCTTTCGCAATGAATGCATGAACCATCCACAAAAGCCTCAGCGTGTTCTCGGCCCAGACACATGAGGCAGCGATCATGTCTGTCCAAAGAGGTGAGGAAACTTCCACACCCAGAAGCGCACAGTCGGATCGACATTCCGGAGAACACCTTTCCAACCGTGAGAAATTGCTGGAATGCAAAGAGCTGATACAGCCAGCCTTTAAAAAGGACACCAGCCACCACCGAAACGAAAGTCTGCAGGTGCACTGCTACCATGCTGTCTTTTACTCACTTAGTGATGAGGTCACCTGGATGCAATCTGTACACACCAGTGTTCATTGGCCTTTTCTTAAAGCTCAAAGGCGATTTGTCTCACATGCGAGTTCCCATATGTAACATCGGAGTGACTCGACTGAAGGGGAATTTGGTCCTTCTCAGGACAAAGATGACAACTGAATAGAAAAATCCTTAATTTACTTTGCTCAAAAATACAGTCATTGCCCATGGTTCCCTAGATTTAAAAAAGAGAAAGTATTGTAATATATAAAGCAGTGTATTTTATATTTAATTTATTAATAATAATTTATCAGCATGGAAAGTAAAGTTTTTTTATGCCCAAAATTACTATTATATTAAAAGATCATGTTTCATGAAGATATTTTATAAATTTCCTAACATAAATACATCAAAACTTAATATTTGATAAATAAAATGCATTGCTAAGGACTTTAAGAATTAAAATTTTCTCAATATTTTGATAATTTTGCACCCTCAGATTCCAGATTCCTGTTGTAACTCGGCCATATATTGTCCTATCCTAACAAAGAATAAATGAATGGACAGCTACTGTATATAATAATGTATAAATCTAAATTTAAAATAATTGTCACTTAGGATTGATTTGTAGTTCAGGGTCACATTTATTATGTACTCGTTTAATATACACCATTTAGGGGTTAATAAGTTAAAATAACAGATAAAAGTGTCCTCTTTTTTTCTTTTACTATCACATCCAACACCGATCCAACCCACCCCCACTCCCCCTCTCGCTTTTTCTCTCTCTCTCTCACACACACACACACACGCATACTCACTTTTTTTTCCCAACTATACAGTGTTAGTCTTTGCAATTCAGCCAGGACAGTCAAGTGTGAGCATCTCCCAGGAATTGGCAAAAACTCTCCTCCTGTTAAATTTTATGCACTGAACGAAAGTGACAGTTTTGCATTTGTAAGGCTAAACTGGGAAAAACGGTTAAGCAAAGCTACAGAGAAACAGACTCAGCTGGGGCAGGAGGATCGGTGTGACAGCAAGACCCTGAGTACTGTGAGGGTGTCAAATCTGTGTAAAAGTAGGTGGAAAATAAATAAGTGAGTAGATAAATCAATTTTACCGCAGTATAGGTAACAGCTACATGAACCACCCCGTTTTAGGACAGTAAAACTTTTCTAAAAATCCTGAGTCGTTGGCAGCATCCAATTAAAGACCTTATAACCCACGGACACACAGCGGCGAATGTTTACGCACGTCTTTCCAGCGAGCCAAGACAGCATGTCTGTGGATCTCATTAGAGCGGGATCTTGTGTATCTATACCTATGTGGTATAAGCGGTTAAGGTATAAGTGAGTTGATGCACTCAAGTGCATAGAGAGGTGTTGATGGGTGTATATGTGGGTGGGTACGACAGTTTAAAGATTGTTTTGATGTTGCGACTCCTCTCCCCTCTTTCACCATGTGGCTTCGCTCTAGACCCTGCTGACATCACAAAAATCCTGCTCTCCCAATCCCAGCCCTCTTTTAATCATTCTTTCCAAACCTGCCAGCATATGCCCTCTGTTCCCCTCTCCTTCGGTCTCGCCCTCTCGTTTTCTCTCTCTCTTTCTGCTTCTGTCCCTCCCTTCAGGCATCTCCTCTTTGCTCCTGTCAGTTCAGCACTTTAGGGGAACGCTGAAGCTTTGAAATGCATATTCAGGGCTGCTGAATGCTGGCATGTGTACTCTGCTGAGTAATTGTGGAGGGCAAATGTTTAATTACATGTGACAGGCACAGCAGTGGGGGGCCAAGGCGTAGCGGCCTAAAAAACAACACCCAGCTCTCCTCAGACCTCCACTTATACTATCACCCCAAACACGAGAATTCTTTTTTTTTTTTACTGGTAGTATTTGCCAAAAGCATTCCGCTAGAGTGAGTGAAACAGGAAGTTGGCTGAAGGGAGGAAGTTGGAAGCACCTGTGCATGTCAGTGACATCAGATAAAACAACGCTAATTTCAAACTTACCCTTTGACTTGGCTTTTGATTCCCACGTCGCATTGCAGAGCGAGCACAGCAGCAGCAACAAGGTTAGTGCTGTTTCTGATTAACTGAGCTCAGGCTTAAATCTTTATCTGATTAACCTGCCTCATAAAGTTATACCGCCAAAACGTATGTCTCAGCGTTACGGCAAATTATCCTGTTAGCAGCACAACAGGGATGGAGAGTGAGATTTAAGCACTGAAACTCTAAGCCTGTAATGATCCCAGTGGTCAGCTCTGTTTGAGACCACTAGTCATTCATAAAGCTATACATTGTAAAACTACACAAGAGCCTTTTATCCTATAATGACTTTTAATGAGGGGTCGAAGGCACTATAAATGTAGCATAACAGCTTAGCTTTTGAAAAGACAGATTGTTTATCCTTTTGGGAGCTTAGAGCTTCGTTTGCAGGCAGAAAAACTGGACACAGTTTCTTACAGCGGTTTGCAGCAGGCACTCATCTGGCTCATAACGCAGACATGTCTGGCCATTTAAAAAACACGAAAATTCAATCTAACATGTTAAATTTGTCTCACACATGGGAGGTCAGAAAGGGGTCTTGAGGCATTAGTGTGTGAGTGCGAGCATGTGTGTGAGCAAGCAGCAACATGCTGGAAACAATCATGTTGCGGTGACTTACAAGCAGCCACATCTGGCAGTCTTCTCCCATTTTTACTCAAGACAGAGCAAATAAAAAAAAATAAAAAACAACAATCATGTGAGCTAAAATGTGTAGCTTTACCCATGTCACGTTTTTTTATACTTGCTTGTCATTAATACAAAATTTTTGGCTTTTTTTGAGAAGGAAGGAAATGTAACGGGGCAAGAGCAGAGTGATGACCATAGGCTGTAAACCCAATATGTCAAGTTGGGCCATGCCCCTTCCTACTTTGCATTCATAAAAGGTCAAATGTCGTCAACACTATCAACATTACTCAGATGTATGTTTTCTTGCCCTGCGCAGCACACAATCTAACTGCATCAAATATATAGAATTCACAAGGAAATGGCTACATTTTTTGTTGTTTGATTGGTCAGGAAAGTCATGTGATGTAAACAATAGATACAGTATCCTGGGGGTGCAGTTTAGCATGAGGGAAGCATATCCCAGTTACCCAAGTTACCTAATTGGGAGAACTAAATTGCCCCCCATGTCTGGGAAATTATACATTTAATCATGTACATCTGCATTACCTTATTTTGCTAATCTAATTATAGGTAAAATAAATAAAACAAGTTAATTCATTCTGATGGCATTGTTTTGCCTCACACCAGTAGACTATATGACGCTTTGTTTTTTACCCACTGCATATTATATTATTGTATATTTGTCAGGCTTCAGTACAAAGGAGACAGAGAGGATGGTAAGTATAAAGAGAATGGGTTTATTAAGATTTTGAGAAAAGGCAATGGATAAGTCTTTGTCTTGGGAGCATGGAGTCTTGGGAAGTTCTCTTGAGATCCTCCAAGGTGAGCATAAGTGACCTCTTGTGAGATAATTCCTTTCCTCAGGGAATGTGAATATAGAGAGCTCGCTGATGTTAATCCTTGTCTCTATTTCGTTGTAGATGGAGAAGCGCTTGATGAGGATGAGCGGGCAGCAGTCTGAGGAGACAGGTAGGTAAAAATTTAGGTAAGTGACAATGATTTCTCACATGTTGGTGGCAGCTTTCGTCGAGTGCACAATCCGCACTAAGGTGAGTAAAATCCAGGTGAGTGTGCTTCTTCGTGCGTGCATCAACAGCTGCGTGGTGGGACAAAGTCAGGTGAGTAAACTTCCAACTCCGTATTGTCAGTTCCCTCCAGTGATCAGATGAGCTTCCAGTGGGGCTTAGCAGTAAAGACAGGAAAGTACAGCGATCCAAACTTAAAGTGCAGAGAACATCATGGGAATGGCATAAACAGTAGGCACTGGTAAAGATGAACGTGAGGTTGTTACCTTAATCTCAGCCGATGAGAGAATGACATGCTGTGGTTTAAATACACGTTCAGCTGATTGCTTACAGGTGGCGGTGATTAAAACTCAGGTGACTAAGAGCGTGTGAATTCGGCAGTGCTGGCTTCAGCGCCACCCGGTGGCGTGACATCATCCCCCTCCCTAGGAGCGACTCCTGGTGCTCTAGTTCTGCGGCGTGGCCTGCCTCTACCTCGAGGAGCTGGACGATTCGGGTGATTTCGGTGGAATTCTTCAAGGAGGCCCGGTTCTAACACATCGTCCCTGTCCACCCAACATCTCTCCTCGGGACCATATCCTTCCCAATCAATCATGTATTGGAGTCTGCCTGTACGGCGTCTGAATCCAGTATTTCATTAATTTGGTAGATGGTGCTGAAGATGGACATGGGCCAAGTCCCAAACCTGTTCACGAGTTCTGAACTGATGGTCCACTGCTGGTACTAGTGATGGTTCCTCTGACCTGGGAAAGAGAGGGGGCTGGAACCCTAGGAAACACTGAAAAGGTGTCAGACCCGTGGTGGATTGTCTGAGAGAATTCTGAGCGTATTCGGCCCAAGGCAAGTATTGTGCCCAGGTGTCTTGATGATCATCTCAGTAAGTGCGAAGGTGTCGACTGATCTCTTGAATTTTTCTTTCTGTCTGCCCGTTTGACTGGGGGTGGTAGCCGGAGGATAGGCTTATGGATATCCCGTGGAGCCTGTAAATTGAGGACCTCTGTCCGATACAATGTCATCAGGGAGTCCAAAGTGGTGGAATACCTGATGGAAGAGTGCCTGAGCTGTTTGAAAGGCAGAAGGAATGCCAACTAGGGGTATTAACTTACACCCCTTGGAGAACCTGTCCACCACTACCAGAATTGTTGTGAATCCCTCCGATGGTGGTAAGTCGGTGGCGAAGTCAATACCAAGATGAGTCCATGGGCGTTGAGGTATGGGTAGTGGTAACAGTTTCCCGGTAGGTAGACGTCGTGGTGTGTTACAACAGCGCATACAGCACATCCTCTCACATACTGATTCACTTCCCTACCCATGTTGGGCCACCAGTAGCGTTGATTTAGAAGTTGGAGCGTTCTCTTGGTTCCGGGGCGGCCTGCTCCAGGGGAAGTGTGAATGGAATCTATGAGGCTGAGATGGAGGGCACTTGGCATGTAAGTTTTGTTATTGGGACATTCTGGAGGTGAGGGTTCATGAACCGTGGCCTGACGTATTAGGTCCTCCAGATCCCAAACAATGGAAGCCATGAGAAGCCAGGTGTGTGGTAGAATAGGCTCGGGTTTCTCGGTGGTTGGACTGGCATCATGCAAGCGTGAGAGGGCATCAGCTTTTGTGTTCTTCTCATCTGGACAATACGTGACTTTGAAGTCGAACTGTGTAAAGAACATTGCCCAGCGGGCTTGGCGGGAGTGCAAACATTTAGCCTCCTGGAAATACAATACGTTTTTGTGGTCTGTGATCACAGTAATTTCGTGCTTTGCCCCTTCCAACCAGTGACGCCACTCTTCAAAAGCCAGTTTAATTGCCAATAGCTCTCTGTTCCCCACATCATAGTTTTGTTCCGCTTGAGAAAGTTTTTTGGAAAAAAAAGGCACAGGGGTGAAGTTTGGGTGGTGTTCCTTGGCGTTGAGATAGAGCAGCTCCTACTCCAAGTGTCGAGGCATCCACCTCCACTACGAATGGTAGATCTGGGTTAGAATGGCAGAGGATGGATGCAGTGCAGAATTCCTGTTTCAGTTGTTTAAAAGCCGTTTCGGCGGTGAGATTCCAGCTTAGGGATTTCTTTTTACCCTGAAGCAGAGAGGTGAGAGGTGCTGAAATTTGACTGTATCCATTGATGAAGCGGCGATAAAAATGAGCAAATCCCAGAAATCTTTGCAGGGCCTTGGTGTTCGAAGGTAAGGACCAATTCTGGACTGCTTGAACTTTATCTGTTTCCATGGCGACTCCCTTCGGCGATATGATGTATCCAAGAAACTGGATCTCCTGCAAGTGAAAAGCACACTTCTCAGCTTTTAGATACAGTGAGTGCTCCCGTAATCGTTGAAGAACCTTGGTGACATGGATTCTGTGGGTGAGAATATTGGGTGAGTACATGAGAATATCATCGATATAAATTATAACAAACTGGTTCAACATGTCTCGGAATATCGTGTTCATAAAGTTCTGGAAGATTGCTGGAGAGTTGGTAAGCCCATACAGCCCATACATAGCCCGATATTCGTAGTGTCCTGAAGGGGTCACAAAAGCTGTCTTCCTTTCATCACCCTTCTTTATTCTTATCAGATTATAAGCACTTCTGAGGTTGAATTTGGAGTAAACATGTGCTGACCTGAGTTCCTCCAGTGCTGATGGTACCAATGGTAAGGGGTATGCGAATTTCACTGTTTGTTGGTTCAGGAGTCTGTAATCTATACAGGGGCATAGACCACCATCTTTCTTGGCCACGAAAAAGAAACTGGAGGCAGCTGGTGATGTAGATGTAGTGATGAAGCCTTGGTCTAATGCCTCCTGCACATACTCGTTCATCGCCTGCGTTTCTGTAAGAGATAATGGGTATATACGCCCCTTGGGGAGCTTAGCGTTGGGCATCAACTCAATTGCACAATCCCAAGGACGATGTAGTGGTAAACGTTTTGTAGCAGTCTTACTGAACACATCCAGATATTCGTGGTACTCACATGGGATCGTAACAGTACATTTGACATCAGGACTTTCAATGGACGTAGAACAACAGTTTAACTCGGGTACCTGAGATTTCTGACAAGACATTAGACAATCCTTAAAACATTGGTTACTCCATTGTAGAACTTCACCTGTACTCCAATTGATGACAGGATTATGGAGCACAAGCCAGGGTCGACCCAACACCAAATCCACGGAAGCATTGTGCAGTACCAGGAACGACATGGTCTCCTGGTGCAAGCAACCTATTTGTAAGGTGACAGGCTCAGTGAAATGGTTAACAGGTGGAGTTCCCTGGATGGTTGTAATGTGATAGTCTGTGGAATTTTTCAAACAGGTTACATGAAGATTGTCTAAGCATTTGGAAGAGATGAAGTTGCCAGCCGCTCATGAATCCACTAGAGCTGTCAATTGATATACTTGAGCATTGATAAAGGGGATATTATAAGTCGAAGGTTTAAGAAAGTCCACACTCACCAACTTTGAAGAGGGTCTGATGGGGCAGTTGTGTAGCATGTGACTGTTGGCTCCACAGGAATAGCAGCATTGCTCTCCTTTACGTCGGCGTCTCTCTGTGGTGGTTAAACTAAGAGTCAGTCTGCATGGGTTCATACTCATCACCATTCGGGCTACGTGGTTTTCAGTTTTCTGTGAGAGCATGAGAGGTGGGGTTCTTGGAGACAGTGATAACTTTCCTGAGAAAAGCTTCGAGATTCGCAGAATCATCATAAATCTGGTCAGGAACTTCTGGTTTTAAGCCTCGCCGGAAAACAGCCAGTAGTGCCGGATCGTTCAAGCCACTTGTAGCCGCCAGTGTACCGAATCTGATGATGTATTCATGAATGGTAAGATTACCTTGTTGTAATTTCAGTAAGTTCTCCTGTGGTGATACGGGAGATGGATCATGACTGAACACTTCTAGGAAATGGCTTCTAAATGTGAGGCTAGATTCATATGAGGCTAGATGAGAACTTGCACCTGTCCATAAAGCCTCTGCCCATTGCAAAGCTCGTCCGGTGAGTAGTGTCATAATGAAGGCTATTTTGCTCCGTTCTGTGGAAAAGTGATGAGGTTGCATTTCAAAATGTAAGTCACATTGCATGAGAAAGCCTCTACAAGAGGATAGCTCACTGGAGTACAGAGGCGGACGATTCATGGCATGAGGTGCTGGCAATGAAACTCGTAGCCCTTCAATGGTTTGTAGAACGGTTCCCAGATCGCTCTTTTCCGTCACTTCTTTGTCTTCCATACCGAGTGCGTGTTGTTTTGGGCGAATGTTGAAGGGCTGAGATTCTGTCAGGCTTCAGTACAAAGGAGACGGAGAGGATGGTAAGTATAAAGAGAATGGGTTTATTAAGATTTTGAGAAAAGGCAATGGATAAGTCTTTGTCTTGGGAGCACGTAAGTCTTGGGAAGTTCTCTTGAGATCCTCCAAGGTGAGCATAAGCGACCTCTTGTGAGATAATTCCTTTCCTCAGGGAATGTGAATATAGAGAGCTTGCTGATGTTAATCCTTGTCTCTATTTCGTTGTAGATGGAGAAGCGCTCGATGAGGACGAGCGGGCAGCAGTCTGAGGAGACAGGTAGGTGTAACAGGTAAGTAAAACTTTAGGTAAGTGACAATGATTTTTCACGTGTTGGTGGCAGCTTTCGTCGAGTGCACAATCCACACTAAGGTGAGTAAAATCCAGGTGAGTATGCTTCTTCGTGCGTGCATCAACAGCTGCATGGTGAGACAAAGTCAGGTGAGTGAACTTCCAACTCCGTATAGTCAGTTCCCTCCAGTGATCAGATAAGCTTCCAGTGGGGCTTAGCAGTAAAGACAGGTAAGTACAGCGATCCAAACTTAAAGTGCAGAGAACATCATGGGAATGGCATAAACAGTAGGCAATGGTAAAGGTGAACATGAGGTTGTTACCTTAATCTCAACCGATGAGAGAATGACATGCTGTGGTTTAAATACACATTCAGCTGATTGCTTACAGGTGGCGGTGATTAAAATTCAGGTGACTGAGAGCATGTGAATTCGGCGGTGCTGGCTTCAGCGCCACCTGGTGGCGTGACAATATTACATATTGATTGCTATATCAATCATCATAATCATCGAACTGTTCTGTCAATTTAAATACAATAATTAATTTAGCTAATATAACACTAGAGGATATTACATGGATAAAGAGGGATAGGAAATAATATAGGTATTCATTGAATGGCACTGTCGTAGTATAAAACTCAAAGTACTCAAATGTATGGTGGGAGATTATTAGTATTGCTTGTAGGTCATTATTATTTATTTTTCCATATTTTACTATTTTAGTTGGAGTCTCAATTTGCACACACTCAGTGGAAAAAAAGATTTCATCATGGCTGTGGGGTCTTCTAACAATAGTTACAAATAAAAAAAGAACTGAAGCATTTAATCTTTTAAAATGCATAATTAACTAATTGTGTTTTTCAGTATCAGGATATTTGAGATAAAACCCTATTTTACACTTAATTACTGACAGCTAAAATAATTATCACCACATAAACTTGAACTATTCCATAAAATTATGTATTTTAAAGTATTACAAGGATTATACTATTACTTTGAGGTGTGTTTATATTTTTCACAAATAATGTTATTATAATTGAAAGAGGTGCTTGTTACACTCACATTACCTGTATTAAATCTTATATTATGATATGGCCTTTCTTGTTAAGATTATAATAGACAGATAGACAGACAGATTTTATTGAAATTATTATTAAATTGTTATAAAATGTAATTTATCTAGTATATGTAATACAGTGAATGCTTTGTGTCGTCTTTGCTGTCTGCTTGGATGCACCTTGAGGATGGATACCATTTGTCTTCTGTGACACCACAATGACAGCAGATGACCGTTTCTTTGGAGGACATTAGTCCAGAGAGTACAAACAAACAAACAACTCATTGTCTGCCAGCTTTATTTTTCACATGAATTGTTGAAGGTGTTGACCAGAGTGGCGGTCAGGTCAGTCTGCTTTCAAATGATTGGCTCTCTGTCAACTTTTCTCTGTTAATGGAATTTAAGATCAATTGAGTTGCCATGACAAAAGAGCAATATGAGGAGGCTTACATCACTATGAAACTGTCATCAAGGAGGTTAATGTCAAAAGTCTTGATCTTTGACCCCTGCCCTCTTCCTTACACCCACAAGGTGTTTTTTCTTTCACTCATACTGCCCTGAACAATTTAGCATGATAACAGCTCAGGATGTTGGTTTCAAAAAATTTCATTGGACATCATAAAGAGTGTGTACCTGAGAATGCTTGTCCATAGCAGTGACTTTAGGATATAACAAAACACAGGAAGTTTTAACATAATTCATAGTTTCAAAATAGGTCAAGATGAAAAATCATTCAGGTTTGACCAAGTTCACTGACCATGTTCAGAAACCATCCTCTGGTTACAAAGCCTAGCAGGGCTCCTGTTCTTTTCCTCTCCACAGAGCTTAAATTCAGGCGGATACACCAGAGTTCCCCTGGCACAGTATGGGCCCAAGCTCCTGCTGAAAGCCTGCTTGAAACCTACAAGATGCTGCACTTAGCTCATGCTGAGTCCCCTTCCCTGTGAGGTCAAGGGCCATGAACCCTCTCTTGTGAAAGTTAGAGTTCCTTTACAGTGCTCTTTTCTCTTGTTTTCCTCTCCCCTACCTTTGCACCCTTAAAACTTTCTTCTCTCCTGTAAACACATTGTTACACGTGTAACAAGGACACTGTAGTATAAAAGTGTTACCTGTTTTTCATACTGTATATTCTCTGTGTACTTACTATTATTAATTATGCATAATTGCATGCAAATAACCCTAAACCAAAACCTAATTTTAACACTTAACCTATAATAATTATATCTTAAAATTAATGGTTGCACTTTATTTTGACAGATCACTTTAGACATTTTACTAACTGTAAGTAACTTTGCAACTACATGTCCAACACTCAGGGTATAATGTTAGATTTAGGGTTAGTAATAAGTTGACATGTACTTGGAACCAACAAAATAAAGTGTTAGAATATATTACGCAGACAGTCTACTAATACTCTAATGACTGCTAGTTCACATGTAGCTGCAAAGTTACTTACTGTTAGTATAATGTGGACTATCAAAATAAAGTGTTAGCAAATAAAGTGTAGCCCCTAAATTGAGAACTATTCATTCAGAATTACCAATTAACAATAATAACTATATATAACTGTAATAATAACTCTATAGTCTATTAATGTATGAACTATATTTTATAAACTATAAACAAATAGTTAATCAGTGATCTGTAAGTATTTTTTAGCGTATACTTAAAAATGTTAGAAATTCTCTGACAATCATTATTTATTCATATTTATACATACCCTGGATATTAAATAAACATACAAAAAAGAGAAACAAACTAGCAAACAATGTAATTGTCCTAGCATTTTAAAAGCATCTAGTTTTAAATCCCAATTTTTTCCTGTGGTCTATACAGTTTATGGACTAAGAGACTTGAAAACCTTGTGTTTTTGTCTTGCCCTACTATTTTTTTTTTTTACCTTCCTCTGCTTTTCTGCAGACCTTGCAGTCTAGTTAATGCTGACTTTAAAATGCCTTTGTTAAACGTCGGTTTACCTTTCTTTGAAGAATACACTCTCCCTAAGAGCATTTCATAATTCTTTACACGACAACATGATGGATTATTCTGATTTTAGATCATAACTTTGACAGGCAAAAAAGAAAAAAAAAATATTACAAAGGTGGCTTGTGTTGAGCATTGCAAGTCACTTACCGATAGACAATAAATCTTCCTGTTGCATATTTTACAGAGAATTAAGTATATTTTGACTCCTGAAGGTTAACCAATTTTGAGGGCGGATTTGATGCGGAGACACAGTTTAGCACTTAGTCCTTGTCTAAACCTCAAAAACAATCCAAAATAAGGGATATACATTATGACTAAAGCTTTGATGTTTAAATGTCCCTCTTGAACAAGATATTTTGTTTGTTGTTTTCCCAAAATAGCTGTTGTTAAAGTTTATCGTGTCATAAAATTCTCTTGATATGAATGCTTAGAAAAACAAAACAATCCCAAGTCCCCCAGGTGTATAAACAATCCCAGTCAGCAGTGGTTTACAAAGAGATTGTACTGCCATTGCGTACACACACCACCACGACAGGCCTGACAAAGGCCTGACTCTCTGATACACACAAAATAATTCAAATGTCAGGATTTGAATGTCATCTTCAAAGAGGCCTTTCCATCAGTCCTGAAGTCATTATATGGGAGAGGAGAATAAAAAGAGAGCGACATTGTTTTATGTACGGCCGCTTGATGCCAGTCTAATTAATAAAAGGCCTTTCTTTTCCTTTTGAAAAGCAGGTGAAGGGAGTGTGAGATTAAAGGTGCTTATTGTTTCTTTTGCTGATTTTACAGGTTGGGTTTTAATTTGTGAGAGGCGGCGAGGAGCCTCAGTCCAGATGGTACGATAACCCTGCCGAACGCTCGCACAAAAACCAACCTGATAACAAAGATATGTAGATGAGAGAGAGAAAGGGGGAGAGAGAGAGAGACGGGGGGGAGAAGAGAGCTGGAACATTGCCAATTGCTCCCAGCTCTCTGTAGCAGAGGAACAAATTGATGTGTCCAGCAAACGATGTTTCCGGAGCAGCAGGGGTTTGTTCTTCACTGCCAAATCCATCTCCCTTTCATACGATAGCCCAACTAATGAGTAACCCCTCCACAATAATAAATAAACACTGAGAGCAAAAACGTTGCACATCTTAAATGAGTTTCATATTTTGAAGCTCGAAGGGCTATATTTTTAGGCTATATCTTAATTATGTACCTGTTTTAATGAAAGTAACGAAAACAGGTGTTTCTGAATAGGGGTATTCATAATGTTGAGTTGCTTTGAACAAACAATCCCATCTACCCTGAATATCTTCACCTGATAAAAGTGAAAAGAAAATGCAATACCATCTAGTTAGTAAGGAAAATGACTGGTGGTGAATACATAAATTGAAATTATAAATGTTTTATTAAATATGATTATTAAAAATGACATTAAAAGCATGCTATTTTTATGTAGAAGCCCAAATATTAATCAACAAGTTTGGGAGATGAAATATACAAGTCACATATATTGCAATGTGGTGTGAAAATTGCAATTAGGCCCCCACTTTCTCAGGGTAACAGGTCTGAGGAACAAAATATCCATATAAAACAATAGAAGTCAATGCAAAGTCCCCACAAGGATACATAAACAAATGTTTATGTGTGTGTCCTTCTCTTGGTAACATGTCTCTACTCTTCAGTCTAGACAGAGATCCTGATCTCCAGGTCAGTCCTACCGGTGAGATCCGTAAGGTTACTCAACCACCTCGACCCGACCATCTGACTGACACATCCTCAGAGCAAGTTCAATGTGAAGTAGCCAGGTAGGACTCAATGAGTGGCAGCTTTTACTGCACTGATGCTATTTAACCACCATCACATACACACCCTGTGTTAACTGCACTGTGTTGCTATGAAGGACAAGTCCCTGACACACTGGATCCACAGAGATGTAACCTAACCTCTAAGAAGGGGACAAGAGAGAAAAGGACATATTTGATCTTAGGTAAGCCCAAAGAAGTGTAAGTTTTATGTAACTTTCAGATCAAGAGGAGAAGAGTACTCAGTGCCTCTTTTGGATTGTGCAGAACCGTTTTGACAATGCTGTGAAAAAGGAGAGAGAGAGGGGCTTATAGCTCCAGGCTTGATAAGAAGAGTCATTATGCAGTGTGATCGATGCAGCATTAAGTGTGTGTGCGTGTGTGTGTGTGTACATACATTTATGTGTGTATGTTTGCTTCTGTCACCTTAATTACACGTGTACACCACACATTGAACATATACAAGTACAAACATATTCACACACCCCTACAAACAGATATTGATTTGCAATAGTGCAGTTACTTGAAATAGCTGCTGTAGTATACCTATTTTTATGTATATATCTGAACATGTTGAATGTAGTACACTCATACAAATCACAATTCCGATGCAGGCTCAAACAAACAAACCAAAAAACCCAGACTCTATTTACATAAATAAATAAAAAAACACATGTTTAATACATGACAGTGGCACATTTTTGTTAGGTTTGTACAGGTACTAATTGCAATGATTTTATAATGCTGCTCGAGGTACGCTTTGCAGCCAAAAATCATGCAGGATGTTAAAATTGTTTTGATGTCATAACATAACACTCTGCAACTAACTGTGTGAAAAAAGTCAGATATTTAGATTATAATTTAAAACTATTTTTGTTACAAAACCTCATCCATCTGCTTCAGAGGACAAGTGATAACCTTGTCATATTAAGTGATATTATTTAAAGAGCTTCAAAACCATCCACCAGCATTACCAAACTTAGCCAGGATAATTAAAAAACAACAACAACAACAACTTTGACTGTGTTTGTCTTAAAGAAGAAAGTCACACACACCTAGAATGGCTTGAGGGTGAGTAAAATATGCCGTAATCTTTTTAGGGTGAACTATTTTGTTAACTATACTGATTTCTAAACTATATGTGTTTCAAAAAACATATATTGCTATGAAAAAGACTAGAACTACAAATATCTAATGTTATGGTCCAATGATTCATTTCCTTTGTGTGAGAGTTTTGTCATTGTACAGCTAGACTATATTGTCATGCTAAAGTGGCTAAATGATACGCAGCAGGATCATTTGGAAACAGTCTCATTTCTTTTTGGTTTCTGCGTTTTATTTTAGTATGAATTGTTCTAAAGCAGAAGGAGAGAGTTGTGGAAGGTTGGGGGGGTCAATTACCCTTTAATGGGCCATCAGCTTCTAATATCTAAATCTTCATCTTTCTGTAATTGCTACAAAATGCTTTTGCTTGTTCTTTAGAAGAGAAACTTCTCTGCAGTTCATCCACTCACTTATTAATGAAATAAAAAGCGAAAGTGCACATGAGAATGGAGGGGGGTTGGTTGAACTGGAAAGCGTAAGAGTGGGTTGGGGTTTGAAAGAGAGAAAGGACAAGAAAGAGAGACCCTTAATTTTATAAAAATCCCTGTATGAGGGAATCCTCCAGAGATCATTAAGATCTGTCTTCTCTTTCATATCACCATGTAAGGATAGTAGTGATGGTCCGTAAGCTGCCAGCCTCAGTGGCAGCTCTGTTGCCCGCACTCCTGTGATTAATTTTCTCATAAGGGGTGCTCCATTTGAAAGGTGCTTTATTTGCATTAGCATTTATAATTACTTAATGACGAATCAGATATGGTTCATTGCAAGCAAGTGCAGAAACAAGCTGTCTGCGGCCACTGTTTCAATTAGAGCACCACTGAAAACATGTCCCCCATGACCGTACAGTACGAGTTGCATTTTATTAATGTAGCTGTGAAATTAGGGCATTCTTTGGCATTACAGGAGGACTATCTTTAGCCCAACCCTGACATGTTTTGTTCCACTGTAAACAGGTTTGAAAAAGTTAACAGATAAAAACAGATTATAGGTCTGTTTATCTAGTTTTATCTTCACTTTCATTGAAAAGGAAAAAGCTGCACTAACAAACTAGCTGAAGCGCCATGGGGATGGACCTTGAGTTTGAAAAAATCTTTCCCAATGAGGTTATAAAGTTTTAAAGCCTTTCATTTGGAAAACTGCTTCTCTGGCAACATCTCCTTTAATCAAGCCTGAATACAATAACTCCAGCAGGATGCCAGAATAAATTCTTCATTATTAAGCATCCATTGATCCCCTTGAGGCACGGCCAGCACTGAGGGTGTTTTGGAGAACTTGCAGGAATAAATATTGCTTGGTTGGGGTGGGTTAGACCTGACATGGCAAGACTAGCTGGGAAGGGGTATACTGACTTATGGTTGGCTACAACCCATTGAAATGAGAAAGCAAACACATCATACAAATCCCACAATAATTTCTTTCATGACTGGGAGATGGGTTTCACAGTGTATGTTCTACCAGAAGCCAACAAAGTCTCCAACAGAAATTCCAAAAAAAAGCCTAAGGTTATATTTATTTATTCCTTGCTGTGCTAATTGTATTATGCTTCTGAGTTAGCACGTAATCTTGCTACAGAAATATAAAATAAGAATGCTAACAGGAGTGAAAGAATGGGTCAAATGGGACATACAGGAGTGGTTGGCATTGATTTAAAAGCTCACCAGACATCTGCATCAAAACGTTCAGCATTTTTAAAATGTAATGGATACTGAAAAACAGTGGTTAAATGAATTGCCTTCCATGGAAGTAGAACTTCAGGTGTGAGAGAAGGTGCTAGTAACCCAGTGGCAGTAGATTGTCAGTTGCCTTTGTTTGTTGAGTCATGGGGCACTGGACAGCCCTCACGACCGACCTCCACTCCTGTCTCTCTGCCGTCTTTTGTCCTGCCCTGCTCTCTCAGAGTCTGGAGAAGCAGGGAAGGGAAGATGTATGGTAATGCGCTGTCCAGCTGTACTGAGCTGCCCGGCTGCAAACAAAACACTTTATAAAAGGCCCATGGAGAGAGGTAAGGGGATACATCAATCAATTAACAATTACCCTGTTGCTAATCAGCTGTCCCTGGCCTCCATCGAGCCCCGGCTTTGTAATCCTGTTGGCAGCATCAATTAAATTCTTAAGGTTACTCTATTGAATTTTCCAGATAGAGGCAGAGAGGCGGGAATGAACTGTAACCAAGGCTTAATCGCAGCACAATTGTTCTGCTTTGGCTACTTTTTCACACCTCAGTGCTGTCGCACCATTGTGGGCCTGATAGGATCTCCCAGGGCATTTTTAGAGAGGAGAGACAGAAAAAGAGAGCGAGAGGGAGTGTGTGCTCATATATAGAGGCATTTTAAAAGATCCTCCCTCCAGGAGGGACATGGTGCCTGTTAACCTACATACTGTATATCCATCAAGCACACAAACACACACACACACACATGTTGGGTTTACATGTTTTATGGGGATGTACCATAGGTGTAATCGTTCTTAAACTGCACAAACTGTATGTGGTATTGTCCTACAGGAAATTATGAGCATTTTTAAATTTTCAAAAAACTTAATTCTGTATGATTTATAAGCTTGTTTCCTCATGGGGACCTAACAAATGTCCCCACAAAGTCAACATTTACTGGTATTTCTATCTTTGTGGGGGCATAAGTTGATTATACCAGGTGCACACACACAAACACAATCAGTCCAGGTGTATGAATTTCAAACATTCTTTTACAAACATTGTTAGTAGAAACTGTACTCAAATTGTGTAATTTAAGACTAGCCTGGCTGGATTTACTTTTGTAATGTAACCAGCATGTAATGACACTTAAATTACCATATGTTAGTGTAAATGCTTACAGCATCATGTTACCGCTCATGAATATGTGTAAGACACTAGATTAAATACTTTAGTCAGAAAGTGCTTGCATGCTGAATAATGAGTCCCATGTCATGGGTATAAGAGTCAGGATCTGCATAGCAATGCATGTTTTGTCCTTGTCTTTGTCAAAGCCCAGTAAGTCAGGAAATCGTGTATGCGTATGTACGCATAAAACGCACAAGGTAAGTGCTAAATATTTCATACTACCCAAGAGATATCGATAAACGATATAGCATTCGAGATATGGCTGCTAAATCTGACTTAGACTCATTTTGATCTCTGTGTAAAAAGTCAACAGGAATGTGATTTATTAGATTAATTTACTACAAGTAATCAAAGAATTATTTGTATCGAAGCATAAGCACTTTGTGGAGTAATAAAGAAGGTTTCTGCAGTGGGTGTGATTTGTAATTTAAAGCAGAAGGCGTGGGAATTTGATAAGCTGCCATAGTCGCCTGACACTGCTGAAGAGAGACTGCTGACTCTGGTCTTATTTCCTGAAATGAAACTTTAACAGGTTGACCTCAGGACCCTGGGCGTCTCTCCTCCAAAGACCCTCCTTCCCCAACCACTTATCTCCACGATTGCTTTGGACACTTGATCGCATTAAAACATCATGAATCATCAATTAAGAAAAGACCGGGAAAAATTTGGGGGCTCGACCAGGATTTTCAAGACAGGTTTGACTTTGAAACAAATTGTGCCTGTAAACTCTTTCCTTCATCTATGACAAAAATACATATTAAAAGAAAGAAAAAAGAGCAGGTAAGGCGCTTAAAAGAAAACCGCATCAGGAAAGACTTTTTGTGTGAACTTGAGTATGAGAAAGAGTGAGAGAGGGAGGGCTAAAATTGTGTTTGTGTGTGAAGGCTCAGCATTAAACCTCTGAGACACTTTCTTTTCTACAAAGTACTCTTGAGGTGACTGTGCTGTTGTTGTGAAGAGTGTGACTATGAGTGTGTCAGTGAGAAGTCTTGATTTATACTGACTACATGACTGTCAGACTGAACACTCCAAGCTACATTTGTGAGGTTACAAATAATGATTTATTGAAACAACTGCTGGAGAGTTACTTCAACTGGGTGTCAAATACCTTGTTCAGAAAGGAACCGCTGAGAATTACTTCAAAATAAATAATGATTTTTGCTGAATAGAATGATATTTGTATTTGTAACATAATAGCTATAATATTTTAATATATATATATACAAAAGGCATATTTGCTATACAAAACTATAAATAGGGATGGCTTAGGGATGATCTGATACTGATGCTGCAACCTTGAGTATCTCCTGATACCGATGGCAATCCAACACCAGTAGTATATTTTTTCTTGATCGGTTTAAATGATTTATACCTCATCAATTTGCTATCTGTACACAGCTCCATTATAAATGAGGAGAAATCAAATACACAACATATTATACCATACAAATGAACTACAGTCCTTTTAATCAAAAGCACAGACGTTTATGTTCAGATTATGCATAATAATGGGACATTAGAACATCTTTTACAATGATAACTGTTGTAAGCAAACACTAATGTAGATTGTAGATTGTCATTTGAGACCCTATTTGTAGCAATATACTACAGAATAACTATCCTAATAAACCATACATCGTAAAACTGACACTTCTGACTTTGTTTGTGGTCCAGGGTCACATTTAACAGCAGCAATGGAGGCAAGACTTTCTGTGAACTTTAGTTTAACAGTCTACTGTAATTGTATAATTTTAACAAACTAGTACTGTCTGTTCCTCAAATAAATTTACTGAATGTCTTTAAACCCTTAACATTCCAAAGTCCCTCCTGAGGTACAAATACCATTCAAAAAGAGACCTGCTATGGGGTTAAAAGGCTCACCAATACTTTGCATTTAAAATGGTGCTTTCCAAACACACAATTGGTTCAATTTGTATAGAGTTGCATAAAAAATTGGAACAGATTTACAGTACAAGCTCTTTTCCCAAAAAAGACAAGCCAGTGAATGGTACTAATGAATTCCAAATTTATGGTGAAATAGTGGATGGTAACTGTTTGTTCTCAGAAATCATTTGAAATCCACTGGAGTTGCCAAATGACTGAAAAAAAAATTACCTTTATGGCCACATTGTTACATTATATCAGCTTTATATCATTGAAACTCTAGAACATTTACTCTATAATCCTCAAACTGGTGGTGGGGTTGTCCAAATAACAACAATAAGAGTATATGGATTTTCTGGTTATAGCATCCGTGTGGAAATCTGGTACAGATGCTGTATGGCTGAGGCAGTCTGCGCATGCATGACATGAGACTCGCAGTGGATATTTGGGAGAGAATTGAGAAAGACACGCTTAACTGAAAGGCCGCGAGGGGTGTGCGGCACACCGATGGCTAGACTGGAGACTGAACCCACACACTGCTGTGAAAGGACCTCTGGCAAGTTCTAGCCAGCACCACAAGGTATATGTTTTTCCACCAGAAGATTCAGCCGTGGCGCTTTCTCATCAGAGCGAGCGTGTGTACTCGGCAGAGCGTGAAGAGGCAGATTTTCCGGTAGCACAAGCCTGAGATGGGCTCCTGCATTTGGGGCTGGCTCGACCAACTCACCTCCCACAGAGCTCCCACTGTCAGAGCTCAGAGAAGAGATACAGCAGCCCCAGGACATGAAAAGAGGAGGGGGCTTAGGGAGAGAGCCAGATAGAATGAGAGAGAGGAAAAAGTCAGAGAGAGAGCAGAAGTGATAGAGGTTGCTCCCGGCTCATTTCTCTACACAGAAGCCCATCTGCCGGGCACCCATGGTGGGACGACATCACTGCTCTTTGCCAAATGACAAAAAAAGCTCTGACGCCACAGGAAGCCAAATGCAATCCCATGAATCCCGGCATTGCCATTATTCCTCAGAAAGCCTTAAAAGTGCTATCTCTGTCCTTATGGTGGCTTGTTGATTTACTCTCAGTTCCATCATGACTTAAGTTGACTCTAATGTGCAGCAAAGAAGCTCTTGGTGCATTTTGCATTTGAAATATGGGGATGGTGTATATATTTTCTTTCTCACAGAGTTAGTTCCATCAACGCTCAACACCAGGGGGGAAAAGGGAATTGACTCAGAGACCACAAAATGGTGTTTGCAGGCAGAATCTTGTGATATTGTAATATTTACTGTTAGCACCTCAGGCTACACGCCACGCTTGGCTGTCGCCATCCAATGAGTCGCTCCGAAACGGAACACATCTGGTGTCTACCCACCCTCACACCCATTCCGTCTCTGTCTTGCTCTCTCTCTGCATCTATCCATTTTTGCAGAAAATGTGCCACTCTGAAATGTTAAACTTTTCACCCACTCTTCGAGCCACTTGCCCCCGTCCGGTGCTGAGGAAGTGACCTGCTCCAATTGATCACCGCTAAGGCCGATAATTCATTGTGATGGAGGCTCCATGAAGTGAACGTGGGGGGCTGAGGCCACGCACTGTCACCTGCATACTAATCAGTTTAAGAGGCCAATAGGAATGCAAGGGCTGTGGTCACGCGACCTGCTGTTTATTGTCTGATAAATGACGGGTCACAAAGGGTGTCACATCCCTCAGAGCCATGTCATGCTGTCTCAAATTCCCTGTCAAACAAATTCACAACACACACACAAGCATTCACACTCCATCACACAACCAACCTCGTATCTGTCGTCACGGGCTGATTCCGGTCCATGCTTGCAGCACTGTCAGCACACAGGAGAAACTAACTTCTACCTCTACCTCTAACTCAAGCAATTACTTTCCGTAATGTGTTTTGGAGGAGCACAGCAATTTGCAATTTGCAACACACACTCAACCCTCAACACTCCCTGAAGTCCTGGAGAAGAGGGAGCTAAATATTTCACTCTCTGTTGGGAAATGTGTCATGTGTTATGGACACATAATTCTTTTTGAAGCTGAAGTATCAATCCAGGTCACTCAGCACTTATTTAACCAACAAAACCTTCTGGGCTGCATTTCCCATAAGCACTGTAAGCCAAAATAAATCGTAGAAATGATCGTACGGATCATCTTAGAATTACAGGCTGTTTCTCAAAAGCATCGTAACTTAAGTAGCACTTGAAAATCATCTTAGATCTACGAGTGCTCTGGAGTAATTGTAGCGTGATATAGACTCAGCCACCTGCAAGACAGCCACAAAATTACATCTAAATTTACACTATACACACACCACACAGACTTCAATTTCAAATTTTTATTTTGATTTGCCATTTATAGTAGAAAACAATTACAGTCAATTACAGAGTATACAATTTTGCATTTACTTTAATTCAAATTCAATTCAAATTCAGGAACAACCCTGGAGCACAACTACTGTACACAAAATATTTTTAAATTTTTCAACTCAGTTGATGGAGGATAAACTCTAACAATAACAAAGCATAACCCCGTTTTCACTCTTGATGACCTTAAATCACAGCTTCTGCTTCCCATAGCCCTTTCAATAATGCTTGAATAACATGGCATTGTATTAATGATTGTGTCACTATATTAATGTTTGTGTCAGTGCTATGATCATTCACATGATCTGAATAGGTAACTACAGTTTCCATATTTCCACTGACCCTGGAAGCTTGCACCTATTTAAAATGGCATTCAATGAACAAAGCCATAATTTTGTAATACATTGTTCTGTACAAAAATAATACCAACATTATATTGTGAAAATATTTAGGTTAAATATTTAAGATTAAAACTTACATATAAACGTTGGGTAATTTACTAGTATTCCTAATGTTATGTTATGGAATTTCACATTAAGGACACTGAAAAGATGTGATCCTACAGACCTCAGATGAAGTTGTACTTAATGTGTACCACACAACTGAAGATGAAGGACACTGGTGTAAGTTTTTGCATTTCCCCGCTTGTTTAATTCCATATGCCGCCAAAATGCACTGAGACCCAACTTGCCCTCCACGCTTTATGCCGCTATAAAGATTGACACAGACTTTGAAGAAAAGACCAGTATTTTCCTCCTGTTTAATTGAAATGCAAACTACATCTGTGGCAGTGCCAGAGAATTGCTAATATTCTTTTTGCTGCAATGATAAAGGCCTTCGCTATTTCTGTGGCTATCGGCTTGGTCATGTGTGTAATTGCTTCATGCTGCCTCAGACCCTCAAATGCACCAATGTAAATATTAAAGAGAGCAGAGGCTTAATAAAACATTGTTCAAACAATACAAGACCGATCTTGCTAAAGCTGTCCATCTGCACCCATGCTCTATCTAGATGAGACCTGTTACATAGAAAAATATAAGAGGAGAAATGAATGATTTCAAGAGAACATAGAAAGAGAGAAACAGAGGAAAGGGAGGAAGAGGAGGGGCAGACCAATAGATCAGTCAGATTTTTAATGGTATTGATTGGCTACAGGGCTACCGAAGCAGATGAGAGTGGGTCTGATATCCCACTGTTACCTTGACCTTGTGCCAGGAGTAGCCTTATGACCTCCGACCTTATAACCCCGTCCTCCGATCAACGTAATCCTGCCGCGTGGACAGTCCACGGGGAAAAGCATTACCTCTGTCTCCAAATAAGAATTGACTTTCCTCGCCTTGGATGCTGGAAATGTGGGTTAAAGTATGTCAATAATGTTTCACAAGAACAATTTTTCCCCTAGAATAGTCAACGCTGAAATGAATTGACATTTTTTTGTGGAGGAAGGGTCCGGAGCTGCACTGTATGAAAGCACTTGAAGGGAGTTCTTGGACGCTAACCGCTTGGCCATATTGATTGCAAGCTTAAAGTGCACACACACACTCTGAAGAGCATTGAGATTCAGACACAGGGCACAGGGAGCCTGTGCGCACCACCACTGCCCTAATGGTAATTGCTTTCGATCTTCACTCGTACATCCATGATTTACTGGCTTCTCCTGATGAATAGCTGACACCAAATATTTTGGAAAGAAAAATGTATCACAACGTTATTTGTGCCATTTGCCTTTTCCTTTCATCCTCTTCAGGAAGCTCTTCATGAGCACAGGTGGAGGATGCCAAGTGGAGAACTTCATTAATATTACAAAGTAGAAAAGCGGCCGTTAAACACGGTAGTGGATCATTTGGAGAGGACGCTTGGCTTTGTCCTACCTCGCTCCATCACGGCAGCCTCCTCTGTCTGCGCGAGGGGTGGGGAGAGAAGAAATGGCTCTTTCAACCCTGTGGCATAATTACTTCAGATGGATTGCGGCAGGAATTGCTTGTCCCTCACTGAAACAGTCAGGTGCCATTAATTGCCCTCTAAACACATCATTCAGGGTTGTTTTCAGGACATCTTTGGACTCCTAATAAAGGCAAAGTGTTTGATTGAACTGATTGCAGCTGTAGGTCATCAGGAAACAAACTCTCAGTTCTAGCTTGTGAAAAATTGCACTGCGTTCAAAGGTGTTGATGTGTCAGAAAAATTACAGGGTTGGATGCGACAGTCAAGTTTACTTTCAGCCCTCAGGAGGGATATTCTTTATTAGCTGGTACCTTTAAGAGAAAATCTTCCTATATTGTGTCTTATATCTCGACTAAGCTTGATAATTATGTAAATCCAAGCGGAATTGTGGCAATGTGTACTGACAGACACTCTGCTTTCATTGAGCTTCTTTATTTGTCCAGCTCTCTCCTGCTCTTAGCCCAGCTGTAGCTGACAATTTCAACTACAGCAGTTCATTAAAGGAGATTTCAATCTTCGCACAGCCTGTTCAGAGCAGACAGTTTGTCTCTACATTCCTTTGCGAGCTGCCGATGGTAACCCTGTTTACAATCGCTAAAAAACAACATGCATGACCATTTATTCCCAGCAGCCTGTTTCCTGTCAATATCTCAGTCAGATTTGCAATTACAGTCACTGTACTTAAGTATAATACATTATTTTAAAAGGCCAATTTGTATGGTCAGGTGTACTTGGCTCATAATGAGAAAAAATGTCTCGATTACATATGTAACCCTCGTTCCCTGATGGAGGGAACAGAGACGTTATCTTTTGAACACAGACTGGGGTCTTGCCTATAGCCCTTATTCGCTGATTCGCAAACGTCAATGAAAATTTGCATGTGGTTAAACAATCCTGAGCCACTCCCCTTCATCTGGGTATATAGAGGTGAAGGGGACAACCACTCATCAGATTTTCTAAGGAGCCAAGAACGAGTCCCAGTTCTCAGCGATGGTTCAAGTTTGTGGCAGGGGGACATAACGTCTCCATTACCTCCACCAGGGAACGAGGGTTACATATGTAACCGGGATGTTCCCTGCCTGTCAGTCACAATGAGTTATGTTGTGACGGCAGACTGGGGTCCAATGGAAAATGCCACAACCTGAATCATTACAACCTTGTGGCACTACAAATGTCAGAAAACAGAAAAAATGTCTGCCTCAGAGCAGAATCGCTGACTTTGATACCCGTATGGGACCAGAGTGAGTACACTGCTGCCGGAGAGGTCAGAACTGTTGTTCCTGAAGAAGCAATTATTTACTTCCTGAAGGGTTTTCAACCTTCCGCAAGAAGGGCTGTAACCTCTTTTGTATTTGTTGTACAGTCTGGCAAGACAATGGGGAAGCGGACCTTCTTAAAAGGCAGCTACGGAGACCACAATCTACCATTGGGAGGAGACATATGGAACCCTAGTATGGACTGATCCGAAGTGGTCCCGATCTTGTCTCTAAGGCAGGTCCTATCCAGGGAAGCAAGCAGCGAGCGTGTCAGCCAGGACAACAGAGAGCTCCCAGGAGGGCACTAGGGGTGTCCTAGAAGGATTCAACCTCCTGGCATCCTTCAGGAACCTTACAAAAAGGTTGTGCTTTCCCAAAGACTAGTCGTCTACTGCATTGTGATGTGCTGCAATTGCAGCCACATACACTTTCAGGGTGGAGGGCGACAGCCTACGCTCCAACCTTTCCTGCAGAAAGGAAGCACAATCATGCTTGTTCGTGGGTCTTCTTGGCGAGAAGAACACAAGCTTGCCAACAGACTCCACTTCAAAGAATAAGCTTGCCTCGTTGAGGGAGCTCTTACTTGAGTGATCATGTCTATCACCGCCTGTGGCAAGCCACTCAAGTCTGCCTTGTCCCATCCAGGAGCCACATAGGGAGGTTCCATAGATCTGGATGTGGGTGCCAAATGGTGCTGCGCCCCTGAGAGAGGAGGTCCTCCCTTAGAGGTATGCACCAGGGAGGGGCTGTCGTGTGGAGCATGAGTTCAGAAAACCAGGTCTGGGTGGGCCAGTACGGCACAACCAGCAAGACCTGCTCCTCATCCTCCCTGACCTTGCACAGGGTCTGTCAGGCTCACTGGGGGAAAGGCAGATACACATCTAGTTACTATGTAAGTACACAGATATAAGGGACACTTAATATAAAGTGGGACCCATACTTGTGTAGACCAGAGGCCAGCTGTGCGTCAGTGCATCCATACCAAGAGGAGCCTTGGTCAGGGAAAAATACAGCTGGCAATAGGGGGACTCGTGAGAGGCAAACAGATCTATCCAAGCCTCTCCTGAGTTGTTGTGAAAGAGCATCGGCAATCTGAGTGGCGTGACTGCAACTGCAGACTTCAGCCTCTGAAACTGTTTCAGTGTTCTGAAGGAACTGACAGCACTGACTGTGTGGCCACCACCTTTCTTGGGCACGATGAAATAAGGGCTGTACCCCGCCTTCATCTCGGCTGTAGGGACTGGCCCTATGCATCCTTGGCCATCTCGCACGCCAAAGGGTGTGCAGCGCTGAACAGTCATACTGAGAGGTACAGAATAGCTTTCAGGTTGTCAACCGTCAGACTCTCTGGATCCCGTGAGGGGCTGGCCAGAGACACGTGGGGAAACGGCAAAAGGGGGCACTGTGGGTGAGAGTGAGGAAGTGGACCATCGCTCACAGTCAACCCATGAGCGCTAAGGCCTGGAGGACAAGGAAATTGCATGACACGCAATAAGGACATTCTCCCTCTGCGAACGAGACATTGAAGACGACGTCTGTGGCCATCGGTGGGAGACAGGTAACGCCCGCACCCAAGAGAACATGGCCGAAACGTCATCTTGAAAAAGGCGTGAAACGACCGTGTTCAAAAATTGCTCTTTTGTGAAACACCCAGGGGATTCGCTTGACAAGGAAACCACTGATTGTGATGTCAACGCCACAGAGAACAACTTCTGCATCAGATTCCACTTCGTTGCAGCACTTATTATTTACAGAGTTTTGATTTAAAAAGCTTAACAAAGATTTATTTTGGCGAAAGTTCCCATATATTTGAATTCTAAACCGTTGCAATACATACCTGAAGAAACATAATAAAAACACAGCAATATGTACCTATATCAACATAATAAACTTACTGAACATATGTTTTAGCATCAGTGGACATTTCTCTTTGAAACTGGAGCCAAACTTGCAGCATGGTACAAAAAAAGTGCACAGAGGTATGCATTTAAATGTATGTTTATGTTTTTTAACCAGGTTGGTTTTTCCATTTGCAGCCATGGTGTATTTGTTTTATTGTTTCCAAAAAAGTTTATGTAATATGTAAAAATAAATGTGGAAGATAATCTGAAGTCTTTCCAGAACAAGACTTTGGTGTGCAGATAACCATAGCAGTGTTTCCAATGTGAAATTGATTATTGTCGGATCATACACTGCATCCCAGCTGTTTTTAATACAATAAAGTTGTCCAAAATGAGAGATTTTGACTATCCAGTATCTGGTAGCTAGTTGAACTGACACCTGCATGACCTCTCTTTACTCTGAGCGTTTGTTTGTGTGAACTGTTTCAACAGCTGAATTGACAAAATGGATTGAGTCCAAGAGTTTATACCCGTAATGTGTTTGTCAAGCTTCAGACAGAGATGATATAGCTCTTCGTCAGGCCTCTCATAAACACATGCGGCTCTTCAGTCATTTCAAACTATTTGTCTAATGGACTGTCCATTTTGACACACTGGAGAGAGTTTTTGAGTACTGTTTCATCTACGCTGAGTGGCCATTTAATTAATGTCCAATAATATGTGTTGTTTATATAAATAAACACTGGAAATGGTTCAGACTTTTCTCATTACACTGATACAGCAACCACAGGATAAATGTATTTTTATTGTTTAAAATATTTGGATTAACAGTTTGAGGTGTTTTCTTTTTTCTTGTGAGTGACCTCTGACTTTTGGAATTTCAAGGAATCCAAACTGCTGTTACATTAAGGGATGGTTAAACTTAGCCATGTAGACTCAGAGTTATATTCACTCTAATTGCACCTTCATAATGAAGTCATTTTCATTTTTGAGTACCCTTGGCATAGCTCCAGTTACTCTGAGATGGCTACCAGATGTCCAGATACATCTCTAAAGACTTTCTATATTTTATTTTATTTGGTTAAAATTTTACCTCTGCCCTGCACTAAAAAAGACATTTATATAAACGCAGCCAAATTTGTGACCAGTTCTTATACTAGGTGCTTAAATAATGATAATAATATTTTTTGGATACCATATTTTCATAAACGAATCCAGAAAATTAAAATATGTAATTTTATGTATATCATATTTTGTAGATTGGTTTTGACTTATATATATGTACACACACACACACACACACATATATATATATATATATATATAGACAATAAAATGAATATTTGTTGTATAACCACTACACTGATAATAATATTGTATTATTGAGGGTACAATTTAACCACTAATGTAAACAGACATAATTTTTCTTGTCAAACACAGCAAGTGTATTTACAAGAGGTCCAGAAGAGCAGGAAAAATGCACTGAAATATTTATACCAGTTTGATTCGGATCACCCCCTAAGGACGAGACACACACACACACACACAAAACATGCAATCAGTGAATAGCTGCAGGCAAAATAGTAAGAAGGTCAGACCTATAGGTTTTTCTTTACATGGAAACCCGCCCATCAAAAGGATGCATCACAGTAGGACGAGAAGAGATATATTCTTCACCTGGGAGCAGAAATCTCAGCTTTGGCGGGGCATTTTCCCCCTCCCTTTTCCTGTTGTTTCAGACATCTTTCCTCATTTTACTGGGATCAAAAATCCATTTTGGATCATCCGTTCAATATTAAATCTGGCAGGTGCTTGTATACACAACAAACTCAATTTACGCTAAGGTTTTGAAGTCTTTCACAGCAGCATCAGTGGCCAACATCAAAGAACCGCTGTTTTAGTTTTAATACCGTGGCAAAAAGGTTTCACATCTTCATGTCAAGTTGAGAGATGTAACAGAACATAATCTTTTCTAATTCTCCTTCTGGAAGTTCTGTTTTCATACTTAGTACCAGTGCTATGAAAATGTTTTCTGTTAGTTTTTAATTTTGTTGTTATTTCATGTTGCAGAGATACCAGAGAGATTAAAGATTATTAAAATCTCTCTTTATGTACACAAAGTGTGCACGGATGCACCAAACTTGCACGCAACATTCAATGAAAATAATAACTAAAAAATAAATAATAAATAAAAATGCAGCATGCTTCACAGGTTCCTAAACCCAATTTCTAGTTTACAAAGTTGATTTCAAATCTGCTAATCATTGACCTGAACCCCGAGTTTCCCATGACAACTCCCGCCAGAAGACGCAAGGCTTTGTCTTTCATTTCCCCATGGTTACGCAGTCAATGAGCCCGGAAACATAGCAACGGGAACCAAGCCCTCTGTGCCTAATGGAAAATTCTAAGTCTCACTAAAGTGGTCCTTGAGGGTAAGACAGAGACATGCCTGATTACTTTTCTGTCAGACTTAGTATTGCTCCTTCAGTGTGAGTAAAACAGTATAATACTACAAAAACTACAATTTTGAATCAGTTGGAGAATAAAATGGCACACAAAGAAAGGTAAATAAAGCCCATATTATGGGATAAATAAAATGTAATGTAATTACAATCCAGCAATTACGCATTAAAGCCCAGACGTAATCGATAGGCCATCAGACAACAGGTCACAATGTCAGAGGTCAAGTGTCAAAGGTCTAGCTTGGTCTGGCCTAGTTGGTGTACTTGTATATATGTGTGTGTGTATTCAGTATAAGAGATGATGCTGATTCTGAGCTCAGATAAATATTGGTCTGAGCAGAGAGCCCAGTGAGATACAGCTCTGAATAGATTATCTGTGCCACAAGAGGCAAGGTGCAATCTATTGATTGGGTTACTGTGCTATTTTAGCCCAGAGTAAAGGACCTTTAAATGATTTTAGGTGCAGTTGCTTCAAATGAAACGGCTAAACTTGAAAGTGCAATATTAGCTCACAACAGAGGGAGCTGATAATGAAATTACAGTTTAGTTTGAGGCTTCTATTTGATATCTGTACAACGTGAGAGAAGCTTCAAACCCATTTTGACCATGTGTAGACCGACTACAGTTGAAACACTAAATATTTCCCTTCTCAAGCAAGTCTGAACTGTCATCATCTATATGCACATTCACATTGGGATTGTCTATTTGAAAATGTGCATAGCCTACATCCCTGCAAACATACCTGAGGAGTATTTTTTTACTTGGTCTCTTCTTTTAATTTCTCCTGTCTGATAATAAAAAAACTAACTGTGATTTCGAATTTGTCTTATTCAGATGAACATTTCTTTGTTAGCCTGAAATACTCAGGCAAACTAAATGTTTGTCAGCTGGGTCTGCTGAAAATGATTAATGATGAATGAAAATAATTAATAAAATAAAAAAATGTGAAGGGAACATTTTAGTTAAATTAAAAATAAATATTATTGGAGTCCAATTTACAAGAAATTACTATTTCTTCTCCTCCTACTTTATGATTTCACACTTATGTTAAAGGTGTTAATTCCCATTAGTAATTAGTTTATTGTGAAATTTGGTCTGAAGTAATTTTTTTAGTGCTATGGTGTGCTTTCAAAAGTGAATATTATAACTAGGGACAACTGTGTCTTTAACCATGTACTTTGAAAAATTTGAATTTATCGCATAATTATTCTGGTCTATTTATTCCTATTCTTATTCTTATGAGACAGGTACATATCTTTATATTTTTGCTAGAACACTTTGATAAAAGAGATGAAACTACAGTTACTGATAGCTGATTACTATTTTAGTTATTTTGAAGGTTGCATCATAAATCCTGCATATTACTGTATGGTCGATGTGGAGGGCTGTGAATCCAGTATAACTCGGAAGAACCCGTTTGGGTGCATGGTGAGTGAATTACCGTAATATTTCCCAGTGCTTCGCTGAGCACTCGGAGCAGGCTATGGCCCATCAGCACGCTCCTGCCAGCTACCAGCATGTTTTGCCATTTGTAGCCGCGCTACACCTCTGCCCGCTCTGATCCGTGACCCTCTCCGGCACGTTCGGGGGGATCATCCACACGTCATGCAGTAGTACATCATCTGCCCCATCCTGTGTTAAAGCACCCCCTACCTCACCCCGCTCCTCAGCTCCCAGTGTTTCTGTGAAATATGTGCAACTTCCTATTTAAATTAGGAGCCCCTGAACCATGAAGAACACCACAGGTATCGGTGGAGGAGGCAGCCGGCTACGACAGCGGCCTGTGCCAAGCAGCTCGCACACCACAGACACACATGCATTGGGCTGTGACATATTAAACACAGGGAAAATAAATTACCTCCTCCCTGATGACTTATGTGCTGTGTCTTCAGACTCTGCTGCTCATTGGGGAAATCTCCCTTTTTTGGAAGTGGTAGAACTGTGATTTTTTATTATTATTATTTATTTATTTTATCAGCAGTTAATTTGGCACTTCCATGAGCAAGGTACCAAATAGGGTATTTTTTTTCTTTATTGAACAAATTGTCTGTAAAAGGAGGTGCTTGACCTTCAGAAAACCAGGAGTATTGTATAAATATTAGAGATTATGAGCTGTTGTTTTCCATTCATTTTATATGAGGTTGTTGATTTTTGCAACCTTGTTAACCTTGTTATAGTTTAAACCTTGATTTGTGTGATTTGGACATTTTATCCTGAAACACATTATATAAAAAATAAAACTAATTAGACAGCATTTATTAAGATTAAAAAAAGAAAGGATGAAGGCTTGTTTCTGGCAGGGTTGCAAATTTGAAGATAGAGCTGACATCATTTGAGACCAAATATTGATTTTTAACCATAATTAGTTAATTAGTAATCAGACTTTTTAAAAACATTGCAAGATAGAAATGCATTATTTACATCTTAGAATTAGTTAACATCTCACACAATTTACAATTAAGATTTCAACTGTACATTGAAATGCAAGATATAAACTTATAACTAAGATATTAGCTATTAAGTCGCAATTCCGTTATTTATTTATTTAAAAAAATGTGGGATCTGTGCCTCTTATGCTTTTATGGAACATCATTGTGATGTGTTGTTCTTTAAGAGATCAGCTGATGAGAAATATGGAAACAAGATGGAAAAATTATCCATTGTGCAGAGAACTTCATACTGTCACCTGCTGCACTCAGTCCATCTAAATATATTCCTGCCATTAACCTTTCACTAGATCAAGATAAATTAAAGATTACCTACATTACTGCAAGAAAATGCAGTAACTATACACTGCATCTGTGTCAGTTACTCTGTAATTGCGACATAATTGTTCTAGAAACAGATGAAACCATTATTTGCTTTTTAACTATGGACATTCTGTTTACTGTTGCTCAAGTTGTTTACTATTCTGTTTGCCTGTTTTGACATGTTTTGCGCATCAGCAGAAAGTCTCTCATTACTGTAATGAGAATCTTTTAGAGTCACATGATGAAGCAATGACTGAGCCAGGTGCAGACAAATAACTTTTAATGTACGTATTAAGTTACACAGTAAACAAAAAAGGAAGAAAAATCCATACGAGAGTAATGAGCCAGTGCTGCCTGCACTAGAGTAAACACGGCTACTGTTGACAAACCGAATCCAGAGTCTGATTCAATAAAGAGAGCCATAATAATGCTCCGTACCCATGATTGCACAGACAATATACTCTAAAAGAGGTCATACAGGACTGTTGAGGCTAATCCAGACTAATGGCTTGATTACAGTCTTATCAATATTACTCAAAGCAAATACAAAAGTGGACTTGTGATGCAATACAATTTCTTTGTCCATTTTTGATTGGTTATGCTTTATATTGGAGCTACATCAGTATCACATGCCCCATAAAGATAAAATTAAAAATAAAATTTAGATAAGTACCACTACGATATTCACTAACCACTTAGCCTAATGTGGATCACAAAATGATTACAAATTTAAAAGTTTGCTTTTAATAAATGGCACTAAATAATAATAATGATGATTGACATTAAAACAGCATGTGGGGATGGCTTTGTTTTGTGTTTAGAAAAGGTTACGCCATCAGACTAAAAGTGGCTAAAGGTGAGTGTAGGTTAACTAGCACACTGAGGGGAGAATCAGTACATGACCAAACACTTTCACAAAACTGTGACGTAACACCAACTGCACACTAATGACCAAGAACAAATCATTCCCAGAGTCATTTTACTAATGAATGGACTCAAATATGAAGGAATGGACAAGAATTACCCAATATTACAATTAGCTTTACATCCGCAAAGTGACTTGCTATTAATTATATGGAATAGTGTGGATAGGAACTACATTTTCAAGTCTTCTGCATATGTCTTCTTTTTTCCCCCTACTATGCAAGTCAGTGGTGACCAAAATAAATATCTTCCTTTGTGTTTGGCAGAATGAAGAATTTCATGCAGGTTTGAACTACTTGAAGGCGAGTAAATGATGACAGAATTTTCATTTTTTAAATGAAATGATGAACTATTCCTTTAATTAAAAAAAATAAATAATCCTCAAAAATAAAGTGACAACTGTATTTTCCCTGAATTTTAAATTATTAAAGTAATTAAGACTGCCCCAGCTTCTAATTCTATACAGCCAACTTGTCTTAGCAAACCACAGCATTTAAAGTCACACACTTACAGAGGTCACATACTTCAAAAACAGAAAACAGGGATATTTAGTTACCCTTTCAGTTGAATTACTTCGATGCTACATTGGGGACTCGCCAGAGAGACCAATTGCCTTTGAGCTTTATACAAAAGGAATGTTGGCGTGCATTTGATTGTGCTCAGGTGCACCTCATCACTGCTTGAGTATAAGGATCTACAGGATCCGTTCGCTTAAAACGTCTTAGTGTTCCCTTAACTGTGCGTAACCTGAGTCCTTCCTGCCCCGCAGTTGGACCTAGAGCGGAGTAGCTCCGGCTGTGCTACCTCTGGGTCTCCTTCACCCAGTAGGTGTGGCAACAAATCTCAAAATTCCACAGTCAGCCAGAAAGCTGTGGAAGAAATGGAGACGTTACACTTACATGCCATGACTCTGAGGTTGCACTGACGCCAACTCAGTGTGCGATGTGCATTCCGCTTGTGCCCTCTCATACTCACGCAGTGATGAGGTGCACCTGAGCACAATCAAATGCATGCTGATATTCATTGCCCTTTTGTATAAAGCTCAAAGGCAATTGGTCTCTCTGGCGAGTTCCCATATGTAAAAAAAAGTAAAAAAAAAAAAAACCTCCATCTCACACTTGTATATACAAAACCAACAATAAAATAAATAAAAAATAGAATAAAAAAAATAATTACATTTAATTAAATGTACAAATACATTGAATATTTATTTAATGCTCTACTAGTCTGCCACAATAAAATTATTTCTTCAGACTCTGTTTATCTCTCATGAAATTTTGACATTTATGACTTTGTTGTGATATACGTTCATTTAAAATGTTTATTGACTGACAACTATAATTTCATGTCACCTAGTCACATCAAAATAGAGTTAAGACTAAGGATACAGCTTATTGTGTGAGTAGCAGAGGGAATATCTACAAGAGGAATGCAGGAGAAGACTTTCTCTCTCTTTCTCTCTCATTCTCTCTTCTTAAGAGGCCTAAGATGTTCAAAAGGCATAACAGAGGGAGCGCTGGCTATTCTAAGGTATCAAACAGACTCCTGGTGACTTTGATCAGTGGTATCTTATTCAATGCGAAATTACGGCACGGTACTTCTCGACTTTAAGACATGCTGGTGAAATGGAAACATATAATAATATACACAAAACCAGGCAAAGAATGAAAGAAGCCTTTTGTCAGTACTTTGATTACTGTTAGGCATTGTGACTCCTGAACAGGCTCTTACAATTACTACAACAGAAGAACAGGAAAGAGGGACGGGAATAGTGAGATGGGGAAAAAAAGAGTGAGAGAGTGAGACTGCTGTGCTGAACTCATGCCATTAGACATGCAATATTGTGGCTATTCTTGCTAGTTAGAGAGGATATTATTTAGTGCCTTCAAGATTAGTGTCACTGTGTGGGTCACATGACATTTCGACAGAACCTGAAAAAAATGCCAGTTCAGAAATCCTGAACTACAGAATCAAACAGTATCCAAAAGTCGGCTCAAACATTCTACATACCAACAGATATTTGTTCAATCACTGCCATGCATTAAAAGTAACCCACAGCAATATCAGAAAAAAAGAAAAGCAAATATAAGGAAAATGAAAAAAATATATCATTAAATAATGAAAAGATAAATTGAAAGTAGACTATATTGCATATGTAAAAATGAAATCACAGGCCAGGTACCATACTGATATTTTAATGGAATAACTTGAATCCTCCCCAAGTAGTCATTTACTGTACTGTTAAACAGATGTGCAATGTAAGACTTTCCCATTTCTTTTTCTCCTATGAATAAATAAATCAATTATACACACACACACATACATATTGTTACATCCACATCTGCATTTTTACTCACTTACCTCCTGTCTTGCAGTCCGCTTCCAACACACACACACACACACACACACACACATACATATATATATATATATTTTGGCGGACTGTTTATACTGGAGCACGAACTAGCGTTTCTAATGTTCTGAATAGGGATGTCCTGATCCCAATTGGTCGATTTGTTTGCGAGTAAACCCAGTCCTGTAATCAGCAGTAAATGCCATCAGGTGCATGATTTCACATTGAACCACATTTACATACGTATATAAACATATATACACGGCCGTTGTTCACTGACGAGCTGCGCAAATCCACCCTGTTAATGAACATGGTTTTGCGCAGCTCATCGGTGAACAACGGCTGTGTGTAGTATATACTGCTCAATGTGAAATCAAGCACGGCACAATATTGGTCTGTTGGTCTTGGTTGAACAAAAATAAACAATATTTTGTTGCTTAAGCGTATGTATTTAGTCATTATTCAATGGTATACTACAAATCCATATGAAAAAACTTACTTCTCACTGTTCTCAGGTCAAATATTTATATGCAATTAAAATGCACTTAACTTTGATTAATTAATTACAAAGCCTCTAATTAATTAGATTATTTTTTTTAATTGAGTCCTGGCCCTAATATATATATATATATATATATATACGCACACAAACATTAAATTGCCAAAAGTATTGGGTCACCCAACCTAATCTCACAGCAGTTCGTACATATTTTACAAGGTGGCTAATTCGTATGAATTTGTACGAATTACCTACACCTAACCCTGCCCCTAAAGCTACCCGTCACAGGGTTTTAGACAAATCGTACAAAATCATGCAAGTGAGGTTGTATGAATTAGTATGAATTAGCACAAATTTGGCAATGAATATGTACGAATTGGTCATGAGACCGTGTTGGGTCATCCACTTCTAATGAATAGATCTGACTACTTTAGTCATTTCCATGAGTGCAAACCTTAATATATGCATTTTCATTTCATAGTAGCGGTTTGTACAGGGCCCTTTTCTATTCTAACATGACAATGGCTGTGTGTATAATGTTTAAAAAAGAAATGATTGATTCAGTCAGTGTCGAAGAACTTGACCGGTCCGCAGAGAGCAAAGTCTTAATGCTAGCTGAACACCTCTGGTGTGACTTTAAATACAGACCCTGAGCCAAAAACTCATCACCAAACACCAATGACTTGTACATACACTATATGGAAAAAAAATATTGGGAGACCCTCTTCTTTAGAACAGAAAATAACACTTCCAAAGCTGTGGCAACAAATATTGGAACATAATTCATGTGTTTACTAATTGCATTTCCATTTCTGTTGCAACATTTTTGGAAGTGTCTAAAATGACTCTACCCATATGTACAAGTCATTGGTGTTTGGTGATGAGTTTTTGGCTCAGGATCTGTGTTTAAAATTACACCAAATTAGTCAACTTAGTCATACTCAGTCAACTTGATCCAACGTAAGTATTAATGCATTCAACCCATCCTTTCTAGTAGATTAGTAGAACCAGGGCACAGACTTAGTACTTGATACATGCTAAGGATAAACTCTGAGTCTGGCCTGTTTAGAACAAATAGTGTATCAAATTAAAATCTTAAAACATGCTATAATGAGATTCTAAGTCACCATGATTCTCACCGGTGGTCACAACATCAGTCATCAAGTTCCAGAACTGTCACTTCTGACAGGAAGGAACATGTTGGGTGGTCATAAAAAAGTGCTCTGGAAGTGAAATCTGTGCTTTCTTCAATTCGCCTGCTTCGTAACCTTTACCTTGTTAACTCAGAGACAGTGCTCTCCTCTTTTGACAGGCAACTGGAGAACAAATGTCACTCTCTTGAGTGAGTTTGCAAGTGGTAGTGTGTGTGTATGTGGTAGTGGAAAGAGTGCAGAGAAGGCTCTGAAACTTGGGAAATACCTGAGGGGGGCCGCGTTCCACGCCTGCACATCCAATAAAAGGATTTCACATGTGATAAGGCCCTGTACCTCAGTTCGGTCCCGGAGAGTCAGCCCATCTCCCTTCGCTCATCCCTACGTCCGTCGGAGTCAGAAAATCCATTGTCGGAATTATGGGGAGCGGTTCAATAATTCAGATTAGTGCTCATGTTTATTAATGCTCTACATCTGTGCAAACAACGTGTCAAGCAGAGAGTTTATTGTAATTGCCAGAGCAAACAAAACCTGAAAGAAGCAATTTCCAGTTACAATGTGCTGTGCCAAGTAATGAGGCTATTGGCATTCCTGTCCAGTCATACTCGCCGCAGTCTCTCCATCACTTCAACATCCAGCCTGATAGATACTTTTATAAAGAATGGAAGTGCTGGCTAACATGTTAGACCACAAGAGGAAGCAAAATGATTCAAGATAATCATTGCTCCTTGCCCCTACTTCAAGATCTTGCTAGTGTCTATTTAACGTGACTTATTTTACTTTTTCATATGGAATTGTTCATTGCTGATCTGTTGCAACACTTGCTGTTTACACTGAGCGGAGACAACTGATTGGTGTGCTGATCACCACCAGGCTGCCACTTCGACCAAATAAATAATATGTAGAGTGGCGTATAGAGGAAAAAACGACAGACAGTTATTAAACTGAAAATGTCACTGGACAGCAGTGTAAGTGAAGGGAGCATGTTTCAGTCCCCCTCTGAATCCATCATTATTACTTAATTGAATTCCAGTAGTAAATATTTAATTGAATAACAGCTTTGGATTTATTGAATTGCCCCCAGAACAGAGGCAAAGCGGGCCTCCTAACGGTCTTACACAAGTGTTCATTGTTCCCTTTCAGTCGGTCACTTCGACGTCATGTCGAGACCGACGAATAGGAATCTCGCTTCGAGATGCCAAACAAACTCTGCGTGTATCTAAACACACCAATGATTTTCATTGGCACACGCTGATTAGTATCAGCTGAACCCAATCGCCTTGCGAGTATAAGTAGGGCAGCGAT
>JAUMHI010000041.1:5093669-5122691 GCA_032359435.1 Enteromius unitaeniatus
TTATTATGAATTAATTAATTTTTCTTGCACCAAATCAGCATATTAAAATAATGTCTGAAGGATTATGTGATATACAGTATAATGTGATACTGAGGACTCCAGTAATCAATTTTAAAAATGACACTTTGTCATCACATAAATAAATTACATTTTTAAATATATTCCAATATAAAAAAGTTAAATTCTAACAATATTTTACAATATTACTTCTAAACTTTTGACCAGCAATTTGTTAGGATATTATATAAGTAAATTTGTCATTTAATGTTTTTTTTCCCCCAAGTTATGACATTCCCAAGTAGTCACAATTATGTATTAATGCAATACAATTTTGTATTAATGAAATTGCCTCATGTGTAAAAAAAACTGAAACAATTTTAGCTATTTCTCAGTTTCTTAGCCATTTTTATATTAATTTTTGATTTATGAAATAATTTTACAATAACTATGAACATGCCAGTTCCAGTTACTTTTAAAGACATTTTATACATTTATATACTCTCCTCTTCTCCCTCTATCTCTCTCTCTCTCTTTCTCTCTCTCTCTCTCACACACACACACACACACACACACACATACACACATTAGTCTGAGAGTATGGAAAAGGTAGGCTTGCACTAAGAGGATTCCTGCACTTGCCCTGCTGGAGCTCAGGCATGTGAGAAAAAAAGACACTGCACTTGCGCCGCTGAAAATCCATGATTAAGTGCAGCAGCTAAACGAGCCATGCAAATGAACTCAGCTCTCTCCCTTTTTTTTGTCTCTGGCTCTCCGTTTCTTAAACACGCACACACAAAATCCAGCTGTATTTCCCTGTCTGTCCATAAGAGATGATCTGTCGGACACAAGTATTATGTCTTGACAGGAGGGCTTTGTTACTCTTTAATGTGTTCGCTATAGGTGCGGTTTCAGACTGAGCTTAGGTGGCTTCAGGATTATTGACAGCAGACTGTCTCCTCTCTGTAAAAGGTGATAAGTGTTCTGCTCAAATCCTTTTTTGGCTGCAGCAAAACACACATATTCAAAGAGAAAAGCCTCAGTCGTGATGAACACATGAAAATCTCTGTGTACAGTGCAATCTTACATCGCTGTGATTTGTTTCAGTGTCAGCTTCCTGCAATTAAGAACAGTATTGCTGTTGTTAGAAACCAACGATTGTAAACAAATACTCATATAGAGTCACACCTAATTTTCTTCACAATAAGGCTTGAGCCATACCTTGGCAGAAAAAAGACGAATATGCAAGAAATGATGGTCTATATTGAAGTAAAGCCCAAAATAATTTTTTTTCTACCTTATTATTGTTATTATTTTCCTCACAGAAATGGAAAATGACTGAAATGGCTGAATGACATCTCTTCTATTCACTGCATTTGCTCATCGTTCATGTCGTTGACCCCACATCACAATGCAGGAGACGTGCGCTGGCAGACAAGCTGCGTCATGTTATCAATTCATGCAACATGACAAACTAATAACAACAGGAAATGAACGTGCATTTTGGAAGGCAGCGTAGCAAATCGAAATGCACAATCTATGGATTGTCTCTTGCGAATGAGATGGAGGGTGCGAACAGTGGCTGTGTTATCACTTAATAATGTGTTTTGTCATACGAGTATGGACAATCTTGTAAAACTGTGTTCATTTCTGCCAAAAAAACAACAACATTTACATAAAAAATTAAATAAAATCAACCTGGTCTCATAAAAATACACTTTACGTGCACTGTTTTTATGCACCTTACTGCAGCTTCAAAGAGAACGGCACAATGGTCAATACATGAATAATACTGGCACATTTTTATTGCATTATTACGTTGTGACGGTTTAAAATTCAAATATCCGTGGATTGTTGCTAAAAGCTAATGCTCTATATGTCTTACACCAAATCCAACCATAAATACCTACTTGATAGTGTCAACAAATGCAAAACTGAGATAAAAACATATTTGTTGATGGAGCTGTGCCGTTTCAACTTCCTTTTACATAGATTTAAACTGTTTTGTCGAACCGTACACAAGATTCGAACCAGTGCTCCTCGGCTCTCAAGTACATCTCTGTACTCTGTAAGCTACTGAACAAATCTATAAAGCGTCCATGAAAACCCAAAGATTTAAAGTTGGATATGAGTGATGCTAATATTCAAAAGCATCAGTTTTCAAATCTACCAGCATATTCATATTGTTTTGAAGCCATAAGATGATATTTTTTAAAGTAATTGTGTGGAAATGATGCTTTATTAATCAAAACTCTGTAAATTTGTGTGAAAAGAAATAAAAGGATATTTTACTGCCTCCAGTGTTCATTTCTTTTGGAATCTGCAGTGATGTGTACTTATTGGTAAGTATTTCATGTCTCGCTAAAAAGTGCATCCAGGTACCTATTCTACCTTATGGCATATAAGGTAGAATAAAATAAAATAAAATAAAACTGCTTTTTAACTTCTCCAGGCTTAGACCAATTGAAGCAGACGTCATGAACCTTCTGTGTGTACATAACCCAAACCGGACACCCCCCATACTGTCCTAACAAAGGCGTTATGGTGACAATTTAGAGTGTAGGCATTTGGAAGTTTGACGGCATTAGGCAAGTATTCATTTTACCGTTCCCCTGCACTGACCTCTTGCCAGAAATGGTGTCAGCCTGTTAAACACATCTGCGGTGGAAACACAGAGGGAGAAACATGCAGCAGCCACACCATCAATACCGGGTCAAACGTCAGACACAATAATTATAATCTTTCAGCGGCCTCACCGAGTCGTGAGCATGTATGGCTGTCATTGTCATAGTACCTCTCCTCTGAGCTCTGTTTTGAGGAGGGGGGTCAAATCCCAGTGTAAATGTGATCTGATGTTCAAAGTATATCCTGTCATCTTCTGTCTTCAATATGTAATTGCTCCAGTACTATTGCTAGCCCATTTTCAGAGTCCGTGGCAATTACAGAAATACAATGAGTGCCCTCTCTCTCTGTCTCTCTCTGCTGAACGTATGTACTAATTCGCAATAAAGTGCTACAGCTGTCACTGCATTTTCTGCTCTGTTACTTCAATAAATTGGAACTGCAAAAAAATAGGAAAAAATTGGCGTATTGCATTATGAGCCGCCTCCAGTGTGTGAGCCTTCTCTCAAACACAATTTGAACAATTCTATTTCTCCTAGATGAGAAAGTGTAGCTTGTCATTGCTGGACTGGACAAATATTCATGAATCAGTTGAAAATGGATTCCATTTGTCAAGAAATAATAATTTTAGATTAGGGAACTTTTTTTTTTTTTACTTTCAGCATTTGGATTGGTTGATATTGGGTGTATTGGTGCTGTGGGAGAAGAAGTCAACATACAATATTACAAATAAAACTATGAATTACTGTCACTAAAAATGAATGGTTAATGGAATCATTAACTGTGCAGCAATACTCACAAACTGGGACAGTGGTGTGTCTGCGTGATAAACATGTGTGTGTGGGTGGGTCAGGTTCAGCCTAAATTGTGAGAACCAAATGTTCCTAAAAGCAATGGGGGACAATAACAAAATTGGCTGATATTTTTCCTTTTTTCACGATTATCTCTATTTTAGTATTTTCTTTATTTTATTTACTTTTTTTGGAAACCTGTATAACATAGGGATTTCAAACCAACCTGTTGCGATGTTTAGTTTGACCTAATTCATAACTTTTGGCAACACTTTATTTTAAGGACTAATTGTCACTATTAACCAATATCTATGGTATTTGTCTCAATAGCCCCGTAATTTCCTGCTTATTAATAGTTAATAAGGTAGTTGTTAAGTTTGGGTATTGGTCTCACAGAATATGTGCTATAAACAGCCAATATGGTAATAATGGATTCTTTTTAATGAATCTATCTAATTTACAACTCACTTGGAATAATGTATTCACCAAAGAACTGAATCGATAATCTGGTCAAAACTAGTCTGGAGGTAAAAACTCACAATATGGCTATACTCAAACTGATCAAATAATCAGGACTAACATGATCCTTGGTTCACGTGGCAAATTTAACTGATTGGGTTAGTTTAGCATTAAACCATGATGAAAAGTTTTAATGTTTGGTAATAAACATGAATAGTTGATTATTTGTACATCATGCATAATTAATGAAATAAAAAAGTATGTCTGCACCAACACATTCTTATTGACTATTGCCTTCTAGTTGATGTCTCATAATAATTCATAACAATGTGGGTGAGCTCTAACCTGTTTAAGCTCAAGAGAAAATATAGCTAAACAAAACTATTATTATTATGCATCAAAAGTTTAACAATAAAAAGTAAGTACTTCTGTGCTTTTTCTGATGTAGACATTTTAAATGAATATATTTACTTTTACTGGAATAATATTTTATAAAGGCTTTTGTGCTTCAAATTCAGAATTTGTGCATTTTGCTTTCTACTAACATCCACTGTGAGTTTAATAATATGCTAAATAATAAAAAAAATAATAAAATAAAAAGTTGCTCGATAGCCCTGTGCTATGCTCCAGCATATAGATGGATGGATTAGCAGCTCAATTTAAAACAATACAAGTCAAAGGAAAGTCGCCACCATGATAGAAAATGTGTGTGTGTGTGTGTGTGTGTGTGTGTGTTTGCAATATGACAGAAATAAAGATCCTCCCTGTGTGTTTGACCTGTAACCACAGCTATTTTTGTTGGGTAACAGAGATAACAGGGTAACAGGGAGCAGCTGTAAGACCACTAAAGCTTTTCTCACAATGCTCACTCTGTGTGTGTGTGTGTGTGTGTGTGTGTGTGTGTTTGTGGAAGGGTGCAGAACCGAGTATCTGGAAGAACTGACAGTAGCGTCTCTGTGCAGTGAGCTTCTCACAGCAGGCGAAGAAGGAAAACAGAGAGAGCGAGAAAGAGAGAGAGCCAGAGAGAGAGAAAAAGAGGAGCGCTTCTTGTTAGGGATCATTTATTAACTGAGATCATCTCTTCGTTGGCCTCAGGGTAATAACTAATGTCAATGGCAAATTTCACAGTTGTCTAGAGAAATGAATTAAATTTGCAATAAAAGGCCCTTTGGCTTGTTGTACATGCTCATTTATTGGAGTTGGTGAACTAGGACTGTAAAGCAACTGCGAACACTGCCTTCATTTCCCCTCTTGTGAAAACGTGACCTTTTTCTCTCATTATTGTGAGGAAAGGATGGAGAGTTTGCTGGAAATAAAGGAGCCTGGTTGTTCAGGGGGCTGGCCGAGTGCGTTACCTCACACTCACCGCTGCTAATGAGTCTTACGGATGGTATTCCAGCGCTTAACCATCGCTGCATTTACATCTAACCTCGCTCCGCTCTTAGTCCACTATTCATCGTCTTCCCTTCGCACTTTGTCTGGGACTCAATGGGTGTGATTTTTGTGTGTGTGGGTGTACATGTTTATGTGTGTGAGGGAAGGGAAAATGTGTGTGTCTGAGACTTGAATTAGAGATTAAAACTCTAAAGTATTCTCTAATCCAGGCATTGAGGGTTAGCAGTGTGAGGAGTGAGAATGGAGTGAGCACAAAGGCTCCCCGTGGCCCCAGACTCACGCCATCACCGCTGCTCCTGACGGCCACACAAAAAAAAGCCCCGCACACCCCCCGGCCCCACCTCGGCCCGTGAAAAAAAGAAGCCTGTCAGCTCTCTTCCATGCCCCCTCTAACGCTCTGCCCCCCAGCAGTCGGGACGGTAGGGGTGGGGAACAGGCTTTAAGAATAGACCCAAAAATTAGGCGAGTTCTCTCCTCTCGCGCTCCTTTCTCGTTCCCTTTCTCTGAGGACAGATAACAAATAATGGCGTGATTGAGCCTGTGTTTCAGTCACACATGTCCCCCCGTAGCCAGCTGCCAGTGGGGAGCAGTAGGAGAGGTTAATTGAGGAAAGGGTTATGAAAATAAAGCGCAAGAATCACTCGGATTCTGCTCAAAGGAGAGGAAAAACGGCATCCTGTCAAATAATGCTCGGCACAAAAGAGGAGAAATCAGGAGCACAACATGGCAAACAGCCGCAGAAAACAAGTTACTGTCTCCGCTGGGATTGCAGAGTCACATTTTCGTGTGTTAAAATTAGAGATTCAACAAAAACGGCAGTGCAAATGTGAAAAGAAAGAGGATATTCTGAGGTACGGGATTATTCAATAATAAATCATTTTGTTCTACAGAATTGGAAAATCAGCCAACATTCTATGGCCACCGTTTTTATTCCCCTCCGTCACATTTTGAGAGATAAATGTAACATTTAGCTGTTAATTCCAGCATCTGAAGTGTTCGTCTTCAGATGATTTAATTGCCCTGCAATTTTCTCCTGTCAAAAAAGCATCATGCACCTCTGATGAGAGCGAGCGAACAGGAGTGTGAGAGTTAATTAGCGACCTCGTTAGAGACCTGAAAGTGTCTGGTGCGTCTCTGTCCCTTCTCACTCTTTCTGTCCCTCTCGTTTTCACACGTAACAAGAAATCCTTTCTTTCTTTCTTTCTTTCTTTCTTTCTTTTTTTTGGTACTGTAATGAATGCTGCCTTCAATTGCACCTGGGAAGCTCCTATTTGGGCGTTTGTTATAACAACATGTCATGCGTTCAAGCTGGAAAAATAATACAGATAATTTTTATTAGCTCTTACATTTATTTGTTTAATATACAATTTTAATTCCTATTATGCATGTGTGGTATAATGTTCACACTTTATTTTAAGGAGTCTTGTTACAGTGTAATTATATATTTATGTACTGAGAAATATCAATTAACTACGCATATTTACTAAATGTCAACGTTTAGGATTAGGGTTTGGCTTAGAGTTCCTTGCATGTAATTATGAATAAGAAAATGTATATTGAAATAGAAGGTACCTGTTATAAGGACAGCTTAAAATAAAGTGTTATCAACATTTCTCTGCAATAACTTTCTTGTTTACTGCTTATTAATAGTTAGTAAGGTAATTAATAGTTTACTCTTTTAGTGTCTGTTATACATTACATACTATAGTACTTAATATAGTACTTTACAATAGTAATAACAGTAAATTAAGCATAATTTTAAGCAACTGCAGTGTAAAAAAATTTTTTTTGCAAGTCATGAAGACACACCAAAATAAAGATTGTAAGCGTTTTATTATTATTATTATTTAAATGGTTCTACTCTACTAAACTGTAATGTTTAATTAAATATTACTTGCTGTTTCTTTAATTATTTGTGTCTACCTTAGATGAACACTAAACTCAACCCTATAATAGAAAAATGCTAATTAATGTTATGCAATAATGTGTAACACTTTATTTTATGGTCTCTTAACTAGTTGCTTATTAGCATGCATATTACTAGAATATTAGCCATTTTTTAGTAGTAATTAAACACATATTAATGGCTTATTCTACATTACCTTATTCTAAATCCCTAAAGCAATCCCTAAACTTAACAGCTAACTATTAAGAAGCAACAAATTAGTAATTTATTGATGGGAAAAAAACATGGTTAATACTGAATAAGAGTTCCCTATTTTAAAGTGTTACCCTAATATTATGCTTAATTATAATATTTAAACTATAACAAGCTTGTATTTAAGTGTTACCACTCTTCTTTTACAGTGACTTAATATTATTCAAATTCAGTTTTAATCAAATAATGTACTGTCAAACTATTGAATGTAGTATGTACTGCATTCTAATCGAAAACTTCTCTGTTCTCTGTTCTATGCATGTGTGTTGAATGGATACAGAATACAGAATGAATCTGGACACACTAAATGTAAATTGTTGTATGGGGTGGTTTCTATCACATATCACAAGCAGCAGTATCCCTGAATTTTTTCCGCTTGTTATGAATACTGTGTATATGAACATACCGCTCATTTTGTACAGCTTGGTATCCTGTCCGACTGCTGGGACTGTGTCCAGCTGATATCCCAGAATGTAGTCAGAGTTATATACTGACCTGTCTGCAGCAGGCTGTAGGAAGGGAGACGTCTAGACCACTCTACAGAGGTAATAAAATGATTAGGAGGAGATGACGGATCTTGCTGCTAGTTGATTACAGCTGAACTGTCTCATGAGTAGGGGCTAATTAGCTGAATGAAGTGAATGGAAAGATGCTGTGTGGCTCTGCGGTGATGCTTCAGAACCAACTCACAGAACCAACTCTCTATTACCACAGGATTACGCCTAGGTACAGGTTTAGGCCCAGACTCGGGATTAATCCTAATCTCTGGATAAGATTTAAGCACTGCTTCAGGATTATGTGCAAATACAGTCTCGAGCTCAGACACGCATTCAGATATAGAGAATCAGTTCAGAGATATTGCAGAAAAATAGCAATTTTCTGACAGATCATAACACATATATTAAACCAGCATATGAAAGTTACAAGAAAAGAGTATAGACAGTTCTTTTACACCTGATACCACACTGTAGCTAAAATTAAACGATTTAATATGGAAATTAAAAGGCAGATAATGAAGACGCTAACATTCAAGGGACCAACTGATAAAATTCTACTTTAGTCCTGGAAACTGGAATATTAGGAATAAATAAGAAGTTCTGCTTTTATTTGCAAGGCTGATTTTATCGTGGGCTTAGCTTGCGATGCACTCTCCTCTCTTAAATGCCTCTCATGTGTCCGGTGGCAAAGTGAATAACATGACAAATTGCTTCAAACAGGCGAAAAACATGCAAATACTGCAGGGAGACAAATGTCCAACCTTGTGTTTAGTGAGGAGGTAAGGTCATCCCTGACTCCATCTATCACAGCTGTAATCAGGTGGACGCAGGCTAACTCCGAGCTCGGCTTCAGCTGCATAGATAAGCGCACACAAGCAGAGAGAGCCAACCTAGATAAAAACAGGAAAAAACTGATAAAAGATTCAACAAGTAAACACTCTCTCGCAGCTGTGGTGTTCCCCTTTGTAGTCGCTAACTGTGGGGCTGGCATAAGGTTACACGTCTCTCTCGCTCTCCTTTCATACATAGAAATCTCTCTTTGAATTCATCTGAAACTATAATGTAGTTTACAACCGGATTACAGCGTCGTTTATAGTCGGTGCTGTATATATTAAGCTTGTCACAGTAGTTGGGTTTTATAGACTTTTATCAAGCGATTTAGTATAACGCATGCTGATCTTAAAGGAAGAAAACATGAGAATTCATTAGACTTAATAGTTCAGATAAGGGCTGAACAAACATGCCTTTGCAAAATTTATAAAAAAGGCACTCTGCTTAAATATCATCATAAAATATGCTCTTTTCGAAATGCATTTGAGCTCAAATTTGCAATTGAATTTAAAAGGATCCAACACCAGCTGAGAATGAAGTAAAGCTGTTTACACACTTTTCAAATGTGCAACATTTTGCAGTTATTTTGTGATTGTAATATCCTGATCTGATAATGTATGCAGAGCCGGCACAGAAAGAGCTCTAGGGTATTCTGATATTTACCTGCCTCACTTGAGATTGTGTTAACTTCCTTCTCCTCATTAGGTGTCAATGAATTCAGTCCTATCTGAATAACAGGTGCCATGAGCACAAAGGAGGATGGATCTCCACATATATCATATCTTTCTTTTTTTTTCTTTTTTAATAACAACATTTTTAAACAAAGTTTGGATAAAAATATGACATCTTTTATTATAGTTTTACACCTCTTTTCATTTATAACAGTTAGGTCAAATTTTACAATACTATTGTACTTTTTGTTTTAAAACATTCGTTTTTAACTGAAAGCATTTTTTTTAAATCGAAAAATTATATTAGGCTATGTTAATGTTAGACTAATAACTTAATTTACTTTAACACTTTATTTCCAAAAAAAAAAAGCATGGATACTAGCTGGAAGTGACAACAATAATAGAAAATTATTATTATTAGAATTTGTTTTTATCATTATTATTATTATGTTATTTTAGCTGGTACTTTGAGATTGGATTGGTCAGTGTAGGGACAGCATGCCGACTGGAAAACTAAAGTGGAAGTTTTAAACTAAAGTTTGAAAGCATTCAGTGATGTCTGGAATCACTTTGATAAAATTGATGAAAGTACAGTTAAGTGCAAGATGTGCATCGTTAAGCTGTTATATAACTCTACTTCAAGTACAATGCCCTCGTATTTAAACAAAATGTCGAGTGAAACCTGAGACACAAGCCAGTCGACAATAAAATCTTTTACCAGCGCAAAGAACACATTCACAATGTAACACTTTTAACTTGCCTGAAACTTCCATTTAAATTTCCTTTAATTTGTGTAGATAGTTAACAGATGAATAGAAATAATAATAAAAAATACACCCTATTTAAAACAAACAAATAACAAACAATTGAATAAAACAAAGTATTGCGAATCACTGCTTTCAAACACACAAACCGGTTTGATGTAGATTTTTTACTCATATTCATACTTTTGTATGTAAAAGGTTTTTCGTTTCACTGGTAAATGATGTCATCTCAGTGGTGATGTAACTTACTTAATTTAAAGTATAGTTTACATAAATGATTTAGCTTTTTATGTAGCAGCCATTCATTCTCAAGTCAAAGTTAAACAAATTAATAATAATAATAAAAATAAAATAGCCAGCAAAACAAATTTGCACAAATAAGATAAATAATAAATGAACACCTTATTACTTAATTATAGTTTAATTAAATATATTTAACAGAAAACAACGACTGCTCCTTGTTGCAAGCTTTTATTTATTTATTTGTATTTTTTTATAATATTAATTTTTTATTTCTTTGCACTCCCCTCCAGAAAAAAACATTGTATAGGCAGATGTGCTTGTCTTCCACATATTCTCTCCAATAATTACATTAATCAAATTCCTGCTTATTATTATTGCCAAAACCTGCGTCATTCGTCACTGTGGATTTTGCCTTTTTGACATTGGCTGGGCTGTTTGTGATGAGCGATTTGTCCTGGGTGGGGTAGGAGTGCTCGCTGGCTGGCTGACGGACCAGGCTGGAGAATCGTGTGGGGAGAAAGTGTCATGTTTTACAGCTGCTGGTGCTAAATAGGCCCTATGCCATTAATCTACCCTCCTCCATTGGAGAGAGAGCGTGGGCCAAGCTGGTGAATGTCTAAACAGACCTGCGGTCATGATTTATAAAGCCTATCCTCCATTAAAGATGCACCGCAGTCTTCACACGCTGGACAGTTAAGGACACTCGGCACACATTGCTAACATACAGACACAGCGGTGAAAAGATATAAACTGAAACACACACTCTAACACACAACCATGGTTTATTCAAGGATGAAAGCAAAGGTTAGAGAAATTGTAATTAGTTTAAGTATAATAAGTGTAAGTTTGATTAGTATTGAAAAGCCGTGCTGGAAGAGGGAACTCTTTGCATGTGATGTGCTGATAAACACTACTGGTCAAAAGTTTGTAATTGAGACTGAAAGACTTGAAACTGAGACTTTTTAAAAATCATTAAAAAATGTTTAGTGTCTTACCAATAATGCACTTGTTTGATTACATATTACAATACATTTTTGGAATTCAAAAAAGGTTTTTACATGACCTTTGAAAAACCATTCTAATATGCTGATTTGGTGTTCGAACAGTAACAATTGTTCTAATTAATATCTATGTTGAAATTTAAGATTTCAGGATTATTTGATGAGTAGAAAATTCCAAATTAATTTAAAATAATAATAATTTGTAATATTTCTAGAATCATAAATGTCTTTACTGTCACTTTTGAGCTTTTTTTTTATTTAAAAAAGTGCTTACCCCAAATTTTTTAAAGGTAGTCAATGGTATCACTTTTCTTGAGCACCAAAGAAATGTTTCTTGAGCACTAAATTAATATTAGAATGATTTCTGAGAGATCGCATAAAAATGTAATTTTTTTTCACATAAATAAATGTTTCACATTACTATTTTACTGTATTTTGAACATACAAATGCAGCCTTGATGAAAACAAGATGCTTATCGCAAAAACATCTTAGTAAAAATAATCATAATTATTCCTAATTTTTGACCGGTAGCGTATGTGCACATGTGCATGCCCGAATATGTGTGTGTGTACATGTGTGAGGGAGTGAGAAGCTCTATTCTGGCAGTGGTAATCCATCCATTGTGTTAAAATTCTCCATCTGTATCAGTTCATTGAGAGCACATTGGCCCTGGGGTCTGTAACTGAGCTGGACCTTGTCTGACAGGCCGGTGTGTGTGTGTGTGTTGGGGGGCAGGGGCAGTGGACCATGGGAAAAACACCGCCCTGCACCTCTCTGCGGCACTTGTTCCACCCCACTTCACACGCACACACACACACCAAACATGGGCCACTTGTCACTGACCCCCTCCGCTCTCCCTATGCCCACTAAGTCTCACCCTTCATGGCCTCCTCCTGCACATGTGTTCTAAACACTAATGCACCCGAGTCCCGCGGTCCACACCCGGCACCCCTGACCGGGCCACTTATACAATGCCCTGGGCTTTTCCTGTAGCTGTACTTCAGATCTTTCATCTCAGATGTGCCATTTTTCATTACGTCCTATTTTAATAAGCAAGAAATGTGTTATTATAAATGACAAACTCTTTCCGAAGCAGGCGCTGGGACACACAGGGTTAATGAATGTGGTGTGCGAGTGTGTTTGTGGATGCATGCACACCTTGGTTGTGTCTAGACCCCTGTAACCAATATTAAAGTGAGCCCTGATTAGAAATTTACAGAAGAGAAAAAAACATAATATTATGTATGAAATGAATCATTAACATGGACCATTAAGTTCTCTATTTTCATTTAATTGAATTTGTCAGCAGTATCCTCTTTAACTGAAAACCACTCATAACTGCTAAATTAAATAATAATTAAAGATACAACTATCAGAGGATTTGAGGGGAAGTCAGGGAGCATTTATTTCCGATCCAAGGCGTAATTTATTCAAATTATATAGAAGAGCGATTGAGAAAATTAGATGCATATTCCTTTCAGGCCTTTAAAGGAGAAAAACGCAACAAGTTTTCTATTAGAATTGCTCATGGTTGTATCAGCGGAGGGTGCTTACAATCTTAATGAGACATATGTGATTTTATATATATATATATATATACACACACACACACACACACAGTATAAATTACACATTTGTTACAATTTATTTATTTAGATTTTTTTAAATAAATTCCACACTTCAAACAGATTCAAACTTTCTGATAAAATAATAAGAGCTGTATCTTATAAAGAAAAATTGATATTTTCAGAAAAAAATAAACAAAGCGAGTGGAAAAGATAGAACGTCGATATGTTTGTCCAAGAGGGGCAGCAGGTTGTGTAGCCCCTGTAGCTGCACCGAGAAAAGTCAGCCGTGAAGACGGGAAGGAAACAGAGTAAGAATTTGGTAAGAAATAAAATGCAGTATGGGATGAAAGAAAGAAGACAAGCAATTGTAGAGCTGCTGAGGGTGGAAGGGGGAACGAAGAAAGATGGTTGAGGGAGAGAAATAGTGTAGCCAGTAGGGGGAGGCACGACTAAAGAAAAGTCCACAGCAGACAGAGCAAGAGAGAGAGAGAGAGAGAGAGAGAGAAAGAGAGAGAAGACACACTTATACACACTCACATGCATCTGTCTTCTCATAACCCAGATACATCCAAGACATACTTCTTTGAAAATCTTGCGAATCCACATTGGTGGTTAGGGTAGCATGTCATACAGTTTGCGCAGGCAACGAGCGATGCAGTGAATGAGCGTGCTAGCTGAAGTGTGATAAGATGGGCTGTTTGTTTGTGTGTGTCTGAACGCTTTATGTACGATACTGTGTAATCTGCAAACCTACACTGCATATTTACCACTAAACACATGAATATTGAAATTATGGGCGGTGTGTCACCATTTTACTTATTCGACCTGCCACTCCATGACACCTGCACCTGTTGCCTGCCCTCCGGGATTCTCTCTGCTGTTTTGTTAACTCCACCCCCACTTCTCCATCTATCTGTCTGGCTTTCTCTCTCACCCTCTATATATGTTTATGCATGTCTGTAGGTGAGTTTTTATAATGCAGCTTGTTCGGAATACAATATGACTCATCAGGTTGTTCAGGTAGGCAGTGAGAAAAGTGACAGCTTTAACCCACTCATTCAGCTGCTGGGCCTTCTGTCTGTGTATGCGAGTGTTAGTTTAAGAGTGACAGAGGGCAAAAAAAGAGGAATGGACAGAGAAAGGAAAGTGAGAAATGGCATGTCCTACAAATCATACATAAACCTGATCATAAAGAGTACCTGAGCATCCATTAATGTTATAGTGATGACATGCCTTTTTTTAGGTGCAGTTGTTTAGTGCACAATTTTTGGTGGAACCAGACTTCGAAATGCTTATTTATTTACTTACTACCTATCACATACACACATTGGTTTTTATGGTTTATGGGGACACAATGGTTTTTATACTGTACAAACTGTGTGTTTCATTGACCTACACCAACCCTACACCTTACTCTACCTCTTACAGGAAACTTTCAGCATAAAAAAAAAGAACAACAACCACCATTTAGTATGTTTTTTTTTTGAATGGGGACATAGGCAGCGTCCTCATAAACCACCTTCAAATTGTAATACCTTTGTCACACAAATATCATTAAAAAAATGTTGTCCCCATAAACCACAAAAACCAACACATATACAACAGTTTCATTTGTATTATTGTTACTGTTATTAATACATAAAGCGATATCTATATTAGCATCCACAAAAATGGACAATAACATTCTGTTTATTACAATGTAGTTATGCCATCCGCTGCTTTAAATGCTTTAATATTGGGTGGAGTCTGATTGGCTCCCAATGTAATAGTCATTGTTGTAGTTATCTTTGATATGAATGTATATTAAGAAAATTGATCACAAAAAAATCACAATTTCTGAAAAATCACCAACCTAATATATAAATTAATTCAATTAATTAAATGATTATTTAAACACTGTTGTGTTACACATAGATATAGATCTACATATATATATATATATATATATATATATATATATATATTAGATAATGCTGCATATATAATTGCTACCCTGGAACACAAAACCATTCATAAGTCAAACAGGTATATTTGTAGCAACAGTAAAAGTTTTTGGGTCATAATTATCGATTTTTCTTTCATGCCAAAAATGATAACAATATTAAATAAAGGTCATGTTCAATTAAAATATTTAGTAAATTTCCTACATACAAATTTAATTTTTGATTAGTAACATGCATTGCTAAGGACTTAATTGAACAACTCTTTTTTCTCAATATTTTATTGTATCTCAGCCAAATAATTTCCCATCCTAACAAACCATACATCAATGGAAAACTTGTTTATCAGTTTTCATATAATTTAAATTTCAATGAAAAATAATAATAATAAAAAAGACCCTGTTTTTTGGTCACAATTCGGTTATGCAATTGTTAGTACCCAGGTATTGTTTTGGATGTGTGTTGATGTCATTGTCAACTGACAAACTTTTACAGTACAGTTCTTAAGTCGATGGACAGTTCATAAGTGGATGGATTTAGTTTTGTGAAGTGTGACATCATATACCATAGTCCATCACAACACCATTTGGTCAAAACGCAAAACTACAACACTCGAAATTTCTAATTTGTTTCTCTAGAAAAGTCCCCGAATTAGTTCTCCCAGTTAAAATCTGGTCCCTTTAGTGAATCTGGCTTGTTGCCCTGTATTCTGTGTGTTTGTGTATGTATATGTGTGTGTTAAATGTTTCTCCGTGTTGGATGCTGCTCCCTCCTCCTCTCATACCTCCTGAATAAAAGGCTGCGTTCGCTAAGTGCAGACGGATCCATTTCACCGTGGAACTACGCACACAAAGCCTGGGAGTGCAGCTCTCATGCCACTGCCGGGTATCTCTTACGCCCTCTCACATTTACCATTCTCTCTCTCCACGCTGACCGAAAGGTGACACTGTGGATGGACCGGCAGATAGGCTCAACTCAATAACACGCTGCCCAAGTAAAGACCAGGCTTCCCTCCTGTTTTACACTCCCTCTGTTTCTATTACTCGCTCTCTCTCGTTCGCCCTCCCTCTGCCACCCCGTTCGGTGCTCTGCTATGGCTAATGCTCTAGAAAGTTCCTCCAACAGAGTCCTCACACTTTCTTAGTCACACTAGAGTGAGTGGGGGGAACATCTAGAGTGATGTTAATCGTTGCTCTCTCTCGCTGGCAGTGGCGGCACACGTGAGCGGACAGTGTTCCGCTGTGTTCTACTGGGCCGTGGACGGTGGAGTATGGCATTCAGATGAGTGAGCTGGCAGGAAACAGGCAGTGCTGTGACCAGGAACTCCATTAAAAACGACACAGCACACTTTGATTACCATGACTGGTCAGCCAAGTTTAAGCACCCCTACACACACATACTGTTTCTTCTACATTTTGTCTCACTTTCACGCACAAACACCCACACGCATGCATGCACACAGCCACATCTCCTCTCTCTGTTAAACAGCCTGTGAAAGTAGTGGATATAATGGTCCTTTTGGCCTCATTTCCTCAAACACTAACAAAAACAATGTATGAATGTCATGTTTTTACAGAACTCTATAAGCTATAAATAGATGTTTCTTCAACTTTAGGCACTTTTGGCTATACACTATGTAGAGCGTTAAAAAATGAACTCTCTTAAAACTTTTTATGCCATTAATAGGTTATACAAAGATTTATCAATCAGTCTATCAATATCCAACATTCAACATATGTATCTTAAATGAGCGTTTTCATTTTTTAAATAATAAATAGTACTGTATGTGTGCTAGTGTAATTTTCACCACAACTCATATTATGTTTCTGAATGAATGAAGTAATACACAAATGTTTGACTATATTTTAAATACTTATAAATAAAAAAGCTAATAAATTCAAATTTTTTACATAATTTGAGGGTTATAGCTATATGGACTAATTATACATGACTAATTCAGCAAGCAATTAATCTTAAGGATAAATAAACATGAGAAATAATACTACAATAACAATATCATAAAGTTTTGAGTTATAATAATAATTACAATACAAAGTTGCAGAAATCATTTAAAATGGTTCAAGTAAGAACAGGGAGGGATTAAAAATGTCACACAGTCCTAGTCACACACACACATACATACACACCCAAAATAAATAGCCTTTAGAACTAATTACTAACACAAACTTAACTAAGTGCTGTAAAATATTCTTGTTTTATGCCGTACTAGAGGGACTGATGGAGTACAGATGGCCAGCAGAAGGTCCTAAAGTAAAAAACTTCCTGGTTCATGAATCAGAGTTTCAATGGCGATCTAGCAGCCAATCACGTGGCTTCGAGAAGCAGCGTTTGAGAGCGTCTCTGGGGCAGCCTGCCTATTAAAACAAGGCCAAACACTTCACAGACAGCGAGTGAGCCAATTAATTCTGCTGGGGGCTATGCTCCCAGGTTAGGATTTGCTTATGGTGATAAATTGGCGCTTTGTATCCATGCTAAACTACCTCCATTTCTCTCATTTTCTATGGGGTGCCAGGTCCGTGGATGATGTCACAGGGCATATGATGATTAGGGGATGCCTCATGTCTCGTTGTCGCAGGGTCAGCCCTGCTCTGCATGTGTGAAATTAATTAAAATCTGGCTCATGTCACTGGTTGTGCTAATGCTAACACAACCAATGCTAACCGTGTGACCTGCACAATAAAACAAACTAAGACAGTAAGACCTAACATCAAAAAGGTTAATATGTTTTAATGTGAATTATCAAAGAATTATGCAAAAAAATATTCCACATAACACACAACATGACATGACAGGAATTTCTTATTCTATCTGTTGCAGTACATTAAAAATGCTTGAATACTTGAAAGACATTTATATACGCTATATCGTTTTAAGATTAGCATGTTCTTAATTTCTGAATTTTTAGGGTTAAAAACATAGATTGTCAGGGTGACACAACAGTCCTGATATCTTGTTAAAAGAATGGCATTCTTAAAAAGAAAACAATACTAAGTAGTTAATATATTATTATTATTATTTCTTATAAAATCATCTTTACTGTATAACTGTACATTTTTTTTTGCTTCACTGCTTAATAAATATCTGATAACTTTTGTCCACTAAATCAAAGTCATCTAGTGTCACCAACATGACTGACCTACTGACCAATATGCAGAAACATGCAACACATAAATAATAAATAAGCAAATCAATGTCATAAAAAAAAAATCTTACAATTATATTAATTATATTATATTACTGACTAATAATATTACTGATTATATTGAGCAGAACTAAATCTTGCATGCTTTGCTTCAGACTCATTAAGAAAAATAAATGTTAAAATTAAATTATGTGTTTTGTACAAGCGTAGTATGAATGCAGATCTGTTACTGTTAATTGGTTGTTATGTCTGAGTTTTAGGGGGCTTATCATTTTTCTGAACAGCCAAAGCATATTAGGACTATGTCTGTACTGCTTTGATTAAAAGTTGTAACCAATGTGCACTTTAGCCTGCTAAATGGGAGCTAAGCACTATGTAACTGTAAGACAGCGTTATTAAATGGTTTTAATCAATACAGCTTCGTCCATTAAATATAATTACGTTTAATTGTGAAACATTCTTTTACACAAATTAAATAAGCTGGTTTGTAAACTTTTTTTAACTTTTTAACAGGAATAGTTCACCCAAACATAAAAAATTCTGTCATCATTTACTCACGCTCAAGTAGTTCCAAATCTGTATACATTTCTTTGTTCTGCCAAACACAAAGGAAGACATTTCGAAGAAGGTTTGGAACCAGGCTGTTCTGGGTTACCATTGACTTCCATGGTATTTTTCTTCCTACTATGGAAGTCAATGGTGACCCAAAACAGCTTGGTTACAAACGTTTTTCAAAATATCTTCCTTTGTGTTTGGCATAACACAGAAATTCATACAGATTTGGCACTACTTGAGGGTAAGTAAATTACATAATTTAAATTTTTGCGTTAACTATTCCTTTAATAACTGATTTAACTAATTGCACACTTTCAGTAACAGAAATGGTGAGTTAGACTTCAAATTCATTCTCTGAGAAAAAGGAGAGATTGTATGGTGAGTAAACAAGCTGAATGTTTTGATTTGACAAAGCTTCCGAAGCCGCTCTTAGCGGTGATGGGTTAAAGCTCTGCTGTTAGCTGAAGAACTGTTGAACCCTCCAGCCACCCATTTCCTGATCTGACCTGTTCGGATGTGCATTAATTTGAAAACGGCAACGTAAACAAACCTCCATTTTAACCACAGCCCATGGTCATCTCTCCTATGCTTTCGTCTGTAAATCTATAAAGCTCAAAGTCAGCTTTCAGATTCCAGAGCTGCATTTCTCCTAATAAAGACATGTGGTCTGCGTTTACTTTCTCTCTCTTTTTTATCTTTATCTCCCCTCTCTCCTTCCTCTCTCTCATAAAAGAGACTCTCTATTGTATCTCTCATCTGAACTGTGGAGTGGTTAGAGGGGCTGTTGTGGGGAGAAAGGGGGAGGTGGTGAGGGGATTGAGGGATTGGAAGAGCATGGGCATCCTTTCTCAAACAGGAAAGGTCCATATTCCCCTCGTTATTTCACTTCAAGAACCTTTTTCTAAACGCAAACATGGAAGTCAGTCATGGGCAACTGGCTTTGCTTGAATTGAGGAAACAAACAACAGCAGCAACCACAAGAAAGAATCTCCACTGATATGGTTTTCAGATAAGCGATCCTGTCTTTGTAGGCACTATACTAAAGCGGTTTGCCTTGAATTAGACCTTAATTTAATTATCTGTAGCACTTGTCAACTTTAATAGGCAGTAATGTAAGAGAAAATACAAAGAAAAGATACTTTTGTCATTTCATAGCCCGCTTTTAAAATTAGAACTATAAAAAGAATATGAATGAATAATGGCTTTTGTGAACCTGACTAGCATGTTTGGGTTGCGATGGCAGGGCCATCAGACTGACAGTTTCCCCAAGTGCGGCTGACAGAGTTCCCCGCCTGGCTTTTGTCGACTTTTAACACTGTGGATTTGTCAATCGACTCAGTGGCCTGAAGAGGCCTTCGCATTGTGCGGTGTGGCTTTTGGACGCTGCCAAGCAAGCTGCACGGGCGATGGCTTTAAGAAAGAACACAATGAGCTGGAAAAAACCTGGCTACCTGTGAAACAAAACCAGGAACAGGCGGGAAAATATCCACCCGAGAGAGAGTGAGTGAGAGAAAAGAAAGGAAAAAAAAATGAGTGTCACCATCTGACGCTCTCCATGTTTTTGCCACAGCCAACTCTCTGAGTACTATGAGTGAATGACAGCCTGAGAGAGCGAGTGTGTGCGTGTGTGAGCGAGCAAGCGTGCAAGTGAGATAGAGAGAGAGTAAAAGGGGGGGGGGGGTGGACCGGCTAAGCCTTGAATCCTTGTCATCAGCCCCTTCAGTATGAATAGGCCTAATGAATGCGGCTAAGTGGTAAGAATCCATGGTCAGCAGCATCAAGGCAGGTAATACCGCCCAGATTTAATTGGGAGCAGGTATTGGAGGCTGTATTACTTTAATTGGTTAGGGGTGCTCTAAATGGAAAAAGACAAAGTATAATGGCCAAATTGAGGCACACAATAGCACTTAGCGCAGGATTGTATGCAATCGCTAATCTGCCGAGGAATGAGGCAATTCGGTGCCATTTTCTCAGTAAAACCAGCTGCACCGAACTTGTCCCTTTTGTTCCCCCTTGGGAAAATGCAAGATTGAAACAGAAAATACCTTTACCCGGGCAATCATTTGCCACGTGTAGAAAGCGGATACAGCAGTGAGCGATGGAAAAAAAGAAGGATCTTTGTGGTGGAAGAAAGGATGGAGAGGGAGATAAAGGCTGAAAGTGGGGCCTGTCACGGTCAGCCGAGGAGGAATACAGTGATGACATTTGCAGTGACAGACGAGCCTTCCAGGAAGGCTGGCCAGAGTTTAGAGGCAGGAATCTGATCTTTAAAAGACATGAGCTGTGATAATTAAAAGAGGACAGGTATTTAAGACTTGGCTTTGTCATTAATATTGACAGAGAGCTGGTTTAAATCTTAATGATGCTCAGACAGCTGGACCTACACAATAGACTGAGGTCTGAATTAAACACCAAGGCCTCTCCATTGACCACTGCGAATGCCTTGAATTAACATGCAAACAAAGACACTGCGTGGTTTATTTCAGTTTGGAAACTTACTTTAAATACAGACAAACCAACACTCTATCTGTCAAAAAATACTAGTTGCAAACACTCTTAAAGTTCTAAAATGCTGGGATGGGATGATCACACAAACACATCAGTATCTAGTATACGACTCTTGATAAGAAGTGTTTGATGTACTATACTGAAATAATTGGTCATTGTACTGTAAGTGGTGTGCAATTGAGAGAGTGCAGTTTACTTGTGTTTGGTGTTGTAGAAGTAGCTTTTGAAATGCTGTAATTAGTGTGATGTGGGGAGTATTTTATTGCCTGTGTTTATTGCCATGTCTGCTATTCTGTGTTTATTGAGTCGTGTCTTTTGTTTTAGGTGTCCTTTGCAGTGCCATGTATTTGACAGCTCTGAGAAGCAGCATGGTGTGACAGACCATATGGGAAGCATGTAAGGTTATTCTTATATGTCAAGCTTTCCATTGTTTTTGCAAAGTGCAGCTGGGTGGATTTTTGCTTTTAAATGTAAAACTCAATGGTGGGTGGTCTTTCTCACCTTAAATATATGATAAAACTGGACGCTGTGGTGGAATGGTTCTGTAAGTTAAAGTTGCTTTAGTTTGTGTATTCAGTTCTCAGTTGTTTTGATGAAACTTTTGCTTATTCTAGTTGGTTTGATTTATTTGGATTCATTTGACTCTTTTAAGTTCAATTTGATGCTTTTAGTTGCTGTATTATGCTTGTTATAGTGTTGTTAATGGTTGCTTTAGTTTCCTGCTAATTTGTATAACTAGCTCTTGGTGGTAGTATTACAATTAGTGGTTAGAGTTACGAGGGGCAGTGATTTGCTGAGAGTAAGTGACGAGACATCATCAAGACATCAACTTTATGGAAAAGAACAGCAAAGTGATTTGGTAAAAACGAATGAGAATGTAGACAGTGATCCCCCACATGATACAAATAAAACACTGCAGTAAAACACTGTATGACTGCCTACTAAAAATCCAACAGATCAAAGACTATGAGAACTTCAGTGATTTAACTGCTGCCAGAATGAATGCAGCTTTAGGTCTTGACACTTTTGATCCAATCTAAACATACTTTAAAGTGGTTTATTGGCATCTAAATGAATGCAACTGTAAATATGTGCTAGTGATTCAAGACTACATGACTGCCAAATCCACAGCTTACTTTTTGTGCCATGGTGTGCAGGTGGATGTTACATTGAAGGTCAAGATATTGACTGTTAGCTGGCTGATTCCAGCTTCAAAGTAAAAAGTCATCATGCAAATAGGGCCGTCTTCTAGGATGTTCAAGCCTTAAGGGTTTCTTATTTAATCTTAGTTTTCATCCCTAAAGGAGGTTTTAATGGCTTTGGAAGTTCTTGATTTTTACAATCCGTAAAGTGAAATGTTATACAAAAAAGAAAGAAAGTATTAAATTAAGTTGCAATTGATCATAGATCCAGGAAAAAAGATAAGAATTGCATATATATATATATACATACACACACTATATATATATATACACACACACACATATTCATGCTGACTTTCAGTAAATCTTTCAGTGTCTCATCAAAATAAAAATCCAGCCTGGTCTCATAAAAATAAATACCTCTGTGCACCTTTTTTTTTACGTCCCTTACTGCACGTAATGTCCACTGAATGGTGCTAAAGCACAGGTTCAAATAAACTTTTTTTTTAACGTTGATATTGGTATGTATTGCTGCAGTTCAGGATTGAAATATCCATAATGCTAATGTTCAAAAGCATCAGTTCCTTTTCAGGAACTCGAGCTGCGTCGACAAGATGCTATGGGGAACACCTCCAGCGTGATGGCTCTGAATAGCATGTGTAATTAGTCCAATGGATGGGCGAGACGTCAAAGGCGGATGACGTCATTCCCCAAGAAGCATAAAAGCACGTGGAGTGCAGCCGGCTTCAGCTTTTTGTCATTCAGCAAGCGCTGTGTGTGTGTCATACTTATTTGGTGTTGTCTGTCTATTATGACTCCCATCCATTGGACTGATTACACATACTATTCAGAGACTTCACACTGGAGGCGTTCCTTATAGCGTTATAGTGATCTCAGACATCTGAACCGCTCAGTCAGGCAGTTTTCTTTCAGTCAAACTATTTCAGAGGCTCCTAGGCCTTATGGCAGCAGCATCCTGTGTGATCCCACTTGGCCTATTATACATGAGACCCCTGCAGTGGTGGCTCAAACTAAAGGGATATTCCCCGAGGGGAAATCCTTTTTGTATGATCCAAGTCTCTCGACGTTGCGTGCGAGCCTTGGACATGTGGAGAAAAATGGACTTCCTGAATTCAGGACCTGTGCTGGGCACGCATCTCGAACGTGTAACCGATGCGTCCTTGACCGGGTGGGGAGCGGTCCTGTGGGATCGCTCGGCCTGCAGGCAGTGGAAAGGCAGCCAACTTCTAAAGCATATAAATTGTTTAGAGTTTCTGGCACTGAGGTGGCACTTTTCCAAGCACTGAGGTGCTTTCTCCCTTACCTTCAACGTCGGCACGTACTCGTGAGATCCGATAATATGGTTAAAGTGTCATTTATAAATCACCAAGGAAGTCTGCGCTCACGCCCCTTATACAAGCTGGCGTACCAGATCCTGACTTGGTCCCGGAGCAGGCTTCGTTCTGTCAGGGCAGTCTATATTCCGGGATACCTCAACCTAGCGGCAGACAGCCTGTCGAGACAGGTGTCGAGACCTGGGGAATGGAGACTCCTGTGATAGAGAAGATCTGGTCAGTCTTCTATCGAGCAGAAGTGGACCCTTTTTGCGACACAGGAGAATGCACAATGTCCCCTCTGGTTCTTTCTAGCTCATCCAGCTCCTCTAGGTGTGGATGCTATGGTACGGACGTGGCTAAGGCTTCGTCTGTACGCTTTTCCCCCAGTCGCTCTGCTCCCAGGAATCTTAGAGAGAGTCTGCCAGGATGAGGTCAGCCTACTGTTAGTAGCACCATTCTGACAAGGCCGAGTATGGTTTGCGAACCTGGTCTCCCTTCTAGATGACTCCCCCTGGGAGATTCCGATCAGGAGGGACCTTCTCTCTCAAGCAGGGGGCGCAATGAGCAGGGGGCGCCCTGAGATATGGAACCTATGGGTATGGCCCTTGAAGGGGCGCAACTCATAGAGTCTGGTTTATCAACCAAGGTCGTTCAAACTATTCTCCAATCCAGAACTCCTTCAACAAGAAAGCTCTATCTCCTGAAATGGAAGCTTTTTACCTCATGGTGTGCTGATCATCAGCAAGATCCCATAAACTGCCCGATTGGCACAGTTTTGAATTTCCTGCAGTCAAGGTTGGCTACAGGCTTGGCTCATTCCACTTTGAAAGTGTATGTAGCAGCTATAATCAGCTTTTCATTCCATGGTTAACGAACGGTCTGTGGGAAGACATCCGTTGGTCATTTGTTTCCTCTGGGGTGCACTTAGGCTGAGGCTGGTGACTCGACCCCGAGTTCCAACCTGGGACCTGGCGGTACTACTTGAGTCCCTCCGCTCAACTCCTTTTGAGCCTCTGGAGCAGGTCTCGGACCGCATCCTTGCCATCAAGACTGCGGTCTTGGTGGCACTCACTTCTGGCAGGCTCTCTCGGTAGCCCCTTCTTGTATAGACTTTGCGTCCAGTCTGGCTAAAGTCTTTCTATTCCCGCGAGCGGGGTACATTGCCAAGGTGCCTACAGCACCACATAGACCTGTTGAGTTGCAGGCTTTGTCCCTTCCTCCCAGCCAAGGAGTGGGAGAAGAAGGATTGCACTGTTTATGCCCAGTGCGAGCACTGGATACTTATGTTTGTAGAACTGCATCTTGGAGGAAGTCGGACCGGTTGTTTGTCTCTTCGGCCCTCCTAGGAGGGGTCTCCCTGCTTCTAAGCAGACCCTGAGTAGGTGGATGGTGGATGCTATCTCTTTGGCTTATCTATCCTCTGGTCTCCCCTCGCCGATGCACTCAACAAGAGGTGTGGCAGCTTCTAAAGCCTTTCTAGCGGGTGTTCCAATTCTGGATATCTGCAACGCAGCGTGTTGGTCTTCTCCTTTGACCTTTGTTAGGTTTTACAGGCTAGACCGCCCATCTACCCCTGGCTCGGCCGTCCTTATGCCTTAGCTGTGCTGCTCCACACAAGGCAGGGACTTGTGGGTCTGGAGGCGTGGGTATTTCTTCCCAAAGCGTTTCGATGCAGTGTCTCGTTCTTTCAAGGAACGTCTCAGGGTTATGCATATAACCCCTGTTCCTTGAAGGAACGAGACACTGCTTCTTTTCACCACACCCACAGCATCCCTACCTGCACTTGTTTCATTCATGAGGCTGCAGTCTGATTCACCACAGGTGTTCTTAAGCACCCAGTCAGTGGCGTCACCTGAGGGTGCCGCACATGACTCTAATCTAGACGGATTTCACAGCAGATTCAGAGCGTGGTCTCACCGACGGCGTTCCCAAAGCGTTTCGACGCAGTGTCTCGTTCCTTCAAGGAACAGGGGTTATATGCATAACCCTGAGACGTTCTTCATTAAGAAATCTTTGACAAAGGCTATTGGTCTGTCTGAAATGTTGTCCAGAAATAAACAGTGCTTAAATGATCATGCAGTTTTATTTTATCCTTAAAAATCTACAACTTAAACAATATATAGTCTAGTTGTAGTAGTATTATTTGCTGAATACACAATCATAAAAAATGTTTTAGCTACAAAATCATATTAGTTAACTGTTTATCTAAGAGTCACATTATCCAAATAACAAATAAAATGATATAAAATCATGCATTTTTCACTGACAGTATCATAATTCATTTCTGTCAACGTGGGCATATGCACAGTCATATCAGTATACAAGTGATGTGTTGGTTTTACTGAGAAACACTGCACTGACTGTAATAATTCTATTAAATAATAGGTTGCAATACTGTCTGTGTTAATACATAAACAATATAATACTTATTTTAAAATAACAGATTGTATAACCACTTCATTCATTATGATGTAAGCAAATTTCAGTGATAGTAAATAAAATTCTGATTTATAGGCTAATACAGCAAATATAGGAATAAATCACAGTATTGGAGTTAATTTGATTACTTTTCTTTCTAAAGTGCATGCAATGGGAATGAAAATATATCTTTTTGCAAGCAAAGTACTGCAGTCATAAAACTGCACTGTACAAAACAGAAGCTACTTTTACAACATCTCACATCCAATACTTAAATGTGTACTGTAAATTTAAACATGTTGCTTTTAACCAAATCGCTATTACTTTTTGTTAAAGTAACTACCTTGCTGTTTCACCAAAGTGACAAACCTTAAAATTGATATCATCTTGTTACATTTAATGAAAGTAACACTTCAAGGTGAGACAGAAAGAGGTGACCCTGAGAGAGAGAGAGAGAGAGAGAGAGAGAATGTTTTTCTGTCTGATATGAACTGAGACCCTTTATATAAATATATTTCAAAAGAACAAGAAAAAGGAACGGATGAAGTGTACTACTGTTCAAAACTTACCACTCAAGTCTATTTTACAGTGATAAAAACAGATCTACATTGACAAATGTGTTTCGATCCAAATAGCTTTATCGCAGATTATATCGCCAACTCTACAATGGGATTATATCATGAAGTCTAAGACAGTGGCAATAAACTAAGCATTAAGGTGATGTGTGTGTGTTTGTGCATGATATTTCTCTCATCTCATCTGTGGTGTCAAAACAAAGTGCTGTGCTCAGGTACTGAGGAAAAGTGATCTGCCGCCTCCCTCCCATACCTCACTCAGCAGCCTTAAAGCAGCTCTTTGAAAATCAGGTATTTGTCACTTTTAATGAACATTATTTCACACCAGGCCTGGAAAAAAAACATACACATATTCTAAAATAACCATCCAGAGTCCTGGTTTGTGTGCATGTGTGAGGTGTGACAGGAGGTGTTATTTCATTAGGAAGGACCATATTAGTGGTGTAGTGATATCCAAAAGGGAGAGTAAAAATAGCGGGATTCTGTTAACATCATCTCTTAAAAGGTACTGCAGTTTTATGTTTTTCAAATGTCTTATATTCCAGCCGGGCGCGAAGAACTTATATTACTTATATTATTTATTGCTCATGGAACATAGGCTTTCGTTTGATACTGAAGATTAAATTGTGATAGATTTTGTCATGGCAAAATGAAATCTTTGTCTCATCATTATTCAGTAAAAAACATGTGACTCAATAAGTTTCAATAACAATTTTTTAAATAAACAATAGTTAATTTCACAAATAATTACAAAGATGCAGTAAGAAACGCTCAATTAAAAGTTAGATTTCAAAGTAGAAAAAAACACACTCATATTAAAAGGGATTAAAACCATCCTTACCTTACTCAAGTAAATTTAGGGACATTGACTGTATTTTGTTTTAACAAGAAAAGATTGCTTCAATATTTGTACTACCAAAAAAAAGAGAAAAAAAAGAAAAACTATATTATTTATTTTAGTATCGGGAAACAATGAATGATAATTAATCACATCCAAAATAAAAGTTTTTGTTTATAGAATCTATGTGTGTCTACTGTGTATATTTTTATGTATATATGAAGACAAACACACACACAGTATATATTTTAGAAATATATACATGTATATATTTATATAATTCATTAACTACATATATAGATATATTTATTTAATACATGTGCATGTGTATTTATTTATACATAATAAATATACACAGTACACGCACACACACACACACACATATATATATATATATATATATATATAAACTTTTAGTTTGTGTGTGATTAATAATGTGATTAATTATTGCCCAGCACTAATTTATTAATTACTTTTTTGCAGTATTTTAGGGAAAATGACGGAGAAAATGGTAAAGAAAGACATTTTATTGGGCGGATGCATTCTAGGACATATTTGCTTAAACAGAGATGTCTCTAGTTCAGTTTTGCTCTTTGGGGATCCTAGTAATGAGGTGAAAGAATGTGATAACTTCCCAAAAAAAGCTTGAAGCTCATCATTCATTTGGGGCCGTTGGGTGGGCTGGCCCAACCACAGACCCTTTGTTTTTCCAAAGTCTTGTGGAGGTCTTGTGAAGAAAAAAAAAAAACAGATTCTTTCTATCTATCTATCTATCTATCTATCTATCTATCTTCTATCTATCTATTAAAACAGAGTACACTCGGTAGATTCTATTCCTGGGCTCTTAAAGTACAAGTGTGTGTGTCCATTTGTGTTAAAGGAGTCATACAAAGCCAATTTTCCACAAGCTAATATGATTCTTTAGGGTCTTAATGGAATGGTTTGTAATGTGTTTTAAAATGTTAACATTTCTCAAAGATGCTCATTTTACCCTGTCAAAACCATTCTTTTAAAACCACTCTGTTCTATGTACTTACCCTTTAAATCTTCACAAGCTCTGCTGACCCCGCCCCTCTTTTCCGAGGCACTCTCCGAGGATCTTTTTTAGCCGTATTCATAGTGAAACTTGCTAATTAGCACATTATTAGGAAAGGAACGTTATACTCACTGATTCTGTAGGTGAGGTTGGATCATGAACGAATCGCGCGAACATAAACGCATTTCGGTTGATCGAGGGCATGTTTCCCTTTAGAACCAAATGTAGTGTTAATCCTCTGCTTCTTCAGTCACTCAGATGTCGGGGGTAAATGACTAATGCTGTGCTCATTAATACATTCAACAACAAAACACGTTGAACGCTTAGGAGTCTGGCTTGTCTCTGCATCTCGGTCTAATGGCGGCTCGTTGAGGGCGGGTCTGAGGTAAGACAGTCTGTGTGACACGCTGCTGTCAATCAACTATCGTTGGAGCGGCCACCGACATGCATTTGAGAATGGCTTGATTTCAGAAGGGGCAACTTATTTTTATTAAATTAAAAGAAAACTACTG
>JAUMHI010000041.1:5126331-5155412 GCA_032359435.1 Enteromius unitaeniatus
AAGTATTCATACCCCCTTAAATGTTTCACTCATTGCACTCATTGCTTTTCCCCTCATTAATGTACACACACAGCACCCCGTATTGACAGAAAATGTCTCTAGCTTACGTATATGTAACCATGGTTCAAATGAACGAGACACCGCGTCGATGAGACACTACGGGAACGCCCTCAGCGTGACGACTCTGAATCATGTGTGAAATCAGCCAATGATAAGTTGGGACGTCATAGGCGGGTGACGTCACTGGACAGGAAGCATAAAAGTACGTGGAATGCTGCCGGCAGATTAGCTCCTGTCATGCACCGGAGCGCTGACAGGGGATGCCGAAAGTGTGGTATCGAGACGCGGCGTCTCGTTCCTTCGAGGAACCAGGGTTACATATGTAACCTAGAGAAGTTTCTTTTCAGGAACTCGAGCCGTGTCGATGAGATGCTATGGGAATGAGATGCCCACTCCCCCAGAGTTTCAAATCCCCGCCTAGTGTGTGTTTGTGCACAGCTAAGGCGCGAGAACAGAAGCACCCAGAGTGGCTCGTAAGTCAATCCTGCAGTGTTGCAGATGTGGGCCATAGAGACCCCTGATAGCAGGGCCTTTGAGACCACCACACCTCGTGTCAAGTGCGCTCTGACTCCTAGCCTCGGCTGGGAACTAGAAGACTCATATGGCAGATTGATGGCATCCACTATCCAATGGATTAAAGCCTGCTTTGTGGACGTATGCTCGCACTGGACACACACAATTTAGCTTCTGCTGACCAGGCTCCCTGAAGGGAGGAGGGTTGAAGGCCTGTAGTACGACTGGCCTAAGTGTGACCGTAGGTACCTTAGGACTGTTACTTGCCAGCAGGTACAGGAAGGCTTTGGCCATGCCAGACGCAAAGTCCAAATGGGCCACTGAGAGGGCCTGAAGGTCACCTACTCTCCTTAGAGAACACAATGTTAACAAAAATGTGGTCTTGATCGTCAGTAGATGATCAGAGATCTCCTCTATGGGCTCAAAGGGTGGCCCACAGAGAGCCTCTAACACAACAGCCAGGTCCCAGGTCGGAACCCGGGAACATACTGGTGGCCTCAACCTCAGCGCACCGTGGAGGAAACGTATGACCAGGGGTTCTTTACCCATTGTATGTCCACCAAGAGAGGTGTGGTAAGACAATGTTTCCACCACATAAACCTTTAGGGTGGAGTGGGTAATCCCAGTAGAGAATCTAGCCTGCAAGAACTCCAGAACTGTACCAACTGGGAAGTTAACAGGATCTTCTCTACACTAGGAAGTGAACAACTTCCACTTCAGGGCATATAGTTTCCTCGTAGATGGGGCTCTGGACTGAAGGATAGTCTCAACAACCAAAATGTCTAAGGCACGTAACGTTCGACGTAACGCTTTGATCATGCGGAGGGGGCGGCCATAGTCTCCTCAATGCCCTCCATCTCCTCATCCTCGAATGGGGAGAGGACCAGCACTGCGCTGCCCTGATGAGGGGAAGTAGCAGAACATGCTTCCTTCCTCATCTGGCTACCGCTTGACTCATACATTGACTCAACTCACTCATAACATCCTCATGCTCGAGATCGAGTTGCGATCCCCACGAACGTGGTGAGGATTGCTTATGAAGGCACCTCTCTCATCGAATTGGGCCCTCCGGGAGCAAAGCACATCCAACAGCATTGTCTCACAATGCCCACAGCTCTCCTCATTATCCTGGAGAGCTGCGTCTGCGTGCTCCACTCCCAGGCAGGCTACACAAAGAGTGTGTGTGTCCTCTGGTAGAATAAAATGTTTACACTGAGGCACACACACACACCGTATTGCGAGTCGCCCTCACCCCTCTCTCACCAAGGCTCTTCTGCACCAATAGCTCAGACGGCCAGCTCTAGGTTCTGGTCAGTTCCTTTGACCTCATGATTCTCATTTGCTCTGACATGCATTGTGAGCTGTAAGGTCTTATATAGACAGGTGTGTGGCTTTCCTAATCAAGTCGAATCAGTATAATCAAACACAGCTGGACTCAAATGATGTGTAGAACCATCTCAAGGATGATCAGCAGAAATGGAAGATATATATATATATATATTATCAGTATATAAATAAATATTTCAGCAAATATTTTAAAACACACACACACGCATTACAGTAGTTGTCCCATTTTGCTGTCTGAATCTGATTACATTTATAGGTTTGATTATATTACAACAGAAACCACAATAAATACAAGTAATGTACTTCTATTAATGTGTAAATAACTTTTGTAAAATAAAAATGTCAAAATATGGGCAAAATAATGTTCCATCTTCATTCAGCAGATATAGTTCATGGTACTTTTTTAGACCCTACTCTGAAGTAGGAGCTAATTTAGTTCCTCCACTATACTATCCATTTACAGAATTAATCATGTGTTAGCTGTGTCCTAAAGGATAACATAGAATGCCCAACTGCTGTCTTCTAGAAATAAAGACAGCAAAAATCTTTGCCATAAACAAAATTTCATCCCTTATGATTTTTAATTAGTCAATGCATATAGTCTTAGAGCCCATCATTATTTACATTGTAGCGTCAGACTTGATATGACACATCACAGAGTGCAACAGCTTTCCACTCCTGTTTGCGCTTAGGAAATCAGCGCAGTGTTATTTCCATGCTGTTTCAAGTGAGGACCCTGATTTTGACACTTGTGAGAAATGACAAGTTTTGTGATTAGCGGGGCTCTTTTTCATCTGGTTGGTGATTGGAGTGTTTGATGTCCTCAGAGTCGCTCTGAAGGCACTGAAGAGGTGATTCCCCCAGAGGTCTGTACTGAGGTTGACACACACATGGGTTTGATGTTTTCTCTCTTTTTTCTCTATGTTTTCTCCCTTTTTACACTCATTTTTTCAATGAATGAATCAGACAAGGTGTGAAAGAGAGACTTTGGGGATGGTGTATTTAGAAGCCGATTTCTCACTCTCGAAATGGTCATCGTGTATGTGACATCAAATGGATATGGTTGGCATGTGAGAAAGAGTTTTAAAAAATAATTTTCCAAAGAGAGTGTAAATATTCATGACAAGCATTTACAATTTGCCATCACCATCAACAACAAAGAAATACCAACGTCACCACTAGGACTAGATAATTATTAGCATTTAATCATTTAAAACTAATGATTTCACATAAGAACTCAGAACCGTTTCAAGGTTACGTATGTAACGCTAGTTCCTCGAAGGAACGAGGCGCTGCATCGACGAAACGCTATGGGAACGATTCCAGTGTGACGAAAGGCCGAAGGGGAGAACCCAATATTGGTACACTTTGCCCCCAAAAGCGAACCTCAGGAACTTCCTGTGAGAAGGATGGATCAATACAGGAAAGTATGCGTCTTTTAGATCTATTGTGACAAACCAGTCCTCTGACCTAATTTGTGACACGACCTGCTTGACAGTGAGCATTCAAACTTCAGTTTCATTACTAAGAGGTTCAATAGCCTGAGATCAACTATGGGCCTCAGCCCTCCATCCTTCTTCAGAACTATGAAGTAGCGACTGTAGAACCCCTACTCTTTCTTGTGAGGAGGGGAAGAGTTTTTACTTCCTGTTTCATCACCAGAGCCTGCTCTATACCCACTATTGTGGGCAGGATGCCCGCAAACTGTGGCAGGGACCGTCCAAACTGGATTCTGTATCCACTTTTTACAGTACGCTGGACCCATTGAGACACATTTGGCAGTAGTTTCCACGCTGCAAAATGGTCTACTAAGGGTGCTCCTGAGGGCACCGGGTACATAAGGGCACCGTGTAATGCAGTGTACCCCACTATTTCCCGAAGGGGGATGCCCTCTCAACTTTAACCTTGGCCGGCCAATCGATATTTAATTTAGCCACAGCTTGAGTCACCACCACCACCTCCACCATGTGGAGAGGAGCAGCGCTGCGCCGCCCTGACAAGGGGAAGTAGCAGGACGCGCTTTTTTTCTCGTCTGGCTGGCGCTCGACCCCGTGGTAGAGGACCGAGATAGGGACTCGCCCTTCTCGGATTCCTCAGCTTCCTTGAGGTGCAAAGCATACGCAGTGGCATCTTTTCACTTTGCCTGCAGCTCTCCTCATTTTCCTGGAAAGCCGCTTCTGCGTGCTTCGCTCCCAGGCAGACTAAACAAATGGTGTGTGTGTCATCCGACAAGATGTAATGCTTGCATGGAGGCACACACACCCTGTAACGCGAGCCGCCTTCGCCCCTTTTCTTATCTTTTGCTTTAGACATTTTTCTACTTTTTTTTTTCTTTCTTTTTGATGGAGACACTTTCACTGACACACATGCAACACAGAGCGCTTCGCTGAATGACAGAAAGCTGAAAGCCAGCCCACAATACAGTGTCACTTTAAGATATAAAGACTTGATTGCAAGCACATGGTGGAAGTGTGTTTAACTGCACTGGGGGATGTTGGATTCAGTCGATTTATGGACAGGTTAGATATTACTCAGTACACATACCATCACTCTGATAAATGTACAAAAAGTCAATTTTTTTTTGGAAATTATGACAATGATCATTTAACCTATTTCACAAAGAAGTATCATTTCCATTCCAATTTCCATGTATAGTAAAATTACAACACACTAACCATATCCTAACCAAACACAAGAGGACATTTTTTAATCCACAAGTCTGTCATCACTAAAAATATGTCATGTAGCACAGTAACCAATAAAAAGACAAAGCCGCACTATGGAATTCTGGGCTTTCTGTTGACAGCTGTGGTTACTTGTGCAGGGGTTTGAGGTATAACAATGGTTGCCTGTAAGCACCTTATCAGAATGGATCTGATCATCTACACAGATAACACTGAAAGTATGAAGAATGTCATACAAAAGAAAGATATCTCATCTGAGCATGCAAAATGTCTGCCTTCAAACTCCAGGTACAGCCTGCTCCAATGAAACCAAACAAAACATTCTAAAAACATATAACTCAACATTTGCATTGAGCAGGGATCTCCAACCCCAATCAAACACACCTAAATTAAGGTGTTAAGGTTTATTAGGGGTGAGATGTGGGCTGATGACATCCTCATTTTTAGAAAATATACAGATTGGTTGTCAAACAAAAATTTTCAATCTGGGATCCAGTTGAAAAAAAAAATACTGTATCCATCTGGACGAAATGCCTATATGATACAAATTTGCACACATACTGTACAACACGTGTCTGTGTAGACGGGCCAAAGTCTCCAGGAGCAGGGTTGAAGATTCATGGCCTACAGCTAAACACGTCTCTGTGTAGACGGGCCAAAGTCTCCAGGAGCAGGGTTGGAGATCCATAGGCTAGAAAGTAATCAAAAGAGTTACCTTGCAAACCAAGTTCCAAAAAGAAGAAGAAATGTTCAGCTAAAAGTAATTTGCAAATAGTGGCAGATACTATTTGCACCTGAATAATACAAATATAGGGACCCTTTTTTAAGGACCTTCCTTGTTCCTCTGCCCAAAGCCCACCTACCTAACCCTAACCAAACTGAACCTGCTGATCATATATGCTGTAAATATGGTGTATGTCACAGTCAATGTGCCAGCCTGATCAACACTACATCTAATTTCAGCTTTGTTAAAAACACTTTATGAAATGCACATTAAGCACTATATATCCATGTTTCAAATGTTTTCATATTTTTTTATTTAAAACAACTGACCTCAAGTTGATATATAAACAAGTGGAATTTTGGGTCAATGGGATTACATGGGGCTAATGACACTTTAGAACAGAAATCAATAAATCAACAAAATGTCCTTCCACTTGTGACCACAAAAACAGAATTAGATGGTGAGTTTTTATTGATTGACGTGTTGTGTCTGGTAAGGACAGAGTAAGAACACTAATAAGACGGCAAAGCAGAAATATTAACCCTCCTAAAATTATGGGTACTCAAATTGACTAGTTTCCATGGAAACCCCCAAAAATCAACACTTAAGAAAATGCTACTACTAATTAAGATCTAAAAAACAAACAAGTAAAAACATCCTTTTTTGATTGTGAAACTGAAATAGATTAGAGAGAGAATAGAATAGAGAAGTTCTTATGCATTCCATATTTTAGTCTGTCTATTTTTACCTGTCTCTTTACTGCTTTCATGGTGTTGAGTGAACTGTACAGAAATCTACAAAACTTTTCATGTACATATGTGATACTAAATGAATAAAGCCCCACAAGTTCAAGAAGAAATAAATAGTTAAAGTAGTGTTCTAAGCCATTTAACAGTGGGGAAAATAGGAAGAAGGTAGGCCCTACTTTATGTTAACTCTGTGTAGTAAAAAAGGTCAGTCAAATTTGAAATCTTTGCAGAGGCTACTAAACTCCTTAAAAACGGATTGATTTGTGCTGGTATGCAGACTTTGACTGACAGGAGGTGAGGTACAACCTATGCTGATAGGCTAATAAACCTCATAAAGAGAGAGATTACTGCTGCTAGAAAGAACAGTCTCCACCATCGCCAAATGACTTCCTACAACTCCTTTTGATTGACAAAGTCTGACATATGAAATAGTACATTTATTCCCAGGCAGATGGAGAGAGAGAAACAAAAAGGAAGAGAGATAGCGATAAAGAAAAACACATTGAGGGGCTGCTAGAGTTTCCTGGCAGGCAGAGTATGTTTTTAAGATTTTAACTCCCCCAATCAAAAGGATTCCTTGTCGCATGTGCTAAATTTAGCACAGATGCAATTAGCAGAAGAGCCACACAGTCACTCCTGGAGCAGCTGAACAGCCAGAGATGAGCAGAGGCAGCTTTTGAGTGAAGCCCAGAATCTGTAGCTTTATCTGCCCCCCTCTCTCTGCTCGCACTAGGAAGAGTGAAGGCTGATCTATTTTATTCACCATGGATGTTTTCCTCACCACATCTTTATTGAAAGGACACATTCAAGGGAGGGAAAGGGAGAGTGAGAGGGAAACAGAGAGAGCGTTGAGACATGACCTCATGGCTAGTCTGTGTGATTTGCACGTGGTCATTATAATGCCTTGGTTACGTCATGCCCTGATTGGTTACTGAAGCTTCATACAGGGCAGGTTCGTACAGCTGTGGCCACAGCTTGTACCACTAGACATGATGTCTGGCACAATAACAAAGACATAATAAAGTATAAAGTCCAACTATATGTTCCTCTCAGGTCAATGATTTCTCCTCAGAAATCTTTAAGAGATTGTCTTCAAGTTTAATCTAGTTTTATTAATGCAACCAAAAATAAAATCGTGTCATGTTGTATGAGTCAGTATTAAAATGAAGTTGATCTTTCAAAACATATATGGTCACAGCTAATGCCAACATTTGTTCAGTGAGGGGAAAAAAAGTTAAAAGGTTAAAAGGTGAGAGATTAATTATGGTATGAAATACTCATTGTCTATGTTCTGCTGTTATGTAAAGCTGTTTATCACAATTCAGCAACTTGTTAACCATCTACAATTCCAAATTCACTAAATGTAAGTACATTTCTGTAACATTGAAGTAAAAGTAAATAGTTTCTAATGATCTCAACATGTGAAAGCAAGCACACAAAACAGTTAAGAAGGGAAAATAACATACTACAAGTGTAATTCAAGTCACTTGTGGAGACTCACCTTATATAACCTCAGCATGGTGGCCAACTCTGAGAAAAGAGTGGGTCTTCTGGGGATTGTGGTGCTGGGGCTTTAGGTTCCTGGTGGACACTGAACACCTTTTCCTGATAAGGAGATGTGGTGGCTTTTGTGATGGGAGCACAGCTGACTCTATCTGGACCCTTATCAGTCTTCTGAACCTCATTTTTCTGAAACAGAACCACTTTTAAGAGATATTATGCTTCCAAGGCTTAACTTTTCGTGATCATTTTGACAATAACGTAGTTTCGGGATGAGCGGTGGCCGAATTAATCACAGCTGCTTCGCATTTCCTAATCAAGATCTCTCAATCACCTCTTTCCTATACCCACTATAAATACTCCCTCTTTCCTCCTTTCCGCATCTCGTTTTTTTGCATTTCTTCGGAATCGCACTGTAGAAGACACATCCTACAACACAACGTCTTACTTTGACTCGGCTGCCTAACGTTATCAGCCACCGAGCCTCCACGAGAACCCGCAGCGGCTAGCAGAAGCCACAACAGCACAGCTCACAACAACTTCCCCGGAGAGACGCCAAGAGGACCCAGCCCCCCATTCCATCCAGCCAGCCTGAATTTCCACGGGAGACCGCTGGCTTCCTATTCGAGGCCGCATGCCTCCACGCTCTTAGATCTCATTCAACTCGCCATCCGCCAAAGCAATCCAAATGAAAGAATCCACATTACTCACCACTCTCCGGCCCTCCACCATTTTTCTCAGCCAGAAAGCAAAACAAAGCCCAGCGTTGCCATTTCCCAATCGCAAGGTAGCACGGAAATGGCCGGCGCCACCAGATGATGTCATACGCAAGCCGCGAATCCATGACGCCAGCACGACATTTCTATGCTTCTCCATGGTCACGTAACGTATTTTAATGCACTTAATTCTCCATATTCATGTTTTCTTTGACTTATTTAGCATCAGTTTCTGAAACAGAACAAATATTTTCTATATTATATTATATTTGTCACGTTCCATGTCTGTCTGTGTGGCGTTTCATGTCTGTCTGCCGTGATTTCCCCTGTCTTTGTATTTTTGCTTTTCCTTATTTGGTAGTTCCTGTCATTATGTTCTGATTAGTTATTCTGTCCACCTGTGTTTCTCCCAGCTGCCCTCACTTTTGTCATTAGGTTTTGTGTATTTAAAGCCCATGTTTTGAGTTCTAGTTTATGGAGTGTTGATGTAATATTGTCGTGTGTCTTTCCAGGTGTGGTTTTGTATTGTAGTCGCTGCCTCGTCAGTTTTTTGTTGTTTTGTTTTCTGTGTTAATAAATGTTATGTTTTGAAACTCCACGTCCTCTGCTCCTTGCCCGGCTGAAAAGCGCGGCTGCACGCATCACCGCCGCGGACCGCGCGTGACAATATTATTTAAATATTATATTTTCTATATTTTGCTCTATGGTTGCAAACCATTTTCAAGGTGCATACCGCCACCTACTGTAATGGAGCGTGAATAAGAATGAATTTGTTTGTTTTTCAGGAGTTAGACCATCATACTGCTTGTAACTCTTCCTCAAAAAAACCACAAATATTTTATTCTGATTGAAACTGTTTAACTGTTTTTTTTTTTTTATTCACCCCATCTCCATCAGAGACACGCTTCAACCCCGCTTTCATCAGAGGCCGCAGCAGCTTCCAGCAGAAGCATCTATTTAAAAAAAATAAATAATAATAATTAATTAAAAAAAGAAAGTATTTATCGTCTCTCGTCAATGACTACGTTTACATGCGCGTGAATAATGCGATTATTTCCAATAATCAGAGTAAGGACTTAATCGCATTATGATGTTTACATGTCAAGAGCAAGTTTTGCTCCCGTTTACATGCTATTTCCATATTCTTACTCGCTAAGAATTGTGGTTAATTTTCTACTGCCATAACCACATATCCCACTGTGTTACCCAGCCACCATCCGCTGCTTACATTTATTTTACATCTATTGAAAGACACTTACATTTATATTCCTTGCTGTCCAGCAGCCATGTAATGGAAATTAGTTTATCTACGCTGCTGTTACTAGAGCAGAGCGAAATCAGCGAGTTGTGTTTCTGAGTTTCCAAAAAAAAAACAATGCTTTCTTATCCAAAAACATGTAAATGCACCCAATGTAACTTCTCTCAATATCTGTTATCAGGTCTGTCTCAAGGATTCCATCCCGGTGTTTCCTGCATTTCCACCCAGTCCTATATTTGCCCCAACCTCCAATCCGCCACCACCGAACCTGACACCATAGATACTCTAATCAAGAAAGAATTGGACTTCACATTTATGATCAGCCCTTTCCCTTCAGTGTATTTTGGGTCAGCCCCATCGGCATTGCATCCTGAAAATACTAGGCGCAAAATAAATAAATAAATAAATACAAAAAATTATCGTCTCCTGTCAATGTTTCTATTTTGTCTGCTGAATTGTCATCCCATCCTGATCCTAACTTCTCCCATTATCTGTTATCGGGTCTAACACAAGGTTTCCATCCCGGAGTTTCCTGCATTGCCACCCAGTCTCACATCTGTCCCAACCTCCTTTCAGCCACCACCATACCTGACACTGTGGACACTGTAATCAAAAAAGAATTAGACTCCACTTTCATGATTGCTCTTTCACTTTCATGATCCACTTTTCCCTCACCGCCTTTCAGTACTTTCGGGTCAGCCCAATTGGCATTGCAACCCGTAAATTCTCAGGGAAAAAGAGGCTCATCATCGACCTCTCATCCCCGCATAATTCCCATATTCACAGCATAAACAGCCTGATTCCCCTTGAGAAATTCTCCCTGCTTTATCACAATGTCGACCAAGCTATTGAGATTATTAAAAAAGTAGGCAGAGGCGCATGGCTAGCTAAACTAGGCATTACTTCTGCCTTTAAAATCATGCCTATATACCCCGATTTCTGGCACCTCTTTGGCATCCAATGGCGAAACCAATTCTATTTCGCCGTTCACCTAACCTTCGGTTGCAAAATCAGTCCCAAAATATTTGACTGTTCTTTCTAATAATTATCAGATCCACCACCTCATCCACCTCCTCTATGACTTCCTCGTCATCTCCCCTCCCCACGCCCCTCCAGCCGCAGACCTATCAACCATCCTCAAAGTTTTTAACCAACAAGGAATCCCCATTGCCCAAGAAAAAAACTTTAGGTCCCCTCTGGCATAGTCGTTCATTGCGACAATGAAGCCACAGTCCATTGCATAAATAAGCACAGCTCCCATTCCCCCACTATAATGCCTCTCCTCAGACGCGTAGTCTGGATCTCCGCTCTGAACCAATTTGTCATTACTGCCAAACATATCCCCGGAAAAGAAAATACCATTGCTGGCTCACTGTCTCGCTTTCTTTTCCAGAAATTCAGTACATTGGTGCCAGATGCCAATACTCGCCGCTCATATTCCCCTAAACCACCCCCTAAGACCCCTTTACGAGCATAACTTAAATGCCATGCTCCAGGCCCACTCCCCCAGAACCCTACAAACATATCTCACAGCTTGGAGAGCTTTTAAGACTTTCCATCAAAGCTACAACCTTCCTGTCCCAGACTTCTCCCTCCTATCAATTTCTTCCTTCATTTCCTACCTCAACGCACTCAAATTCCTCCAGGTCAATTCCATTAAAGGATACCTAAGCGGAATCCAATTCTTCCATGAACTCATACTCGGCTCCTCATCCCCTGCTATCACTAGTGCCCAAACCAACCTCATGATAAAGGGTTTTCAAAGAGAAAACCCTGCCCGTCCTGACCAAAGGCTTCCCTTAACCTTGGAGATCCTCACCCACTGCATCTCCACCCTCCGCCGAGGCTACAGCAACCCCCTCATTAATCGCACCCTAGACGCCATGTTTATCTTAGCTTTCTTCGGTGTCCTCATAGTCTCCAAGTTCACAACTAATTCTCCTTTCAACCCATCCATCCACCCCACTATTTCAGACCTCACCGTCATTAACCACGAAACCATAACCTGTTTCATTAAACACAACAAAACAGGAAAAGACCACTACGTTTACATATTTAATTTACAGTCCCCCAAATGCAACAGCAATGTTCACTTCCCGCCTCCGCAGAGGCTCCCCTGCCAACCCTAACTAATCTACTCCCCATCTCCACAGAGGCTCCTTCCCGACCCTCAGAGGTCACTGCTAACAAAGCTGCTTCCCTCCTCCGCTTAAGCATTCCTTTCCGGGCCTCAGCAAGGTCACCCCACAAAGCCGCTTTAACGCATCCGCAGCAGGCGCTCAATTCCCTAGCAAAGCCTGCTTCCCGCTTCAGAGGTAAGCAACACCTCCGCAGCTAATTCTTCCCCCTTCTCATCCACAGACCCATCCTCCCTAAACCTTAACCGCCTCTTTCTTATTTGTATTGATTGTTTTACTGCTTTCTCCCTATAACCTATGTTTCTGCCTTTACAACAGGCCCTCAGATGCATCCAAACGCACCCCTCTTTGCTTTTTTGGCGGGCAGCAAACGTGGCCGCTGTCCTTCATCCACACTTTTTTATGGGGGCATTGAGAGTTCGAGCCGGGCACCGAACCTTTGCCCTCGCTTCCCGGATAGCTCGCCAAATTTGTTTTAATTTTACTTGATAAAATTTCTCTTGCATTAATGAGAAAGCGCAAACTCATGAAGTGATCGTTTTGACAATAATGTTGTTTCGGGAGGAGCGGTGGCCGAATTAATCACAGCTGCTTCGCATCTCCTAATCAAGATCGCCCAATCACCTCTTTCTACCCGCTATAAATACTCCCTCTTTCCTCCTTTCCACATCTCGCTTTTTTGCAACCCTCCCCCTCCCCTTCTCCTCCGTCCAGCTCCATCCTCTCCTCCGGGTTCGGAGCCTGTCGTTCTCCAGCTTGGACAGCTTGCCAAATTTACTTTAATTTTACTTGCTAAAATTTCCTTTGTATTAATGAGAAAGCACGAACTCGTAAAATGTTATCAGTAGAGAAAAACCAAAAGCGTAACATTTTAGCGTAAAATACACACATACAACATTTTTATATAACGACATAGGCTAGATTAAAATACTCAATAGAAAAAAATATTTCTATAATAGAAAAAAATTCTAGAGTTAACATCTCATTTAGACTGGTGTGTCACTGGTTTATTTACAACCTAGCACAGTAAAGCCAAAGGGTACTGTATAGAAAGTCTTCTATACTATTTGGTAAAGCTGCCTTCACGTCATATCGTAATTCCAAGGTGACAACACGTGACATTATATGTTATGTGTTTCTATGGCAATAATTTCAAAGCCCTCACATGCTCCTAAATTCGTAATTCCAACCTGTGAACTCTGAGAGCTACGACTTGGACCAGTGACAAATGTAACGTTACCAGGTTAATTTTGGTGCTAGGCTTCATTTGAGTCCGACCATGGGAGAATTTGAGTAAAATGTCACATGTTGTTATCTCGGAATTACCACAGACTACAACAGCAAAACTGCGGGAGTGAATATTTATTTGAAATCCATTTAATAAGCTACAAATTAACTACTTTTCCTGCAGTTAACTACTAAGTTAGTAGCAAATAGACCTATTAGAACATTAACAGGAACAGGAAGTAGCCTAAATAAGGAGCACTATGTGCCACGGTTTGTGTTGGTTTGTAGTTTTGTAATTTGTAATTTAAATACTACTAAAAATAATTGAATAATATATATATATATATATATATATACTTCTTTTTTTGAAAATGGCTTTGGTGCTGTTTTTAAATGTAACTAAGAGGTAGAAAATAAAATGCTTAACTTTACCTCATGAGTGGCTTATTCATCAGTACTGAAGAAACATGAACATGTATATATTATATAAATAGTTTTTAGAAGAGTGTGTAACTTTTATGTGTGCTAACTTGCAACTTAGTTAATGTATATTTGTGTTTATGGTTATGCCTATTTCCTATTTAATGCAAAATCCATTTCTTCCTAGCATTGTTGTTTACTATAAACAAAAAAACCCTGCATTACCAAGGCCTTCCAAAGGTTTACAAAGCCTCCTCCTCACCAACAAGGCCACTTACATTACAACCACAAGCACATTACGGTGACATTAGAATGTTTATGTGTACATGTTTTTGCCTGTTCTGTATTCAGCAACATGCCAGGTGACCGTAAAGTAATAAAGAGATTATTATTATTCCTAAACAACAGAAAAATGGCCTACTATTATTCCAAAGGGCATATAGTAGATGTGGTCTGCCAAACATTACTTTCCCTGGCTCTGGAATCCCAATAACCTTCCAGATGATCAAAGAGTTGAGAAAGCGTGAGTTAATGATAATCTGACCTTAACTTTGTATGTGGCACTTTTCAGGGTGGATTGTTTTGTAAACCTGTCATGATGCAAGCCAGGCTTTGCAAAGAGGCTGTTACTGCAGATCAGGGCAGCAGCAACTACACTGACTTCAGCGGCAAACCCACAACTTTTTATGGTATGATGCAACTAAGCTTTGCAACTCATTTTACATTTTTTATAATATTAATAATAATAAAGTTCGTTCGCATGAGTGAAAACATGAAACTTACTTACAAATTCTTTCGGTGCATTGACTAAATGAACTTCAGGGAAAAATGCTACCTGGTCTCATAGCATAAACGTTCCTTTTTAGCCAAACACAAAATGCATATCAACAAGTACATATCACTACAGTTACCCTTTCAGTTGAATCACTTGAACGTTACATATGAGATCCCATATGTTACGTCTCCGTTCCCTCCTTCAGGGAACATGGGTTACGTTCGTAACCTAGACGTTTCCAAAAGAAATGAACACTAGAGGCAGTGAAAGTCTCACACCTTTTATTCCTTTTCAGACAAATGTAGAGTTTCGATTAATAAAGCATAATTTTCACACAATTACTTAAAGGATATCATAACTTCAAAACAATATTCTGGAATATTTGAAAACTTATGCTTTTGAAGATTAGCATCACATATATCCAGCTTCATATCTGGATTTTCATAGACGGTAGGTTTGTTTGGTAGCTCACAAAGTACAGAGATACAGTACAGAGTGCTCTGTCATGTTGGAAATATGGCCTACACCAAATCTAAACCTATGTTAACAAATGCAAAACTGATATAAAAATGCATTTGTGCCATTTCAACTTCCCTTTATGCAGATTTGAGCAGTTTTTTTTTAACTGTAGTTACATGTGATTCAAACCGGAGCTTCTCGCCTCTTAAGTACTCTGTACTTCTGGATTCAGTCTGTCTCAGTTTGATGATGATGATCAGATCAGATCTCTGTGTGGAGCACTTGTCAGACTCCTTGTGCAGACAATAATCTTGCTACGTTATTATAAATAATGACAAAAATAATGTTTGGAAATGTAAACTGATATTTCCAACTGCTACTGCAAAATATAGAAATAACCAACTTAAAACCAATTATTGTTGGTGAAAATACTAGTGGCCTAAGACTTTTGCACAGTACTGTACATATTTTTAGGAGACCAGGTTGGAAAACCATACAAATTAAGATGTAGTGTTTTTAAAGATTTGACAAGACCTTGGGTTTTTTCTATGCTTTTTTTTCATGTTTGGCTTTTGGCTTCCACTCCGGAGTCCTATACTGTACAGTATATTCTTCATTCATATCTGTTACTAGAGTACATTCCAACCAGTATTTCATAGCAAGATTCATAACAAACTTCCCTTCACAAAATTCAAGCAGTATTGCATGCAGTCATACCCAAACTCAAGCAAACACATACACACACAAACATCCACCTTCAACTCAGGAGAATGATGAGTAATACACGGCATCTCGCTGTCTCTCTTTCTCTTTCCCCGCTCATCCTCTCCTGACATTTCTCCGCTCTCCCCCTGTCTCCCCCTCACTCAGGAGCTGTGAGTGTGTTTGACCTTAAACCGTTCCTCTGCCTTTACACTGTCAGCTCCAGTCTGTGTTCTTAGGGCCTGAGAGATCCCCGCCTGCAATATGTCTGCCGACAACCCATAAGAAACGACTTGCTCTGTTTTTATCTATTAATAATTGAGCAGTTCTGAAGATGGGAGGGGGGCAGTTTGTCACAAGGGGAATTTATACCTTTCACTAAGGTTTGGGCTAAACGGCACTTTCTTCCGAGCTGAGAGAGGGAGAGAAAGGAGAGCTTAGTGTGTTGTTGTTATCCATAGCTTAAGGGTGTGTTTATGTATGAGTCTTCAGAGAATGAAATGCCATAACCTTGTGTCTCCTCTTCGTAGTCCTGGACAAGATTGTTTGTGTTTATCTATTTGTGTGTACATGTCAGGGTCTGGAGAAATGATTAGATATGAATGTTCAAAATGTAATCTACTGATTGTTCATTCATATATATATATACATATATATATATATATATATATATAGTCAGAGGTCTATACCTGTCGTTCAGCATTCTAATTCGTCTTAAAGCCAGTGCTCTGGCTGACGTGGGACCCCCTCACAGGTATAGTTCTGAACATAATTTTTGAACTAATCTCCTGTCACCTGTCTTAAATCGTAAATGCAATGTGAATAAATACTCTGGAACTGCAGAAAAATTTTATTATGACAGCATCATAACCCCATGAACCCTTGGATAATTAATATTTATTTTTTAGAAAACCTTTCTGTCACCGAGATTGCATTTATTTGATTAAAACTACAGTAATATTGTTACAGAGATATTATTGCAATAATAATAATAATAATAATGATTAAACTACTGCCAATATTTAATATATTATAATACAATATATAAAGATTACTGCAGTCTTCACTCTTCAGTCTTGCATCATTCTTTAGAAATCATTTTAAAATGCAGATTTTGTGCTCAAGTATTAATAATGTTTTAATATTTTTTGTTAAAACCATGATGCATCTTTTTCTTTTATGGATAGAAGTTCAGTGAACAGCATTTATTTAAAATAATTATGCATTTCTTAACTGTCACATTTGATAAATTTAATGTGTCCTTGCTGAATAAAATAATAGTTTTACGTTCTTTTTTTAAGTCTAACTTTCTTTTAAAAAAGAGTTAAGAGTTAACTCTGAGATAATTTTTAACAATTTTCAACAAGCATGTTTTTTTCATTGTGCCTTCCAATTAAGTAAATCCAACTGCATTTGTCTTATTCTGATTAGGTTAAATAATAACTTAATATTCATCTAATTAAATGTTTAAACAATTTTAAAAAATCTGTTTTTGCAAATAAATTCTTAAACTTTTTTAAACTTCTTTAACTCTTTTTTTAAATGTGATATTTAAAATATCACTTTTAAAATCCCTTCAAAAACATAGTTTTTTTTTTAATTAACAAGAATATATAATGAATTATTGCAATCATACTAGTATGGTGTGATTAAATAAAAAAAAAAAAAGAGAGGAAATATATATAAACATACTTTTTCATCCTTTTTAAATATTTCTTTAATTTCTCGAAGTACATGTTTAACATAGTTTGCAATGAAATGTTACAAAAAACATATTCTATTGAAAGTTATGCAAATATATTACCAGAAGAATACAGATTTTGTCAAGTCACTTTTATTTATATAACGCTTTTAACAATACAGATTGTAGCAAAGCACAGAACATTATCAAGCAGACAAAAAGAGTGATGGTAATGTAGAATGACGAGAATTAAACAATTTATTTGTCAAATGCAGAGACGGTCTCTGTATTCAAGATGACGATAATCACTAGAAATTCTGTCAGTGGAAAAAGATGACCTGGCCTGCAGAATGCTCAAAAAAAAAGGTGATCAATGTGCAAAGTACTCGTCGTAGTCTGACTGGTCAATAGGTAGACAATTAGAACACCTTATTTTGCCTTGGACTCCAAGCATTCCACCATATATATCTTTGGAAGAGCATATAAATATAAAGCCCTAAGAGAAAAAAAGAGGTGCTTAAGAGTGCATTTAAACAGGTAACGATCAGTCGAGCTCCTTTTATTCCCTCTGTTTGTGCTGTATTCACATCTGAGGATAGCCTTACCTCTCACTTTCTCTCTAATTAAGTAGCCTTTAAACATTTCCCTGCTGAGAGCTCGCTGTCAGAACAAAGTAGACATTGTTTTTCCCTTTGAGGCTCTCAGTGAGCGGGAGCCTCCTAACGTTACTGCGGGCCGATAGGGCGGCAGTCCTCAGAGGCCTGTGATGGAGTAAGATGTGGAATCGGCCCTATCTCCTGTCTGGAAGGACGATTGTTTAATGGGAAAAAGATTGCTGTGTTCACTGCTGATTGCATTTGGACAGGGCAGCTGATGACGCTGGGAGGTTCCTCGGCCCTGGAGGACAATGATTAGTGGAAACTGGAGACGAGGAAATTCAACTTCCCATGGAGTCGAAGGGCAGTGGGTAATGACCCGGCATGGGCTTCCCCTCGGTTAGCTGAGACAACCTCTGTTTACATACAATGAGGTCTAATTGGGATGGTACTGGTTTTATTATGTGCTATTTCTTTAATGCAAGACATGTCACGGGCACTGAGGTTGAAATAGACACTCTTCCTTTCGAGTGTCAGGAATTTCACGCCATTTACGGCAATCGTCGGATGCCTTCTCGCCTTAAAATGCCTGGGATGTCTCTGTTGAATTGATGGTTTTGACAATTCAGGGCTAAATCAAAATGAAGACGCTCCGATTCAAAACAGCACAGTCATAAAGATGGATGTGGATGGCACAAAAAGCTGCCCTCCATTCTGATCCCAGAATCAGTCTAGCTGTGTGCATGCACCCACAAGTCTCATTCTCTCTGATATGGAAAAAAGCACCATATCATGCTGATATATTTACATTCATATATCATTAACTGACTATCAAACCCCTCCAGAAACAGAGAGAATTCTCTGAAGGGTGGCCGCTGTCTTTCTGCATGGCTCATTAGTGCATTGCCCTCGCACAAACGTATCAACAGTGTTCTAAAGCTAATACACTCTTAGATTTCCTCTCCTCATGATATAGGCAGAGAAGAACAGGGGTCAGACATGCGTTTCAGTGCAAGCGATTGCCTCTGCACAGAAATGATTTATCAGGCATTGCTGTTTCGCTCCGCTCTGTAGAGTTTCCTATTGATGTGACGAGTTGAAATGGTTTCTTCAAGAGAACGACAAACACAGTAGCCACACGAGACACGTCTGCACCAGCACACACACACAGTTCCTCTTGTCGGATGCCTCTCTGCTTTTAATTTGCTGCAGACTGCTTGTTTGAGTACACTGGAAGGCAGGGATGAATGATAGCGCCATACCTGTTTGATATCTTATACGATCGCCATCATGTAGCATCGGAAGAAACATAATGAATACTTGCATTACTGTTATCTGAGGTGGTCTTAACTGTGTGTTAATTACACAGATTACACAGTCTTACCTAAAACTTCTCAAGATTCTTAGTTTCTAAGGCAGAATAAATCAGACGCAAAGTAATAATACATTGAAAGCCCATAAAGATCGATTCTTCTTCACTGTAAGTGCAAATCATTCACTGTAGAGTGAGAGATTCTGAATGCATGATATGGGGGATGGCAATCATTTAATATAGCTCGGATTCTTCTTTTAACACACACACACAGCTTGCAGAGCCAGCATAGTGTCAGCTGCACACATCAAAGACGGCGCTCGAGGTGAGAACATGAGCTTGTGAATGAGATATTAGCAGAACGCCATGGTGCAGTCAAGCTAAGATTCTACATAGCAGCAAATTGCAGTGTTGTGACCACTGGCTCATCAGGTACAATAAGATGAGTATTTATTGTAGACCAGAGAGACTTAAAATGAAAGAAGCAGTACTTGCATGATGGGCTAATGGAATGTAGACCTCCATTAGAGATAATTTAAAGCAGACCGAAAGCTTTGTTGTGAAAAAAGTGGATTGATGTTAGCAATTATGTAGCTGTGGTAGTTCTTTGCTATGATGTTATCAATATATTTTCCTGCAGTTGGAGACATGGCCTAGCAGTAAGCAGTTTGTTCCAGGTGCATTCAGCTGTGGTGCGTACAAGGCAGATGCAAGTTCAATTGCAGCCTGATCTCATGCTTAACAGTTTTCTGTCCTCTTTTAAATGTCTGTCAATGAAAAAGCATAAAAATCACATCTTAAAGCATGGCAAGTAGTGATTTAAAATGAAGTAATCATGAACCATATTAGTATTTGCATGATAATTATTTATTGAAATTCTTACATAAATTATGCTTAGCACTTAAATAGTCCTCATTTCAATTAAAGCCAGTAATTTTGCCCATAGTGAAAATTATCAATAGTGTACTTTACTACCAAGGAGTTGAAGTACACTAGCAGTTCAACACTCTTTAAAGGGGCCATATAATGTGATTTCAAGTTTTCTTTTCTCTTTGGAGTGTTGCAAGCTGTTAGCACATAGATAAGACTCCTAAGTTGCAAAGATTAAAGTTTCACAACCAAAAGAAAAGTGTTTTTTGAACCTTAAACCTCATAAACACATTGCATTACACACAAAATAATTTTATTTTTCGCAACATCATTGGGTGCCCTTTTTCCACAAATTGATATGATTCTTTAAAGAAATAGTTCACCCAAATATAAAAATGAAGAAGCCGGAACTCAGCTCTCTTGTGAATGTGCATACAGCCATTGCAAGTCAGTGATTTTAGTTATAATTTTAAAGATAAAATATATTTTTGTAAAAAAATACCCACCCAGGTGGAAATTATAGGCAGTAAGCAAGACACCCCCAATAAAGGAGTGGTTCTGCAGGTGGTGACCACAGACCACTTCTCAGTTCCTACACTTTCTGGCTGATGTTTTGGTCATCTTTAAATGCTGACGGTGCTATCACTCTAGTAGTAGCATGAGATGGAGTCTACACAAGTAAATCAGGTAGTGCAGCTCATCCAATATTGAACATCAATGCGAGCTGTGGCAATAAGGTTTGGTGTGTCTGTCAGCGTAGTGTCCAGAGCATGGAGGTGACATCAGGAAGAGAAGGAGGCCGTAGAAGGGCAACAACCCCGCAGCAGGACCGCTACCTCTGCCAGAGCCCTGTAAAATGACCACCAGCAGACCACAAATGTGCATGTGTCTGCTCAAATGGCCAGAAACATGACTCCATGAGGTTGGTATGAGGGCCAAACGTCCACAGGATGTAGGTTGGGTTGCCAGAGAACACCAAGATTGGCAAATTGCCACTGGCACCCTGTGCTCTTCACAGATGAAAGCAGGTTCACACTTAGTACATGTGACAGACGTGACAGAGTCTGGAGATGCCATGAAGAATGTTCTGCTGCCTGCAACATCCTCCAGCATGACCGTTTTGGCAGTGGGTCAGTAATGGTGTGGGGTGGCATTTCTTTGAAGGTCCTCACTGGCCCTCCCGTTCCACAGACAATTGGGACATCTGATGGAGGTGAGTGATGAATGTTTTCTGTGCATAGTGTGCTGATTTGATTAACTGATAATCAGTTAATTATTAACGCTTATTATATACTTTGTCATTTCAGTTTTACAGCTTGTGTCAGGTTATGACAAAAGTATAAACATTATTAGTAAGGATCATAAATTCATTAAAGTCATAATAAATAAATCCAGTACAGATTGCTGTTAATGCATGCATTTAATATGCACTGTTGGATATTCTTAGTGGAAAATCAGGTTATGCATGTTTGGACCAAAAGTGCCATCTGTAGAATGTTTGCAGGATGATTTTCCTTTTTTTTTAGGTTGTTATGTACAGTACATGAGCAGTTATGCATATTTCTGTAGCAGCTATTTAGTGTGATGTACAGTAGCAATTGTTCGGTATGATAGCTACGCTCAATTTACTGTAGTTGCCTAGTATAATGTCAGTATCAATATATAGTAATTATGCTATATCACAGTCTTGATGCTGGTGTGTTAAAAGCTGTACCCTCAGTACTGTTGGCTGTGAGAGTGCCTCTGCAGGTTCTCGCCCAGGTGAAGGGAACTTTGAAGAAAAACTCTGATCTTCTCTCCCAGTTCTCCAGGCGCTTTGTTCTGGTTAAGCAGGCGAAGCAAACACAAAAACCTTCTCTGCACACTTTTAAAATAATCATCACAAGGAAAGCGAGAGACAAAGAAAAAAGACGAAGATACAGAGAGAGAGAGAAGGGGGAAAGGCTCAGAGAACAAGGTGAGAATGTGTAAATTTTTCATCCAGGCATCAGGCTCAGGATGGCAGAGGATTGTAGTGCTGGATTAACAGTTCTAAGCCCTAACAAGGGCTGCTGAGAACGTGGCCATGGAGCAGAGATACTGCAGGAGACACACGGATCAAAAGCAGCTGGTTTCCATGACATTCAGAGTCTTCGCAGCTAATTACGCTGGCCAGGGATCTCCCCCCTCCAAAAGTCTGGCTCACACCAAGTTCAGAACAATGCACACAGCTGCTCGCTTCACAAATCTCATGTATCCCTCTGTGTAAAAATATAGACTAGACTTGACATCACAAGCATGAAACATGAAAGTATGTAAAAATTACACATTAATAGAAATATGTGTGCTGTTATCTTGTAACAGTTAAAAGCATTATTGAAGGCAACATTAAATAAAAATGTATTCTTTTTACAGTTAATGCACATTGGGGTCTAATGGCAAATGATTAATCAGCCAATGCTCATTTAAAGTTAGCGGTTGTTCATAATCTTTAATCAAAATATAACTTGCTCTTCCTGAAAAATGTTTCTTCTTGATAAATGCCATTAAAGGCCTTGTGGGCAATCTTAAGCAATGGCCTTAAATGTGCAGATGGAATTGATTGATAATCAGTTGCTTTCATTAGCAATTTTTTATTCATTTTGATTACATTTTGTCAGTTTATGCAAAAAGTATGAATATATTATTGATATTGCTGAAAATAGTCAATATTATAGGCATTTAAGAAAAGCAAATATGACACTGGCCTTAGCAAAGTGAATTAGTTAGAAATTACTTTTGAAAATTTTCGTATGTTCGTATTTGACTTCTAAAGTCAAAAAATTACATAATATGTTTGTAGACATTTAGGAACCATGTTATGTATTTTGAAATGTGAGAGGAAAAATATTTTCACTGTAATTTGCTTTACAGAATGCTGTTTGACAGAATCAAAATTTAAAGTTGAACAAATATTATTATTATTATTATTAATATTATTATTACAAATATTATTATTAGCTAGTTGAAATGGTGTCACGGTCCTGGTGCGGAAGCACAAGCTGAGACACAAAATTCTCCAAATAACAACTTTATTAGAATTAGTTTTAATTCTCACAAGGGTTACAGACAGGCAGTTAGGCAGAATAGGTAGCACACATGAACGTATCAACATATAATGAACCGACATGGAGACTAAACAGAACAAACTTTAAATAGAGCTGGCAATAAACTAAACAAAACACACCTGAACATAATTGACAATCAAACTGAAACTAGGTCACACAGAGACAAAACACATGGGGAGAAGAAAACAAACACAAACACAGTCCGGGGCATTAGAGTTCGCCCCCCTCCCGGAAGGCGCATCCTCGCGGCGAAAACAGAGAGGGCGAGTAATCTGGAGGAGGTTCTGGAGGTGGTCGGGTATCCAGGAGGAGGAAAACTGGCAGAGTCCAAGGTGGTGTAAATGGAGGGAGGAACCAAGGAGCAAACAGAAGGGGCTTGGAGCAAGAGGATTCTGGTGGAACCCAGAGCCCAGCCATTTTGCTGACCTACGGAGGAGCCGACGGAGGGAGGAGCCACTGAGGAGCCCGAGGCGGAGAGCTGATGATCCCGGTTGACGCTGGGGGCCCCGTAGGGACAAGGCGGAGCCCATGGAGCCGGCGACCGACGCGGAGATGGGGATCTGGAGGGCTGTGGTGGAGCCGGAGCGACACGGGAGCAAGGTGAAGCTGGAGGGAGGGAGGAGCCTGACAGAGCTGACAGAGACGGAGGGACGAAGCATAGCTGGAGGAGTGGAGTCCCAAAGCGACCGACGAGCCATCGCCGACAGACCAAGGCGGAACCGGTGGACAGACGGGCTATGGTGGAGAGGATGGAGCTAGGTGCCGTGGTGGAGCCGACGGGTCAGAGGGATGAGGCAGAGTCCGGGACTCTGAGGTTGGAGGTGGAGCAGAGGGATCCTCCAGCCACAACGCCGATGGAGACTAGCACACAGGTGGTAGGCTGAGGGTGAGCAGCGGTGCTGGCAGGTGACAGCGGTGGAGTGGACAAGACTGGGTGGGAGGGCGGGTTTTTAATTTCGATGCCAAGTGTAGGCATCGGAGGGCGTTCCCAAGGAGCTGGAACTGGAGGGAACTTGCGAGGCATCGGCACTGGGGGACGCCTGCGAGGCATGGGTACAGGGGGGTGCATCAGCCGTAGACCCAGATTTGACAGCTCACCCTCAGCCATGGTGCAGTGGGCGAAGCTCCTCTCTGCGCTCATGCTGTCCTTGGCAATCTCCACCGTGGCAGGCTCCTTGGCCGGCTCTCGCACCTGGTCTGACGTTTGAGGCTCATGCTCCGGGATGATCCTTAGCTCTGTTACTTCTGTTGGCGATGGCTTGTCTGTTGCTTCGGGCGCTGAAACTCTGTCATCGGTGGGCTCGGGCTCGAGCTCTGCGCTGCAGGGGGGAGATGGTGGGCTGGGCTCTGGGTTGGAAGTGGCACTGGCGAGCTCTTCCATGGGACCAAAGGTGAAGGACGATCTGTTCCTCGCCAGTGTCCACTCCACAAAGGCAGCAAAGTCCGCTCACTGTTTCTTTAGGGTCGGTTCATTCTGTCACGGTCCTGGTGCGGAAGCACGAGCTGAGACACAAAATTCTCCAAATAACAACTTTTAATTTTCACAAGGGTTACAGACAGGCAGGTAGGCAGAATAGGTAGCACACATGAATGTACATATAATGAACCGACATGGAGACTAAACAGAACAGACTTTAAATAGAGCTGGCAATAAACTAAACGAGACACACCTAAACATAATTGACAATCAAACTAAAACTGGGTCACACAGAGACAAAGCACATGGGCAGAAGAAAAAAAACACAAACACAGTCTGGGGCGTTACAATTGGGTACTGCAAAAATGCCCTGGAACGCACATTTCAACGTACATAACATGGTTCCTAAATTTCTACAAACATATTATGTCATTTTTTTTTCATTTAGAAGAGTCAAATACGAACATACAGTACCTTTAAATAATGAAATATTTAATTTCCATTGATGGGATTTAATGCTCATGTGGGCTATTGCATCTTAACCAAATCTAGTAAAATACAGAATTTACATTCCATATGGCTTCATTCTAATATGAAATGTCAACTTTTTTATGATCCAGATGGATAAAATCAACTCTACATTTCTCTTTTAACATTCTGAAACTCATCAGATTATGAAAGTAAAATGGGTTTGCGAATGAAAATTCTCTTGACAGATTACAGTTAACTAAAATCTGCAACGCCCCGAGTGAAGCTTTAACAACAAGACACCGGTAGCTTCCCAGCATTTCTCTAAATTGAAGATTAGTTAGTCAGGTGCTACGACGGTTGCAGTGTTTCTCTCCTGCATTTACATGCTTGTCTGGCATGCATGCAGCTGCTTGCTGTTGATGTTAATGTTCTTCAGTGGGCGGATTCGGCTTGAGTGGCAGAAACACTTGAAATGCTATTACGCCTCTAGTGGGCTCGCTTGCACTGGTGGCACGGCACGTTCCGTCAACACGGCTGCAGGATTCATACGAGAGCCCGCTCAGGATACAGATTGCTTGTCACTACACGGCTTTGCATCTCCGCTGATGATGATAATCACAACGATTCCTCCAAGTGGCCGTAAACATGGAGAGTAAGACAGAAAGGGAAAGAGAGAGAGATGAAAATCTCTTAAGAAGAGTATGTATTGTCACATTCTGCAATCAAAACAGAGATTTGGACTTGAGACAGAGTTAAAGATGAATGTTCTCCTGGGATGGGTTTTCAGCTCTGAGGTGGCTTGTTTTGGGACTGTTTTCTCAACAATGGTTTTAGATTTGAGTACTGAGAAAGATGGATCTCGTGATGGGATTTTTTTTTTCAACAAGGTGAAATTAGAGGCCTTTGTGATTGATTTGCAATCAGAAATAAGGGGTTCTGAGATCTGACATTTTGGAAAAAGTATTGCTTTTTGTGATCAGTTCCATCTGTGATTTGTCACATTGACAAATAAAAAACTCTATCTGTACATTATTATCTGGCCTTTACATTATTACAAAGTCTACATTTTACACTGTACAATAATTTCCTTGGGATTGAGGATGTTTAATTGAGAATGATTTTTTTATTCAATTTAATTCTGGCATTTTAATTGATTTTTGATTAAAAATATCAGGCAATTAATACATTTCAATTCAAAGAAATTTGAATAATCACGATAATTTAAGAATCTTTGCAATTCTTGAGAAAGAGAATGTTTGTCAAGAAAAAATATATAGACTGAATGCCTGTTCCATGGTGAATTTCTTTGAGGTTCAGTAAATTCTATTTCCTGCCATTCCAAATCATCTTTCTAACTACACCCAACTACACCCCGTGTTCCAGTTACTCTTATACATACTGCCGTTACCAAATGTAGCTATGTAATTCCTGTTACATGACTACTTAGTGAAGTGAAAAAAGTGTTGTTACCACTGTCCTGTTACAAAATTTGTACTTACACACACACCGTTCTGAGGGTTGTTACATGTGTGTAGTTACAGAAATATTACAGCTTTAGATACTATGTAGCAATGTGTATTTGCACTGTGGATACATACTAAATACACATCTAGTTACTATGGAAGTACACAGGTATTAGGGGCACTTAATATAAAGTGGGACTGAATACTTAAAGGCTTAGTTCACCCAAAAATGAAAATGATCCTGTCTTTTACTTACCGTTGAAGAATCCTAGGTGTATGTGACTTTCTTCTTTCAGACGAATCCAATCAGAGTTGTAATAAAAATTGTCCAGACCCCTCCAAGCCTTTGAATGGGCTTAACCTTCTGGGGTCTGTGGTGATTTTGGGGCCCTTGAGTACTTATAACATATTATTGACCAATCTGTATTTTTCTTGTAATCAGCACAAACAGTTCTACAATAATATGTGACCAAAATGAATTTACATGTTTGCATTTTTTAGGAAAAAAATATTATGCGTGGTTAGTAAGTTTTGTGAAAATAAAAGTAGCTGAAATAAGACCACGAAATACACACTTAATAGTAATGCACAGTACTGAGAGCCTACCAGGCTGTTAGGCTAGAATATTTACTTCGCAATTATGTGAAAATCATTTCAATTACTTATTCACAGAAAACAATATAGTGTACAATTTTAAAAGACATGTTTTGAGGCTGAAAACTCAAATGCGAGGGGCGTGTGAATGGTCATTAATATTCAGTGATTAACACCTGAAAAAACAAAGACCCCTCCCCTAATGGCCCATTAGTGAGTGGCACTGAGGCAGGTCAGAAATAATGTGAGGAGATGAGAGAAAACAGTTTTTGGAAATTATTTGTATTTTATTTGAAGCACAGTATAGTTTAAATATACATAATGAAGGTCAAAGACCAATATTGAGCAATACTGATCTAACTACAGAGATGTGAACAGACTTTGAGTCAATCCTGAAAACAGATTCTGTTCAACAGGTGAAACCACTACATAATACCTGATATTTAAGTGTTTGCTGCTTCTTTTGAAGAAAAATAAAAGCTTGTTTTACCAGAGAATATCAGTTTAGGCAAACATCAGTGCTCCTGGAGGACATCACTGTGAATGTTCAGTTTGAGGAGACAGGACTCTGTGGTACAGGTGTCTGATCAGTAAAAAACAAACAACAAAACATCTGTGAGCAGGCTAACATCATTATATTTAGGGTATATATTTAAATAGAGTGATTTTGTAGTCATAGAACGACGCACACTTTTTATTATCTTATAAGAGCACTTTACAGTATATCCAAGATGTTATTATCATTGTTTAGGACATTAAACGTCTGTAGATATATATAGATGTTATTTATAAAATATTTATTTATAAAATAGATTTGTGAACAGGGTATTAATACTAAACATTTTAAGACTACCAGGATTCCTCATTCACTCATATTACTTTAATATTGTAATGTTTTATATTATACATCGTAAGAATCTGTTATTCCTCTCATGATATCTTCCTGAATCGAGCCACACTTCAAATCGTCTTTGTCTGAAGTAAAGCAAACCTTATTTCTCACAGCGCATCTTCTTCCAGAAACGAAACGCAGCCGAAGTGAACTTGGAGTAACGTTTTCAAGCAGAGCTCGCGCAGCTGTTCTGGGCGTGTACATGTTGCGCGACTTGCACATGGATGATTGTAATAACAATAGCGTGTGAAGCTCGGGGGTGTGGTCGAATTACCTATAATGAGCTCAAACCATGAAAACGAACATGGTGTTGTTTTCATACTGATAACTTTAACACAGAATATTTGTTTTCGACATGACTAACTTCATTTAGTATTCGGTAGAAATATACAACTTTCTGTAGATATATCTCTCATGTCTGTGAGTCACGTTTTCGCGGAGTTACAGTTTATTTTATTGATGTGTTTTAATCTGATCATCACGAAAACAGAGACAGCAGAGAACGCACCCTGTTCATTTTCTTAATTTATCAAAAGCAGAATGTTTTGTTGATATTGTGAGTGAAAAAATAGACCCTTTACAGATTTAAATGCTGTATTACTCTTATATGTGCGATCTTATATGACAGAGCAGTTTCAGTTTTATTCTCTGACATCTGAGAAAAAGCCACGCGCTCCCGCCGACAGGAGAGCCAACCTCGGACCGTTAAATTTTAAAATACATGTTTTGTGACTAGAAGCCTGTATGCGAGGGAGTGAGAATGGCCATTAATATTCAGTGATTCTCACCTGAAGCAACAAAGACCCCTCCCTAATGACCCATTAATGACTGTCACTGAGGCAGCAGGAAAAAAAGAATGTGAGATGTGAGAAAGAAACAGTTTTTTAAAAATGATTTGTATTTTATTCACAACACAGTATAATAAAAATATACAAAATGAAGGTCAAAAACACATTATTTAGCACACTAATCTAACTACAAAGATGTGAACAGACTTTGAGTCAATCCTGAAAACAGATTCTGTTCAACAAGTGAAATTTCTACATAATACCTGATATTTAAGTGTTGGCTGCTTCTTTTCAAGAAAAATAAAAGCTTGTTTTACCACAGAATATCAGTGTAGGCAAACATCAGATGTTTGTACAGCGCTCCTAGAGATCATCAGCGTGAAGAGACTCAGTTTGAGGAGACAGGACTCAATGCTGCAGGTGTCTGATCACTAAAAAACAGATAACAAAACATCTGGGAGCATGCTAATATCAGTATATGTACATATTATATATATATAGATATATATATATATATATTGTGAACACTGGTGCTAAAGAACACGACAAGACAGAGTGGTAGAGTCAAGTCAAGTCAAGTCAAGTCACTTTTATTTATATAGCGCTTTTAACAATACAGATTGTAGCAAAGCACTGAAC
>JAUMHI010000041.1:5178239-5193737 GCA_032359435.1 Enteromius unitaeniatus
ACGCAGAACCTGATTTTGCTGAGTTCGGCGTGTCCCTGGGTCAACATCTTTGTTGTCCCTGGAACAACATTGTGATTGCCAATCAGATTTAAAGAACCAGTTTATAGTTTTTGTGAAGTTTAGGCTTACAATCAGTATTTGGTGCTTGTACATCAGTGTCAGTCATCTATCATTTTCTGATTTTAGGCATTACTCATGGCTAAGGTTAGGTTTAGGTCACACTAAACAAAAAACAAAAAAACAAAACAGCAATGGCTCTTCTTAATGCTCGTCTGATTAGCTATTGGATTTATAAGCTCAACAGACTTGTCTGTGATTCGTTATATTGCGCTGCACTCTCAAAACTTTCTGGCTTAGAACCAGCCAAAGTAAACAGAGATTTGAATTTGGCAGCTGATGTTGTATCGCCCCGGAACTATCTAATCGCACCAGTGTAATCGCATTAAATATAAAAAGTAATATTTTTCAGCAATTACTTTGTCTTTTATAAGCTGCTGTGTGCTACAGTACATTGGAGTGTTAACCAGATTGGTTACTGTTGCTGAATTATTTACCGTATTATTAAATTTGTAATAACGTGATACCAGTATTTTTTTTATTTGCAGTATCTGTTTGTGTTGAAACCTCTAGTATTTCCAAAACCACATTTCTAATTTTACATGTATATTGTAATATATGAGATGTGCCCTTTGGTCGGTTTTGCACTGTAAGAAAACAATCTGAAATAGGAAATTATGCACAATGATAAACAATAAAAATATATACAAAAGTGGCACTTGAATAATAGAAAATATAAATTACGATATGTTATGATGAGTTTTAATGTATTATATAACTGTAAAATGCTATTCAAAACAACCCCTGGGACAAACAGTAAAACTGTTTGAAGTTAAGGAAAGTGTGTGTAGTGTCATGAAAGTGTTTAATAAAGGAACATAAATTGGAAAGTGTGGAAAAAAATGTCATTCTAAACTTTCATTCTGCTCTTTGTTCCAATAAAACGTCCTGTTGAAATGATCGGTCAATGCTGATGACAGCACATAAAAAATAAAGATTTAACAAGCATACTGTGTGTATATATATATATATATGTATATATAATTTATTTATTTTCTTAATAAATCTCGGGGTCCCAGCCATATTTTTTGAGTCTGCCAATACATTGTGGGGCCAGTGGGAAAATGTAAACCATTTAATGCTGAATCATGCCATTTTATTAATAGTCTTCATACTTTTCAGAGTTTAAGAGGGTTGGAGAAAAATAAATAAATAAATAATAAATTGCAATGATATGGACAATATTGCTTGACTGTCCAGAAACTGCTAGATAAATGTATTCGATTAGATGGATGCTAGGCACATTTTTTGGCCTTACTAAAATTCTGCAGGGCAAATGCTTACAGCTTTGAGGATGTGTGCAGTGAGGATGCAAAACTCTGTGTGTATATATATGTGTGTGTGTGTGTGAGAGGGGCTAAAATGAAGAACAGACAAACATTATAAGCATCTCTAATAAGACGCTGGGGCTTTGGGCTTTTGGGAGACTCCCCCTGGTGCAGGCCTGGTACTGAGATAAGCCAACTCTGTTGTCGTCTCGCTAAAATCAACAAAGAGAAACAGGCAAAAAGAGAGTTGCTCGTCCCCAGTGCAAAGCGGGTTTTCGTGGCGCCGGAGCATTTAGCCGCATTAGAAATCATTAAGGCTGGGCTCTAAAGTATAGTGTGCCAGTCCAGGCTGCACCAGTTTACTGTCTCCAACACCCCATTATAAGCCCACTAATCCTGCTCTGAATAAGGGAGAAAAACGAAAAAATGCACGTTTTTTCAGGCCAGGATGGGCAACACGTATGTGTATTTATTCAGGTTACACTTACCCTCTGCTAATCTGTGTCCCTCTGCGTGCGATGCACCAGAGAGATAAAAAACGTGTCTGGTTTTTTGCTGCCGACCAGCAGGTGTCTGTGTGTATAAATGGTTCCGGCGTCCTGCAGAATGCTCAGGGACACACACGCCGTTCAGATAATGGAGTGTGTGTGAACTTCACAGGCTCTGTGGGCAGTCCCAGGGGGGCGAGCATTCTCACACTGATAGCAAAGAGGACGAAGAGTGTAACTGCGGCAGAAAGCAGTCGTGTGAGCGAGAGAGACTGCCGTAAGCTGCTCCATTCTTTCTCTGTCACACTCACTCATTTTGTCTCTCTCTCTCTCCCTCTCTCACTGCTCTAATGAATGGCCAGGGCTGGAGGGGTCAGCAGCTGGAGTCTAGGGAATCATTAGAGTGGCAGGCTGCAGGCCTGGACCCGTGGACTAGGAGAACCTCTGGCCTGTGTGTGCTAAGTACCCAAACAGCGCGTTCAGACGGCCGTGGCCGTGCTGAGTCGAGCAGCTTTGGGATTTGGCCCTGAATGCCGTCATTCGTCTCCGGCCATCCCAGGCAGCCGCAGGGTACATTAAATGCTGATCTATGAGAGAGGAGCATCCTTACCCCCAACGGTCCATAGAACTGACACAAGAGAGAAGATACAGAACCCCTCTGTTCCATCACACCACTTATTACAGCTAACCTTTGGACCACTGAAAGTAGTTGTTTGTGAAGTACATTTGTAGCATTTGGTTCTAGCAGACTGAAACAACATTAGGATGTTTTGCCACTTTTTGATTGATAAAATCCACAGGGCCAGGAAATTCTTGGGAAGAAGGTGGGAATCTTATCAATGAAACGGTGTGTGTGTGTGTGTGTGTTTGGATGTCGCCAGTCAGAGCTGGGTAGAGTACTTACAAACTGTTGTCTGTTATTCTAAATTGCACGACAGAAATTGTGACATAACTACACTACACGTTTTAGGTAACATAATCAGACTATTTTTAGACCTAAGCACTTTATCACATTGATTTAAATGTGAAAATCCTGTACCATACAGTATAAATATAAAAATATGAAGAAAATATATTCCACACATGAATTTGTGTGAATAACCTATACCTAACCCCGTCCCTAAACCTACCCGTCACTGGGATTTAGAAAAAGAGTGAGGTCGTACGAAATCTGTACATGCTGTACAAATTTGTTATGAGATAGCATTGTAATGAACAATAAGAAGTGCATTAAACATTACATTATGTCAAGGCTTCCCAAACTGTAAAAGGAACGGCAGGTGGTTTGTGAGTAATGAAAAGTTAATAATTCATTAAACATAAAATAAAAAAAAATAATAATAAAATGACATCAAAATAAAACTGTAGTATTTACAGTATAGTTAAATTAAAACTTTATGTTATTTATAAAAATTTTAGTCTGTCATCCAACCAAATCTTGAAGAAGAAGGTGCTGGGGTAAACCTGGAAACCAAAAGCACTATAAATGTTTTGCTGCTGATGCTTTTCTGCACATGTTGCTTATATATACTGACTTGCTGTGTGAGCATGTGCGTGTGTGTGTTGCACATGCTAACATTAACACCCTCAGCCCTCGTTTTCATCACCTCCTCAGATGGCAGCCTGGCCTCACACCTCTGTTTTGGCCATTTCTTCCCTCTCTCCTTCATTTCGCCCGCCGTCTTATCTCATGTTCTCACCGCTGCTGTTGGGGAAGCCAATCTGTGCGGCCACAGCATCCTCCCCTTCTGCTCTCCTGCCTTTGGTGTTATACACAGTCTTTTGCTGTAGCGTGTCCCTGGAGCAAGGCCAATCACCGCCACTCAACAAGTCTGTCAAACTCAATTCTGTCGATATGGCTGCTGAAAGCTGGCGTTGCAAACATCCCAGTTGCCCTGTCTCTCTTTCGCTAGCTAGAGCCTCGTTAAATCACCAGGCCTCTTTTGTATTAGTGCTGCGTGTGTGATTTCATAGATGCGATATGCCTCGTTTCGTGTGGATTATAATAGTGCGCTTATTTGAGTTCAACACAATGTTCTTATGCAATATAATCCTGTTCTAATGGAGAATGAATCTTTGTTTTCAATGTTTCTCGCTGCCAGAGCTCTTTGATGTTCATCCTGACCGCGTTTGTGCGAATGCAGAAATAAACACTCCCGTGAACACGCACAGTGTTTGCGCTGAACATCGTTTGGAGGTGGACAGCTTCAGAATGAGTGGTTTGTCTCTCTCTCTCCCTGATGAATCACTCCTTCCTTTGTTTCTTTCCCTTCTGGAGGAAATCACATTAAGTGGAGCCCTGTGTTTGGCTCGAGTCTGTCCTGCCTTAATGGCAGTCATTTGGACGGCGAAGAGAAAGACGGAGAAGAATGGGAAAGAAAGCGCCCTCACAACACTAATTCAGCACAACAAAAACACCCTCTGCCATTCCTCCGTATTCATTTGCATTCAAATATCCCCTCAGACAAATATAAAATGTGGAAATCTCTGAGCTATTTTTGCGCATGGAGTTCCTGGGATGCGGTGTGAGCATGTCTCGGATGTCTGCGCCTCCCTGCGCCGCAGAGCTCCAGACCTCCCACACTAGGGCTTCAATGGCACAATATATATTTATCTCATTCAAAGGCAAAAGAAAACGAAAGAGATAGCGGAGCAGAGCAAAATATAGATGTGCATAGACTAGGGTGGAAAACCGGAGGGTTTGGGAAAAACCAAACACTTAGCGAGCAGCAAATCAAGAAACGTGGTAGAAATTATAGCAGAGCCACAAACAGACAAGGCCCAGAATCTTCCGAACATCTGCAACAGACAAGATTTCTGCAGCCCTCGAGGGGCTTCAACTTGTATAACTGGAAATATGTTTGCTTTTTTGAAGTTTAACAAGGTAATATTATTGGAGTCTTCAAAATGTTATATTTGATTTGATGTGTTACTTGCCCTTTATCTGTCATTAACTGTGAAATTTGCAAATAAAATTTTTTCCTACACCAGTTTTTTTGTTTGCAGACTTCCATTTGTGTGCCTGTAAATAAAAGGAAATACAGTAGCTGCACTCACTGTTTATGCCCAATTAAACGGGCAATTTGTGGCAATGGTTTAAAGGTTGTGGTAGATATGGAATTAGCCATATAACGGTCATGTTTACAAATTGGCAGCTGAAACAACTGCTAGTTCAAAGCTTTGCTTTGCTTTCCTGGGCTTTTCCCCCTTGCTGATATCCAGCGCCCATCTCTGCAGATAATGCTGTAATTTTATGGCAATTCTTAGTGCTGAATGGTCTGAATGATCCACATTAATGCCTCTCTCTAATGCTACAATCATGCTGATAATAGCATTATCCAATCCTGCCACTGTGAGTTTGTACCTTTCACTGGCGGAGGAGTTATCCAGATAATTCCACTAACTAATGCACAAGCTTCTCCCTGCTCGCCCCCGCTAAACTAACTCTGCTCTGGTCACGGCCTTTTATCTCGCTGCCAACACACACACACGCACGCACGCACACGCACCAACAGATGTGCAGCTAACGTGCTAGCACTTCTGTTATTCTTTATACAACCTCAAATCAAATGAATCTGGTTAAGGATTCATCCAAATTACATATTTATCTATCGGCTAATCTTTTGCTACTTTGCACAAGGACCTCAGAGAAATAAATAGTTTTATTGAAACTCAGATGCATGACTTTGCTTTCACAACAGATTGCGGAATACAGTGGAGCCCTAATGAAGCATGCGATAGATCAGCAATCACGTATTAATAACACGCTACACACTGTACTGATTGGTGTTTTGAACCCTTCTGCCTTTAACTAAATATTTAATTCCTAGCACTGCTAAAACCATTTGGGAAATGTCCTTAACTACAGAAGTCTTCTATAATCAGCTGTGCCTTTGGGGAATGCAAGGAGAAACCCTCACATTCATGGAGTACAGATTCATGGCTGTCTCTGTTTGGCTTGCCATTTCCTAGTGGAACGCCACTGTTTTACTTGGCTGCCGCTGGAACTCTGGACAGGAGGACAGTTGTCCTCTCAGCTGCTCTGCTCCCCAAGTTTTCGTGCTTACTTTTCCTCTACTTTTTACAGAAAGAGAAAGAGAAAAATAAAGGAAGAGAGAGGGGGAAAAGAGTTATGGGCTTACAACGAGAAGAGCAGAGAGTGAGAGAGAGAGTAGGAAAAGCTATGTTTGTGTTTTCTTTTCATTTTCCACAGCACAGTAAATTCTCACCTCTCCCTCTGACGCGGCCAGAAAGACCAACTGAAACTTATGCTGCTTAGTGACTCACTTTTCAAAGAGACTTTTCCTCATAGCCCACAATTTGCTTGACAAACTTGGCCTTATGTAACAGGTACAGTTCAAACTTTACAAATTTCGGTAACACTTTATTTTAAGGTGTAATAATACAGAGTAATTACCTAATCAGGTACTTACAAAAATGTACTTACCATCTAACTAAGTTATGGAACATCATTTCCAATGAATCATCAGCTGCCTTTAAGTACAAATGCAAAGATGCATCTCAACTTTAGACTATGTCTACAGGTTAGCACATGACTCAACATGGTGACACGTTGGTTCACTTTACATCTGGAATTAACATGTTTTGTAACTGAATAGTTCTGCATTGGTTTTAAACTGTATTGTTATTAACGTTGTATGCATAACATTATGTAATTTCCTTTTTTTAAAGCATTTAAATGGCACTATGGGGTGGTGGGGGATGGAGTCTGTAGAACATCTGCAGAAAAATAGGAGGGGTATTGGTCATTTTCTGCTAGGTCATTTTCCATTTAAGTTTACTAAACATGATACAATGTTAAACATAATTCAAAATACAAAGAAAACACCTGTGAAAAATCAATACAGAAAATTCCACCATTACATTAGGCCATGTTATTATAGATATTGTTTAGTGTGAAGACAAGTGGAGAAAAGTGTTCTCATTGGGGAGAGAAATGAGAGAAGCAACATTCCAAGAACAATCCAGTAAACTAATATGGCAAATATTTGAATATTGTGTCTTTACAGTAAATCAAGTGGATAAGTCGTGAGAGAACAGTGTCTGTTGACTTTTTCACATTGCAAGAGAAGAATGAAACTCTTAAAACAAGTAAAGTGACATATATATATATGCTATATGCTTATAAGCTTTCGATCAAATTCAGATTAGATTTGATTGTATTTACAGTTCAGTAATAATGCCATTTTCTTTTTATTATATGAAATATATTCTCTTTTACCTATTAAAAACTATACATTATACAACAGCTCAGTTCAGTTGATCAAAAAGATGATACTGAAACACTTGAATCAAACAAACAATCAAACAAAAATGGTTTTGTGAATTCAAACTTTAAATTATTATTTTTTTGTGCAAAACTATGAAACTGTTATATTACTCTTGTATTGTAAGAATCTGTACAATTATTAAAAAGTATAAATTCAAAAGCAGTTCAGGTATAAAAGTATAGAAAGTTTTTGAGCCATTTAAATTAGCCATTAAAAGGATTCACTCATAAAAATTGGTTTTAAAAATCAATATTAAGATTGTCCAAGTAATGGTCCTGATTAATCTAAACAAATCTTTTTTTTGCATAGCTGCATTAAAATGCGTTTTCAGTAACTTGATTGCACTGTATCTTGGGTGCTTTCAAACCTAGCGTGGTCACTTATGATCTTTAACAATGCCTTTAACACAAGAAGTTTCTTTCCTCACAAAAGATTCTTTGTGTACAAAGCATGCAAAATCCTCTGGGAATGGCCTAGAATGCACCCAAACTGCACAGAGGATTCCCAGATAGATGTCAGAGCTCAACTCCCCACACAAACACATTTAATCTTACTGTCAAACTAGACTTCAGCACACTGCCACTACGGCTCTGGGGAAGAAGATCCATTCCTTGTCATAGTCTGTCATGTAAGTCAGGGGGGTAACTGACATCTCCGCTGTTCTCTGTCCAAATGGGAAAACACAAGAGTTCACTCAGTGCGATGCAGCTTTCAGCTGAGCTGAGCATCTCTGAGAACCAAATCAAGTTTGCTCATTTTCCTTTTTGTATTTTCAGCTTTTCTGGCTTATGTTGTGCTAAGACAAGAGGGCTTCGGCTTGCTTTTGAGAGAAAGAACGAGTTCGCCGCAGACAGTTTGCTTACAGTTCAGTGAGAACATCGCTATAGAGGGTAATTTTAGGGCGTTACCTGTGCTTGTGTGCAAGTGTGTGTGCTAGTCGACATGTGGAAGAGAGAGGAAGATAGAGAGCAAGAAAGAGAGCAGGGAAAAGGATTGCGAAATCCCATTAGAAAGCCGTGTTAGCGCCACGCTTCCCCATACACACTCTGAACCGTGTGTAATCCACTCACACTCTCGCTGTGCGTCTCAACACCCCAACACACACTCACGGTCAAACACGCACACACACACACTCTCAGGAACACAAATCTGCCTCCAGACTTGGGATACCCAGGCAGCGAAAAGGGTATCGCTCCCTTCTACCGCTTTAGCAGCCGTGTAACATGACAGCTAATCACATCAAGCATGCTTCACAGTTTAAGGGGGTGCTGATGGGGGAGGGGAGAACTTCTTGTCTACAATGGCTACTAGCAATGTTACAAACCATCTTTTGGTACTACTAAAATGCAGTTTCAGACCGCAGCCAGCGTCACTGCAAACAGACCTTGTGACTGCGGAGAAAACGTTTGTGTTTGTGGGTTCACTGTTATGCTGCTCAGACGGAGACTTGTTTGCGATTGTCTGTTTGTGTGTGTCTGGTTGGTTCCCCCATGACTGTAATTAATGATCTCACTAATGTGCCATCTCAAAAGGCTCCACGGCTGTGGCTGTGCTGCATCTATAGGGGGCGCTGTGCATGCATTTCCATTTCCTCCGCAACAGGAAAAGGACAAGTCAGCTAAGATATGCTCTCAAACATCCAAGTCTGTGAGGTTTCTCTCCTTCTCGCTCTCCCGTTCACTCTCTCCCTTTTTCTCTGACCTCTCCACCATCCTCCAGTCTCATCCTTTATGCATACTGACAACATGCCTCTCAGTTTATGGCCCTGCATACCATCCCTTCATTACCACCTGCGAACCAAAGACCCAAACACCACAGGAAAGAGAGCGAGAGAAAGGCAAAGACAGAGCTGATAAGAAATCCACAGAGATGAGTGTCGATAGTTGGAAGAGAGAGACATGGTAAACGAGAGGAGCGGATGAAAAAGAAAGAAATACACAAGTGAGATGCCAACAGTGTTGTTGTCTAAGACAGTGGATCTAAACGCGTGGGTCATGACCCAGTAATAGACCCCAGGTTTGTTCTTATATCATGAAGAACAGGAAAACAACTATGCTAAATGTAAATTATAAAATATAATTACTTATATAGTTGTACATACAGTAGTTATGATGGCAAACTAAAGAGGTTTGTCAAGTTTTAAAAGAGGAGGAATAATTGCTTCCCCAAATCTTGTGTTGATGATGTCAAAGACCAGACATCTAATGAAACTGTACAGAATTTTTATAGTTTTTTTTCTGACAGGAGGTAGATCCACACCAGTTTAAACAGATGTCAGCATAGACATTTTTTTAAAACCCTAAGGAAAAAACTGTTAATACCTTAATGTTAAGTTTCCATACTATATACAGAGAAAACTGTAAAATATGTAACCAGATATTTAGTGCATTTTTAACAGTAAACTGATATTCCCAGAATCCCCTGCTTGATATATTTGAAAGTGTTTTGGTTTTTAATATATATATTTTTTATTATTATCAGTTATGTGCATTTGTACTTTGTTACATTTTCTGTTGTTTAATGAAAGTTTATTGCATTATTTAAGTATTATGTATTCTACCATGATGGAGTTTTTGCATTAATGATTCTATTTGCTAATTGACCCTTCTATATATTAGTATGGTAAGCGTGATTTCACCAAGTACAAGATGTTCCTGGATCAACAAGAATAACATTCCAATCAACCAATAAGAATTGAGGAATAATTTTTCAGAAAATATCTGTTTTAGGCTTATATTCATGGTTAGGTGCTTCTACACCCTTGTTAATCAGCTATCATTTCCCACTGATTTTAGTTTATAATTTGATGATAAGTTTATATTTTTGGACAGTAATGTTGACCCAGGATCAACAAAAGATGTTGATCCAGGATCATGTCTTACTTGGTAAAATCACGGTGACCATATTAGTATATACCCATGTGGTCAGAATTGTTGGTATCCTTGGTAAATATGATCAAAGAAGGCTGTGAAAATAAATCTGTTTACCATTTTGACCATTATTTTTTTAAATAACAAAAATCTAACCTTTCATCTGAGAATTTAAAATGGAAAGGAGGAATCTCTTGAGTTTTCTCCTCTAATGCCTGTTGAGGTCAGAGAACACCTGACAAAAGTTCAGAGAACATTTCTTCATCCAGGATCACTCCACACACTAACATCTTGTAACAGCTTGAAGCAAAAAAAAAACAAATCACTGGTCTAATATTAATAGTTATTCTGAAAATTCAGAACCATCAGCCTTATAATTTGTTGCTTCTCTCTCTGTGTATTAATCCTTCTAGTCACTTAGATTGCAGAACTGGATGTATTTCAGAAGCAACAGGCACATACACACACACACACACACACACACTGGACTGGGCAGCTTGTGTTGCGTGTAAACAGGCATTCAGGCAGTCTGGATGAATGTATCTCAGTAAGACTCTGAGATCTCAGCCAATCAACCCCAAGGCTCCTGTACCTACCCTGCCCCTAAGCATCATTCAAATGCCAAGCAGATGCTTTCTCTCTCACTTTCCCTCTCTCCCTCTCTCTCCTCTCTGTTATGGTTTGCATCTATTTTTTATGGGACTTTCTCTGGGAATGCTTTCTGTTTCGCAGAAAAGAAATCTATCAAAATGATCAAGAGAAATGCAGGACGCCGAGCTAAAACAATATCGTTTTATCAAACCTGATGCTTTAATCACTGTTACGTTGCAAATGGTGTGTTACCTGCACCTGGTTTATGTTAGTTGCTGAGTCATACTGAAAAGCACACACACAGTGACTGGACTAAATTACTCATTTGTCCAATATAATGTACATAATCTGCTACAGGACTCCTGTCAGGAGTTTATAGCTAAAGTACAAAACAGAAATCGGCCTGGCTTGCATCATCATTTAAGACTCTTTGACAAAGCTGCTATTGTGTGTGTGTACTGTATGCATTTACATTTGTGAATTTATGAATGAGACAAATCTCTTCTGTTCTTGTACCATACCGGAAAGAGACATGCTTAATACTGCAGAGCTTTGTCTGTGGCAATTGACATCAGTAACAGGAAGGACCCATCCACCTCGGTCAGCCCTAATAAAGAGCCTGTCTGTTTCACCACTCCAGCCCATCAGCATGCTTGGAGAAAGCCTGGCTCAAACCCAAGAACTAGTTGGGAAAACATTTATATTTTCAGTTAAATCATCTGTTAATGTTGCTGGATCAGCATCCAAATTTCTTGAAATCGCTTAGATTTAAAAATCTATTTGATTCCATGAAAGGCAATCAGTAAGCATTCCCATTCATTTCAATGGTAGTTGCTTGGCTGATGCTGTATGGGACACCTGGAGTAACATAACTTAAGCAGTTAGCCAGGATATTTTGAGCCTGTAAATACCACGTGACTAAACTCTGAAGCCACAACAATATGACAACCTGACAATGCTGATGGAAATAATGTTCACAGCTGGGGTTTAACAACACTTGTATTTTATAGTAATTGATTAGTTGTCCTGTCTGTTTTCTCCTGGCCCCAGCATTTTTTTATTTACATTTTTACATGTAATTAAATATTTTCTATAAGACAGGAAATATAGCGACAATTTTATAGTTTCATATGGTTTAGTTTTATATGAGATTCTCTCTATTAATCCTCTATGACTATTAAAAAAAAAAAAAAAATCCAAATGATTAATTTGTAATACATCTACCTTTACTTTAGAAATTATAATAAGGACCATTATTTATTAATTTTTCACCAAAACTTGTTTGCGATATATCGTTATAAACCAAAATGAAGAATATCGGTTTATAAATTTGTCACCCACCCCTACTATATAACCCATCTCAACTGATAAAACATCAACAAATCAACAGATTATTTTGCAATATAAATTTATAGAATGTTACACAAAGCAACATTTTGCAAAGTTTGTGAGGTGTAAAACTTGAATGTATAACATCAACTATGCACTGGATATTAAAATCTAAATTAGCAAAGAGTGAGTTTAAGAGAGTGAAAATGAAGAGAATGACATCCCAATATTACTGCAATGGATGCTATTGCATCAACTTGAACAACCATCAATCAAAAGATTAACTCTCGCATTGAGTTTGTCAATGAGGTTAACATTTAAATCAATTTCACCAATCCAGCCTGAATCTGGAGGTTTGTATTGGCGTTGCATTTGTGCTACAGAATTCCTTTAGTGGTCCTCGCTGCAGAAAGGGGTTTCCCGAGGTTGCTGATTGGCTGAAAGTCAGTTGTCGTTGAAGTTTTGGGAAGCCGATGATTGGGCGGTGGCTGAAGGACAAGTGATTCATGGTCCATTTAAAGTTTGATGCAGTGCAGTCAGAGACTTGGAGACAGAGCAAGCAAAACTTAACTTACACAAACTCTCATGGAAAGAAAAGAAAGTAATGTAAAAACATAGAAATAAAGTAACGAGACTCGATTGTTTTTTTCTCGTGACTAGGCAGCGGCAGGCGTGCACAAAGGTTATTATAGTTAACGAAAACGAAAAAACTAAAACTAGAATTGAAAAAGCATCTTGACAAGGTGAGTAACAGAAAGTCTCTTACAGGTTTCTCTTCAGTTGGGTCTTTAAGTGCTCGGTGCAGGTGAGTCAAGACTAAAGCAAGATTCCAGGAACACAGGCAGAACTTTCATGCAGGTATTCTGGACGAGGAACTGGTTGGTCAGGCATTGTGGTAGGTGAAGGTATGTTACCTTGAGCTCAGCTGTCTACTCACTGGTGAGTGCTGCTTAAATGCAGTGAGCTAGATTGCCTTCAGGTGGAGCTTGTTAGGCTCTGGTGACTGTGAGCTTGGGTAGACGGCTGAGCTGGGATCAGTTTAACATGATAGCGTGACACTGAAACTGTTTTGTGTGTATACAAAACTAACTTAAACAAACTAATATTAGAGCAAAAAAGTCCTTCATTTTTGTCTTTGTAATAAGCCTTTTGGGTTGAATTAAAATTAATTTTCTTCACACTGCCAGTTTTAAGCCAGGTGTTTGACCCGAATGGCACCATGTAGTCTGTGATGTCACGTGTCCACAGTCTGTCCGCGACACTGCCGGTTAGCGCGATGGCTGCAGCGAAAGTCGGAAGAAAGCAGCACAGTCCTATTTGGGATTTCTTTGATTATGAGTCCTAGGGCTGGGCAATATATAGCTAAAGATATATTATGCGCATCTCGTGAGTAAAGCTGATTCTTTGATTAAAATCTCCAAAAAAAAACGACAAATCTAGTGACTTCTAGCGAGTCTCTGGTAGTGTCGCGTGAGCTCTTGTTTTCCCAGCGCGCACACCTCTCTCTGCGTCTGTTCTGTTCAGCGAGCTGCTGAGAGGAGCAGAGCTTTTGGTTAAAATAGATATTATGTTGCTTCTCGATAAAACTGAAAAATAATAATAAAAAATTAACACTGTAACTAATAAAAAATGAACTAAAATTAAGCATTTTCAAAATATAAAAACGAATAAAAACTAGCAAATCTGCCTCTAAAAACTAATTAAAACGAACTGGAAAAAAGTCAAAACGAAATAAATACTAAAACTAATGAAAAGTCCAAAACTATTATAACCTTGGCGTGCATGCTGGAGCACGAGAAATGGCTCTTAAAGAACGGCAAAGTGCATAGCTTTAAAACCCGGGCTACAAAAGCTGAGGCTTAGAGCCGAGGCTAAGAGCATAGTTTAAAACCGGGCTAAGAGCATACTAAGAGCTGAGGCAAAGTGCGTAATTTGAATAGTGTCTAGAGCTTTTAAACTCATCTTGAACACATCCCATAATCATCTATCATTCTAGCTCAGGGTGTGGTGATATTTCTCCTTCCCAAATCCTAATTCAAATGTTATCTTATCAGTCATATGGTCCGAATTTTCCCGCTCTTGCAGAATATAATTTCGGACATGATTTCTATAACATGAGTATGATACATTTGACTATGAATTGGTGGGAAGAAACATTTCAAGCAAGAAAAATTAAAGAAAATTAAACAAAACCATACTAAACACTGATATACTATAAGCCATTCAATAGTTATTCAAAATACATATACAATAAGTGATGAACACATGGTAGCTTCAAGGTTCCGATCAAATCTTAAGTGTCTTATCACTCTGATGCACTACACTTGTCAAGATTCTATTGTAACATCTTCAAATTCAAAAAAGGACAGGTTTGATCATACCAGACAGCAGAGGTTACAGAGAGGGACAACTCTGTGAAAAAATCTGAATGTGTGTGAACAGTCAGGGGATTTTGCAGGTGTCATGTGGGTGATTAGGCAGCTAGTCTATCTCTCCTCTCAGGCCCTGGAAGACCATAGCCCTCAAGGCTCCCTTTGATCCATCATGGCCACAGACACAGCATCATTCCCTTCTATGTCACCCATCCTTACCACACGCTGAAAAATGGCTGTCTCACAGACACTAAGAATGATTGCTGAAAACCAGAGGAGAAGGAGAGTAAAAGTAGGGAGAAAGTAAGTGAGGGGTTCTGGGATGGAGGAGGAGAAAGGTGAAATTGCAGGAAACTCTCTGTAGATTAGGTCTGGGTTAAGAGAATATCGATTTGTGTGCAGACGACTGTTGATCTCTCTTAGCGGCCGATGACAAATGGCAGCAAACAGAAAATCGAGCTCTCGACTCCTCCAAGGACAATGCGTCTCGTCTCTGTAGGAGCTCATGTTGGACTCAGGTTGAGCTCGCAGAGGCTTCTTAGTGGCGGTAAAAAGTGTGGTTTGCCTGGTAGGGGATGGGTCTGGTCGTGTGGGAGCCCTCTCAAGTCTTGAGTAAATATGTAAATGGCAGGACGGCAGTAAGTCAAGAAAAGGAGAAACGAGATTCTGGCTTCTTTTCTGCTGCAGATTCTTCAAAAAAACAGTGGATTTCAGATGTTGCTTAATGATTATTGTTGTTGTTCTTATTTTTTCCTGCATATTTTATTAATAAAATCATTTATTTATTTGATATTCATTGATTTCTTCAAAGAAATTAGTTTCAGACCCTAATGAATTATAATATTTATTTTTCTTGGTCAAAAAAATGGGGAGAAAAAATGTGCATAACCCAAGAATGTGTAAAATGTGCACTGTGAGGTAAAATTAGTTGAGGCTTTTTTTTTGTATATATGTGACCCTGGACCACAAAACCAGTCATAAGGAGGATTTTTCTTTAAAAAAATAGATCTGAACGCTGAACAAAAAGGTTTGTTAGGATAGGACAATATTTGACTGAGATACAACAATTTAAACATCTTAAACATCTTTTACTAATCCAAAATTAGGTTTTATAAATTTACTAAATATCTTCATGGAACATAATCTTTACTTAATGTCCTAATGATTTTTGG
>JAUMHI010000041.1:5199030-5225921 GCA_032359435.1 Enteromius unitaeniatus
TCCAAAATTAGGTTTTATAAATTTACTAAATATCTTCATGGAACATAATCTTTACTTAATGTCCTAATGATTTTTGGCTTAAAATAAAAATAATATAATTAATGACTTTGACCCCATATAATGTATTGTTAGCTATTGCTACAAATATACATGTGCAGTTTATGGTTTTGTGGTCCAGGGTCATGCATGTTTGTTAATAATATAAATTGAAAATGTATGGGTTATTCATAAATTGTTTTTTTTCGTCAAGAATGTGCCTTGGACATGAATACTTCAGATTATAAAGTAGCTAAAAAGCATTATGTAATATTTGAATTAATTTACAGTATTCAGAAAATGACAGATATACAAAATGATTCTGACATTTACATTTACATTTTACAATATAAAATAATGGGAAAAGAGTCGTAAATATCAGGGAAACATGCATGCTTGATAATACTTGATCCGTTCTATAAACATGCATACTTTTTTATCAGTCACAAAGTTCTCATATTTAGAGTCCACGCAGATGGTATGTGATTTCACATCCAGTAAATGAGTGGGGCAAGGTCACAGGAAAGCACAACTGAACACCTAAACAAAGGGAGAGGTACAAAACTCCTCCAATAAGTTATGTTTGGAAAGTTGGAATTCTGATGTGAAATGTTGTGTTAGCAAAAAGTGTCAAGTAATCTGTGAGAAATGTGAAAAGTAAAGTGATATCAACTGAATAGTGATTGTTCGGTGTAATTTAATAGCTCCTTTACAGCATGATTGAATTTTGTTTGCAAAACCCAATCACTGTTTTCTTATTTATGGCTGTAAAGCTATACATCTATATTCTATAAATTGCTATATACATAAAGGCAGCTTGATTTTACTGGAATATATTTGAGAGTATATGTAAATTAGTTTAGAGTTTGTTTGTTTTTAAAAAAAGAAAAACTGCATTAAAACATCTTCTGCAATGCATAAATACAAGGAAAGAAGATTAATAAACATTTAAACATTGTGTTTTATTAATTTTTGAGAATTATTTCAATGGAACACTTTTTTTGGTCCATGCATTTTAGAGCAAAATATAGTTTAAATTTCATATGAATATATAAAAATTGATATTCATTTTGTGATTTACTAGTGATTATATTATTAAATTATTATTACTTAACATTATGAGTGTTTTAAAAACAAATTGCATTTAAAAATATTAGATGATTGCAAATTTACTGTAAATGGAGAATAATTATTACACAAATAAATATACAATGTTGTCCAATAATAATAACCAGCTTTGTCTCCATCAGATCAAACATTTAAGCCATCTGGTTTGTGTGTGAACCAATAAATAGCACTATAGTAGAAGTACTGAGAGGGCTGTTTCAGTTAAATTAAATGTACTTAAAAAAATTCACATACAAAGTGTCCCGAGACATGGATGAGGGGTGCAGTGGTTGAATCTCTGACACATACTTGCACTTCTTAACTGTCCAAAATCTATTTGTGTCTGAGGTCACTGTCGTGCCTCATAGGCAATGCAAGCAAACAACTATTTTTTGGATGTAGCATCATCTTCAGAAACTGACCATACAGCATTATTTCTGCTTTTGTTTTAGTTGGTATTAAGCTCAGTGTTCATTCTCTGTGTGAATGTATTCTTTATATTTGTGTCTTGTTGTGTTGGACTGTCGTAGATCTTTCTCAGGTTATTTATAATGACTGAGTGAACCCTCGTCTTCACTCCAGATCAAACAGAACTGTGGCCTAAGCCTGCAGCCCCAGGGAGAGCCCAGTCTCTGCTTCATCTACACCCAGTCTTCTGTAGGGGGGCCTGGGCTCAGAGCCCTGGGGAGAGTACTGCTACCCTCTCCTCCCTCTAAACTTCCCCAGCATGCTGGAGGGGGTTTGGGCCTCTTATTCATCCCCACTGTATGCTATCTCACTCTCTCTATCTCTGTCTGCCTGTTTTTTCATTTGCACTCATGTGAATTGTGTGAATGGAATAGAGGTTTCCCCCACTGTCAATCAAAATTGTAGCTGACTGGTCTGTTGCAACCTGCAGGATATAGAAAACAAAAATCTCTCAACAGGTTCACAGTATGTTTTTCCTCAGTGTTATTGCAATTTATTTTCCTAAAAGGGTCGATTAGTGGTAAAATAAAATAAATAAATAATAATAATAATAATATGATGATGATGATTATTATTTTTATAATTTTGAAAAAAAATAAAAATAAAACAAGAAACCACAAGGTCATTCATTCATAAAATATAACATAGCTTAACCTTTGTATAGTGTGACAATTTCAGTTTTAACATGTTGTGTAACATTTTAATAACTAAACATGTTTATAATTTAATTGTTCCAGTGTGTATTTAAAAACGTAAACAACAACGTAAAATTATACTTACAGCTTTGCATGTTAGATTTAGACTTTCTTTTTTGTTTTGTTATTTGTGTAATTCATAATTCCATTCATTATGTTTTTGGTTTTTAATATATATATATATATATATATATATATGACATATTTAATTATTTATTTTATTTTTTTATGGACATTACAACTAGAAAAAAAACTACTTTTAAAAAGTAGTAATAATAAAAATTTGGTTGGTGGTTGGTGTCCAGAATGTTAAACTTTATAATAAGTGCACAATTCCTGAGAAGTTACCATTCAAGAACACTGGTATTTCAGCGGTGCACCAACTCCGATGATTCCTTCCTTCCTCTGATGATTATTAATTCCTGTTATGCAAGTGCTTAGTGAAGTGAAAATAGTGTTGCTACATATGTCCTTACTTACACTTACATCCGATTCTGAGGGTTGTTACATGTGCGTACAGTAGGTAAAGAAATATTACAGCTGTACATACCATGTACTTACACTGTGGTTACGTACACATCTAGTTACTACGTAAGTACACAGGTATGATAGGGTCACAATATAAAGTGGGACCGTACACTTTAGATACTAGTTAAGCATGGCGAACAAAACAAATGGGCACTAAATAGTTCACTCGCATAATGCTGATATCAAGAAAGCTGTAATGGTCGTGTGCATTAGAGGAGCTGTGTGTGGAGATAGGAGAAGTGAAGGCTTATTTTCTGCTTCACTATGTCTTCACACTGTGGTCAGCCAGGGGAATACAACTGTCCATCAGCTGTTCTTAGAGCCTGTAACTCTCTTAAATTAACCACTGTCACTGATACACACACACACAGATGTTCACCCGGCTCTATTGCACTGCTTCGCCTGTAAATCCTGACAGTCGTCCATCAAGCCTGCTGTAGAAGGAAACAGTGGCTAACCTCGCTCCATCTGTTAGAAACAGTCTGCTTGCTCTCCCCAGGCAGGATTTAGTGTTCGCCCGTCCCCTTCTCCCAACACCACCAAAGCCACCCAGACGTAACAATGCCTTTAGTGACTCCAATTTATCAATCTTGTGATACATTCATGTGTCACGGTTGATATCAATCAGAGATATTCATAGGTTTTAATCGAGAGTTGGGGTGAAATACTGAAATCTTGCTCTTTCACTAAATCAAGCGTGCTAGAGAGTAATGAGTGAATTGGGAGCTGGAGATTGTTGGTATTTCGTTCCATGCCAGATTAGTGATTGAGAGCGTCTGGAGCCCGGATGGCAGTGCCAACCTGGTCGTGCCAGGTGAGCAGATTCTTAGGGCAAAGGGAGATTCAGCTAGCTGTTGGCATGTGACCTCTATTTATTGAAACCAAGAGTCTACATATGCATGCAATACACTGCATGACTTATAAAACAGTAAGGATCATGCATTTGCCGACTACCAGACTTTCAAGTTGTTCCAAACACAACAAACTCAAGCAGAGACATGTGCCTTGTTAGTACAAGATGCATGACAAATGAAACAATATGTGTTCTAAAATAATCAAACATCTTTGTTCTTTTCTGGCTGGATGGAATCAAAGTCTAAAGCCAAAAGTAGGAGTCTGTACCCATCATACACTATGCGATTTTCTGTGCAAATCTACAGACTGGCTCTGACTTTCGGCAACTATAGCGGTGACTTGTCTAGACTGTAAATCAGGGCAAAAAAATCTGTCGTGTAGTTCCAGCCTTCAGAATCACTGGTGCACCTCAGAGACCAAAGGAGATGAATACAAGTAGCACACGTAAGCAGGGGATAGCGTCTTGGAGAATATTTGCTTTTTATTATATCTGTCTTTTTCTCACTGCGTGAATTCATTCTTCCCATTAACAGAAGCCCCTTAGCGTGGTATAATTCAGGGCAGAACGCAGCAGTTGTAGATGTTATTAGCGGCGTTATCCATCAGGGTGGGAGCGAATGGAGAGCAGGCTAATGCCTCTGTCACATCTCTCCGCTTGCCGTATTTATGGCCTCAGATTTGAACTGCATGACTGGCACGGCACAGCCCTCAAATAATAAAATAAATCAAAACATAAGAGTTTTGTCTTTGTGCAATTTCCTTTTCAGGCTTCGAATATGAAACCAGATGTTTCCGGCATGCTAAAGATGCTTTTCATCTTTTTTTTCCTCTTTTTTTTTGTCCTGTCCCACCTCCCCTCCACGCTAACGTGCTTTCAAAATACATGTACCTCTATAAAATAAAATAAAATAAAAAAATGGAGAGGAGGGTGAGGTTGAGGGGTGCACGAAAGCGGGTGGCTTATGAAAAGTGAAATGTCCTGTTAGCCTCAGGTAGTGGTCTGTTTTGCATTGATAGAGCGACCGGGAGTGCCTCAGGCTGTTATGAGGAGTGTTTTCCCTCCGTGATATCCTTCTGCACCATCTCTCTCTCTGGAGTGTGCCTCTAAGTAAGGCACGTGGGTTAAAGCAATGCGCCTCGCATCCCTCTCCTCCCTTGCTCCCCTAATTGGGGGTGTGGAGGTTAAAGAATGTCGCGGTTATCACAAAGCCAGCAGAGAATACATTTCAGGAATATAATTTAAGTTACGAGTGACCTGCATTTTCAAGCATTGCGTCTCTGAAAATGTTTACTGAAAACACACATGCGTAATCGCTCGGTGCACATTGATACGTACAATGACGGTAATGAACGCAACAGCAGAAATTTGACAGGATATCACTAGAAAGCGTCAGGATTGGGTGATAAGACGTCACCTATTCACCCGAGCCTCAGAGGCAATGCAGATATGCCGCTGGTGTTTGTAGCAGTCTGGCCTACGTTCTGTGGTTCTTCAGTAGTGCGTGCTCACTGACAGCCATATTTAGTCTCTCTGAGCCACTGAAAACATGCTTGCTCTCACTCTCTTACTCCGTCTCTCTTACTCTGAAATCTGCCAGAAACAGCACATTTCCTGGCAGGCTCCAAATCCGGGCTGAGTCCAAACAAACACGTCCTGTAGCGTTGGCTGCCGTCCAGCGGGCAACTCTCACCTGCACAGTGTACCGGCAGTCCGACTGCGCTGTGACATGCTAGATGGGCTCTTTGAGGTTTCCAGGGATACAGTCAACGTCCATGACTGTGGTGGCAGCCCGGGCCAGGCCAAGAGAAACTCCTGCGGTGAGGAATTACAGTACGATAGCACAATGAGCTAACAGTCTAGTTCAAACTAACTGTTGGTCTTCAATAGCTGGATAGTCTCACTTGCTGAAAAGACATATGCAGGCAAATATTGATAGACCGGAACAAGGGGTGGCTGGTAAGATGAAACTTTGCATGGCACAAAACATTATTATTTTTTTCTTTCTCCAACGTGGGTTATAAAGTGCATTGCTCAGACTGGTTAAGAGATATTCTGGGTTAAAGCAACTGAATAATCTCTGCTTCAAAAGTTTTTTTCCATTTGTAGTTACTATGTAATTCCATTGTAATTATTGCAAGATGCAATCACATAAAGATTTAAATGTACAGAAACCCTAAAAATTTTAAAATCGCTTGATCTGGGTTTGGTTTGAGCTGCACTTTCTTTGAAGAAGCTTGTTGCCATTACGTTTTTTCAAAGACTTGGTTGTGTCTTATAGCTAAAAAACTCAGCTGGTGTTCAGCATTTGAAATTGTATTTATTGCTTTATTTTGCTTGTTTCTTTGCTTGCTTCAAAAACACACAAAAAATCCTAAAAGAAATTAGAACCATGATTTTATTTTAAGACTTGAGAATGACAGTCTTCCATCATCATGGCAACCGTTTTGTTTATTCTTGCTAAAACTGTTTTCTGCAGAACAATATGTGGAATGTTTACCACTTTCGATAAGATCTTCACTAGCTTGTTGTTTTGGCCTTGTAACAGCGGAAATCTAGGCTATTGGTGGGATGATCTTAAGTTTCATGCAAGAAAATGGTTAAACATTTAACTACATTTCAGATTTTGTTTTCATAAAGAAAATTTCCCAATTAGTTCACATAAGGTCAAGCGATTTCATCATTTCAATAATTTGGACAATGATTTCTGGGGTCAGTCAGAACCAGAGTTCATCTGAACTTTAGTAACTGCAATGGCACAGCTTCTACTTCTAGAGCACTTAAACAAGTTAAAATCTTTCAATAACTCCAGCCTGATCTAGGTGTGCAGAGACTGACACTACTCAGAGGAAGCTGCAGTTTGTTATTGCTAGACCTAACCGTTCTCGTCAAATCTGGAGTGTATCCACCCCATGCCAAGAGCAGGAGCGGAGAAATTACCTCTGGCAGACTAATGCAGCTCATAACAGACACGTCTGAAAGAGGAACCAGACCAAACATTGAGAGCCTTTAGCAGCGCAGAGGACTTACATAGGAACAGTTGACCAATTAGGGCTACATTCTGCAGGTACCTCGGTGTGTGTCATACCTTAGCGTAATGACGGTTGTCTCTATTAGCATGACAGCATGTCAAACAACCTCTTCCTGTGAATGGAGGCTTATCTTAATTGGCTCCGTCTCTGTGGATTGTCTGTGTGGTGCGGTACAGTGGCCGAGAGCTCTGCTTCATGTCTGCCCTGGCCACCACACACCAATATTTCATGTCAGACACCCAAAACGAGTAAGGCATACTTCATCAGATGCTATAAGGGGGAAATTAGCACTGAGGCCCATTTATTTTACCATTATATGGATCCTACATCAGTCACTGGAGTTAAGAAAGAAATTCCAGACAATCCAAGTATGCTATAAACACTATGCAGACATACAGTTGCAGCTCTCCAGTTTGACTTTTTACTACTTGTTTGTGTTGTAAAATGACTTGGTGCAGTTCTCCAAATTTGAAATGCTATAAATAAGTTAGTAATATTTTAACAAAATGTATTAAAACTTATATTTTACATTGTATAAAACAACTTTAACTGCTTTGATTAAGTTGTGCACATATAGTCAAGCCGAAGGGAAAATGTTACTTTTATTTGGTGGATATACTACCATGTTAAAGAGAAACCAATATAGGAAATAAAAATCTGCAAATTAACTTGCCTGTAAATTTTTAGGCAGCTATACCTCAAAAAATTTTTAAATCTTTTTCTAAAAATTGTATTTAATTTTTCTTGTTCTAATCTTGCTCTTATAAAAGGATATGCATAAACAAAACATATTACATGTTGTAAACACATACACTTGTGTTTGTGTGTGTGTGTGTGTGTGTGTGTGTGTGTCACATGCTAGAACAAACCACTTCTCATGCATGACACAGGGATGTTTGAGCTTACTAAATGTGAAGTGCTTTATATATGTGTGTTGAACATTGTTTAGAAGTAAATTAAGACACAATTTTAAATATGTTTATCGTATAAAGCATCTGTCTCTTTAGAAGACTCAAATTAAACCACTTGAATCATATGGATTTGTTTTACGGCAGCTTCATAATTCTCGATCGTTTACATTATGATTACCTGGAGTGGTTTCAGTGGAAGGAAAGAAAACTTCCAAGTTTATTAAAAATATCTTAATTTGTGTTTCTTAAAAGTTTGGAATGACATGAGGGTGATTAATTGATGACAGAATTAAAATCTTTGGGTGAACTATCCCGTTAATGACCACTATGTACATTTGACACTTAGGTCGATGTGAAAAAAAATGCGGCTTATTCATAGTGACAAAAAATGTCAATGCTCACATCAGCGTGATTCATCACTCGCTCATTTCACTCACGTATCCTCTCCTCTGTCTTCTTAGTTGGTGCCACTTCCTCTTTAGCAGTCCTTGGCTCCCCTGGGTTTGGGGCAAATGTGGTACAGAGGCAGAGCTTGGCTCCTAATGAAGTCTTGCCGCTATCTCCCCCTGACCTCGACGAGATGGAGCTACAGAATAGTTTTATAATACACTATTCATGTTTCTCTCTCTCTCACACTCTCTCTTATTAATCTGTTCTTTCCTCTGGCCATTTTTCAAATCACTCCTTTTGTTTACTCATGAATATTTTTGCGGCTCATTCCTGGGTGGCTGCAGGGCTGTTTGGCCGCTGGCCGTGCTCTGCGGTTCGAGGTAGGAGAAATACTTCTCTCTTTCCCTGGGTAATTTGCAGCAAGAAGGCCCTGTATTTCATCATAGGATAATCTAACCTTTGAGGTGTTCTCTAGTCTGCTTGCGAGCCTAAAATAGGTCACTTAAGCGGGCTTAGCATGGCAGAGCGGGCAGATCCAGCAGCCTGATGCCCAGGGGAGTTAGAGCCACAGTAATTGGTAGTTATGACTCCAGGGTTCCATAAACGAGGAACAAAGCTGGCCCACCTATTGTCACATTTAGGACAACGCCACTCGCGGTGCCGATAAGAGCAAAGGATTCATTAGATTGGCACAATCCTAATTACCGCCTATATAAATAAATAAAAGAGCGGTCACCTGAAAAGTCAGTGTCCTTCATACTTGCACCAGTGTTTTTTTTTTTTTTTGGATTAGTACACTCTCAGCGTTTGGTATGGAGGCGTAATATTATTATGCATCTATAAAAAGCACCTGACATCAGGCTAATCTGTCAGTCATTCCGGTTTCTTTCTGTCTGTCTGTCTGTCTCATTCTCTCTTTAATGTAGGGAAGTGGAGAAAGAAAGAGGTAGGGGGGCTAAAGGCATAATGAACAGGCCTAAATGACAGAAGCCTGACAGTAGGATTGGCTGGTAAATGACTCCGGAGTGGCTCGCCTGCAGAGAGCGGCTGAGGGAAGTTCCCAGAAGGACTGATTAATTCCAGTCGCAGTGGCTGCCGGGGGAGCAGCAGGGTTAGCGGCAGCGCGTAGAGGAGCCTATTACCACTCCACATCTAATCAGAGCCAGAGCGACCCACTCCCCGCGACAAACTTTCCAGGGCTCGCTCCCATTCGTTCCACACGGGGACTTTAAATACGGGGGAGGTGAGCCCAGGCCAGGAGTTTTGGGAGGGGTACAAAGGATTTGCTTTTCAAAAAAGATGGTTAGGAGCTTGCTAAGAAATCCTCTTCCCTGGCTTTTGCTGGGAGAAGATTCCAGGCAGCTTTGATACTGACAGACCTTCCTGCGTCGCAGCTGAGCGTGTGACCAGATATGAATGTGCCGTTGTGTTTAATCCCAGCGGTTTCACTTCGAGCTCTGCGAAAGTATGTCACTGACACACGTGCAGCTCGCAGACATCAGTATTATGCCAAGTGGGCTACCAATGTGCCAAAGACAGACATAAATAAATAAAAATACAATTACACAGCCCATCCCTGTGAAAAATCCATTTTTAACACTTATGTTGGCTATTGGATGAACACCTGAGCTTTGATGTCAATGATGTACCTAACACAAAAATGAAATGTACAGTTGAGGAAACAACATGATACGCAAGCCGATGACTGAAACAAGAGTTGCATGTTTGAAACAGGCTGGCATAACCAATGCTTCTGAAAGGTGTTTGGAGCCAACATAAACTTTCTGGCATTGGAGGAAATCAGAGATAACTAAAAGACAAGAGTATTGGCTCTTGTCATTGTGAAATAGGAAAAAACAGGGTATAGCAAGATCATGATGTTTTTGATGTTCAAAGTCAGTGAAAATAATAGCAATAACAATAAAATCTATAATAGAGTGCAATTTGCTTTGGTTTTGTAGAACCATTTTCAAGAAAAGATTTTGTCGAGTGATATTTTAATTGAGAAGTGTCACCACCATATAAAAAGTAAGAGGGCTGTTTCCTCACACCTTGAATACATGTAAATGTGAATGTTAATTAGGATAAAACTAAAAAATTCACTTTTCACTCTTTTTTTACATTATGAGACTTTACACAGACATTTTAGATGTACAGTATTTAATCCCAAAAATATGCTAAATATATTTTTATTTAAAAATGGTAAACTTTTTTGTAAAATGATTAAATTTGTATTGGATTTTTAAAAAATAAATAATAGACTTATTATTCTTATTATGTACTCTATACATGGTATAAATAATGATGCGTTGTCACAATTGCGGTCCGTTGTGTGTGTACAGCCACACCTCTCAGCGAGGGCAGAGAGCAGAGGAGTCGAGAGCCTCTAAATGCAAACGTTAATAATTCCAGATCCCGAAAACAAAGGCTGACGAGGCAGCGAAACAAACAGCGACAAAACATAGAGCACATAAGACTTTAACTACGGATAACTTGAAACTCAAAAACATCAGTATTTATACACAGGAACTCAAGAGCTAAAGTGAGGGCAGGTGAAAAGGACAGGTGGCACAAATGAACTAATCAGGGAACAATGATGGACTAAATCAAAAAATACACAAACAGATGGGAGAACAAGACCAGACAGACATGGGATGTAACATGCATTTTTAAAGGTATGCTTAGAAGTATGTTCTGATAGCAGTTGGGGGTTGTTTTTTTCACCTAAAAGTACATGAACACTTTTTATGCGTATTTATAGACTAAGCTATATTCAGCACTGTAGAATGTTTCATTTTCCACATGTAAGTATTTTATATACCTCTGTGCTCTAGTCCAATTGCAGAATCATAAGTATCCTTCTCTCTCTCTCTTTCTATCTCTCTCCACTCAGTCTGAGACACGCTGCCCTCCTGCGCTGACAAAGGTTATGAATAATACATATTAAGTACTGTACTAAAGCCTGTAACTGAACTGTTAAAATATTGATCTTGCCCAATCATAATAAAGCAGAATTACTGAAAGTGATCCATCATCCTTAACGCTTAGCGTCCCCAGCTTCAGCTGGCTTAACTTGCTCAATTTCTCCTCACCATGAAGCTCCATCACAACTCCATTATGACGAAGATTGTATCACAGCTGGTTTACTAGCAGACTGTTGTCATGCAAATGAAGTGACAACAAATCCATAGAATTAATAAATATATTTAGTTGCATTCTCTGTGGACAAATGGAGTATTTACTGTATTGCTGCTCTCTGGATTTCTCATGTAAAGTTTTTGTAGGCATCTGTGCATGTTCATGCATGTATGTGGACTTATGCATTGTTTGTAAGCATTGGTAGATCTATGCAGTTTGTATGTGTGTGCGTACCGTTCATCATGTTTTAACGTGGCTTTGTTTCATGTGGTCTTTAATGTCCTTGTGGGTGACTACATACTTAACTGAGCCAGACATTTCCACATCTAATGACTTTTTAAATATTAAAACTGGTCCGCATCGTCACAATTGTGAGCTCTTAATTTACTGAGCAATTAAGTCCAGACCCTCATTTATCAAGGGCTGTTCATTTGCTCCAAACCTCGTCACTTTTTATTAATTGATGCTATAGAAAACACTGAGGTAAAATTAATGTGCACACACCCGAGGTCACGCCGGCAGTCGTTGGTAACTATTGCTGAACTAGACGTGAGATAAATAGTAACGTCATTTCGCCGATTACACCTGAGATACGTGAAGACATTAAGCATTACTCTGGGGATCATCCTCAGCCGAGGAAACGGCTGGAAAAGACTAGCTGGCTTTTTCTGTGACCATCTGTTTTGCAGGAAAATTATCTTAATGCTGCTAAGAGGCAAAACAATTATAGCCTTAACCTTTGAGCCCGCACCACTCTTCTATTTCATCCTTCGCTTTCCGGAACACTGCTTCAGTTCTGTCTGCTACAGGATGGTCTGTCAGTGCCAGTGGGTATTCCAGTGATTGAGAGTTTTCTACCATTGATTTGTGGATAAATTTATCTGACCCTTAAAAATCAAAAATGTTATCAGGTGTGTGTGTGTTTACACATATGTTTGTGGGTGTGTGGGTGTTTGAGTAATAGCGCATGGCATGCTGAACTAAGCAGAAAATAGGTTAAAATGCACTATAAACCTATTTAAAAACACAGTATTTTGTAATATCAGCGTATGAGCTTGTAATAAAGCCACAAGAGTGGACTACTTACACATTCACAGAATAACTGTGGATGTGAAGTTTTGCAAAAAGCACTGTGATTTAAAATTGGTAAATTTGACTAAATACAAGCATAATGTAGGCAGTTTAAAACTGCAGTGCTATTTAATAAATAGTAAATACGAAAAATAAATGAACACATGTAAATTGATATTCTCAGAACTGCCTGTGTGACTTCAGTTATGTCCATTAGTGATCAACGTTTATTGCATTTTTTATTGAAATGTGTGTTATCATGATGGTGTTTTTTATGTTTGTTTGCACCTTCTAGTATTTGAAGAAAAGCTATTTGAGATTAACTTTAATTCTTCATGTGGCTTTCTCATTACCACCTGTGTTATTACAGTGGTTGTCATATATGTTAAATGTACAAACGTGCTTCGTAGCAGCATGGTTAAGCAAATTCAACAGAAAAGGGCTTTTGAATTTATTGGATTTACTAACCAGAAGTCACATTTTATATAATGTGTTAAGATAAATATCTTATGTTATGTAATATAAATATATTTATAAATTGATGCTTGCTGTTGTTGCAGTATTTCTACTTATTTTCTGCTTTAACATGCGTTGTAAAACAGGCCTAATATGTTCAAATAGCCATTGTTGTTTTAACATGACAGGATGTTCTCAAGACAAATGCTTTCAATATTCGCTGCTATCTCAGTCTTATACCTTGTCAGAAGCCCTTTCTGAAAACACTCATAATTTCTTGAGGACAGCTCTCGGGCTGTTGAGAGTTGTGGAAGAGCAGGCACTAATAATAATGTATCAATCTGCGACAGCGGGAGACGAAACAACGTACGACGGTCCACGAGTCTCAGTTGCTGCTCCACTCTTGACCTCCGACCCTGGGCGGTATTGGGGGCTGTGATGGTTCGGTGCCAGGCGCGGCTGTGCAGAAGCAGCCCGGGTGCTAATACGCTCCCATTCCTCATTCAGACAGTCAACAGGGCCAGCAAAGCACTGGGGCAAAATATTCTGTCTCCCACAGCAGACGGTAATAAATTGTCCTTTCATCGATGTAGAAGATAAATTTTTTCTCTTTCTCTCTCACACTCACTCACACACACACACTTACACATTGACGTTTGTTTTTTTTTTCGCCTCTCGGGGGGAGAACCTGGTCTGGTTTTTTTGGGCCACTAGGCAGGTGAGGAACGGTACACAGTCCCGCAGTGTTTCTGGAGTAAATGTGTGCGTCAGAATCCGTGTCCAGGAGGGATCTCGTGGGGAAAGTCTGGGCTAACCGAAATAAGTGAGTGGCATATTTAAAGGCACCTCTACTAAAGAACCTAATTACCTAATGAGAGTGTGCGCAAGGACTAGAACTACTCCTTTTCCACAGAATTAAAAAAAGAAGACCACGAATGAGTGGGAGGGCCTGCATGTATCACCGTACCCCCTCCAGTTTGCACACCCAGTCTAACCACAGCTCGGCTTCCGCTTTGTAATTGTGCAATTAGTGCCACAGCTTGGTTTTCATATATCACAAATGGCTGAGTGGAGGTATTACAGTACAGAAAGTTCCAGCCTAGCGGTCTTGGCTGGGAGCAGGGCATTAGGGCCAGCGGTTTGTAAAATGTGAGCCAATTTATCATGATCTGTTATCCTCTCACGCCCACCACTCTCAACCCCAATGCCTCGTCTTTCTGCCTGACCTTGTGCGGCTTTTTGTGGGGGTTCAATTTGCTCATTGTTACTCGCTTGCATAATTTCAGCAGCCACACACACGCGTACTAGCGGCAGATAAACATTCCTGCAGCTGATTACCGCTGCTGCCACTTCCCTGCCTGTGTCACCCTTTTTCTCTTTCTCTCTCTCTCTCTCTCTCTCTCCCTCTCCCTCCAAGTGAACTCTATTTATTTACATGCCGAGGCTAAACGGGATTCATTTGTAAGATGGCAGGCTGCATAGCTCTTGTAATTCTTCCTAACCGGTCGCTTCCTCTCGCCGCGTTAGCTGACATAAGCAGCGTGCCGGAGGAGAAATCCTCTGCGGTCGTGCAGCCAGCCTCTCTTCTCCCTGTCACCCACACATCACACCCATCTCCACAGCTGCAGGTTGCCACGGCAAAGATTTACAATGCACGCCTATTCACTCAAGCGTCTCCTCTCTAACCCTCCCCTCGTCATCTCCCTCTGCTCATCGCTCTCCACGCTCCTCTTCTTTTCCTTTGTGAAATCTGTCGCTCTCTTTCTCTGCCGCGACTCCCTCGGCTCACGCTGGCTTATCGCCCCCGGCAAGCCCCTGCGGCTCCTCACCCCGGCAACCAGCTGGCCCTCGAGCGGGGAGTGGGGGGCGAGGGGTCTGAGTTTAGGCTGATACGACGTTCCGGCTCAGGATCCCTCCTGACCTGCCAGAAGATCAGTCTCTCTCTTACACCCTTATCTGCCATCTTAAAGCCTGCTTAGAAACGCCCGTGCTCTCCTGTCTTTCTGCACTGCTCTCGCTTCTTTCTTTCTTTCTTTCAAAAAGCTGTGGCAGTGGTTTATCCGCTGAGGTTTTTGTTAGCCGGATCCTTGAGGCCCCCGCTCTTTGCGCGATCGAGGGGCCGCCGTCCCGCCCTGCACAGTTTCCCACAATCCTTTTTTCTTATGTGGCAGAATCACCGTTATTAACTGATTGTAATCTGAGGCAGAACGTAAACTGATCACTCAAGGCTCTGGTGAATAAATAAATAAATAAATAAGACAACATTTTTGTTTACTCCTCTGTGACAGACTCTCTATCAAGTGGTATCATTTGAATTCAGCAAGCCTACACAGGTTATCATCTTTGCCAGAGGAAAGGAGAAATGCAATAACAATAATAGTAATATCAATAATGATAATAATTATCACAAAGAACATGCCCATCTTGACAGATTATTTTCAATCACAACTTTCCGAACGTCATTGTGGATTCATTGCAGGAGACGCGCCACATGATGTCTGAGTGGGATTCTGTCTGGCACAATATTGTTATATTTCTGGGCAGATAACTTTTTGCCTGTCTGCCCTCTATGTAATCTGTCTGTCTGTCAGGGTTCAGCCATATGTATGATTTGAATCTGATATCGTAGATATAGGTGGTGGTATATACTGCCTATATGTATATATTGTTCATTCTGTTTCAGGTATGATCATTTCTTTTATTGTTTTCTCACCATAAATTACTGTCACAGCATATTATCGCTGAATTTCCAAATCATAAATTGCATCAATACACAATCATGCTTCATTCTCTCTATCATAAAGCAAACATATGTTGTCTTTAACGTGGTAACAAGATGTTCCCAATGTTTATGTTCACACAGAATTTTAAATGCTCAAAGGCATTGTAAAATTTGTAATTTGCTTCATGTAGAAAGTTTTTTTCCACCTATCCATCTCTGCTTAAGTTTTCATTCAGCATCTCTTCTTTTTCACTGCCACAAGAGGCTTTGCACCTCTGCAGAGTGAAATGAACAATTAGTCCAACTAGTTTCATGTGTGGTTAATGCAAGGTCATTCTATGAAAAAAAGTAAACATTCTTACAAACAGATTACGTATGCTAACCGCTGAAATCTTAAATCTCCATTTTAATAGAGCTAAATATTTGGATTTAACTGTAGATATATCAAAAAACTAAGAGGGTCGACAGTTTTACCTTTTTAGTTTGCAAAAATTTTGATAGTTCTATCTACTTTTCAGTTATCAGTTGTTTGATACGAAGTCATTTTAAGATCATCCAAGACAAAGTGCTAAAAACCAGTGGGTTTGAAAAGTTAACTTGCTTAAATGATAGTGATTTTTATTTATTTGCTTATTTTGAGTGCTGTGTTCCTTTAACAGGAAAAAATACGGTAGTCAAAGCATTAAAATGTAGCTCTAGGACAAAACATCAGGATATTTTTATAATGCATTATGTCAACTAAATGTTTAAGTGTATGCTGCATCTGGAGAATAAAGGCTAAACACAATGCTGTATTGTCCATACATGGATTTAAATAATCCTTCTTGACAAAAGGAAATAGATAAATAAATATATTAAAAAAGATGTTACTAAATATTTTTGCTGATGCTGACGAAAAGTAAACATTACATATTCATATCCCTATTGTACACAAATGACACCTGCTTTATAGAAAGACCCACATATTAATAATTGTAATGAAAAAGCTGTACTAATCTCTGTAACAAAATTATCCTTGATCTAAGGGTTGTTGTTTTTTTTTTCATAAACGAGTTACGCTTAAAACAAAACCACAAAGGCGATGCATAAGAAAGTCCAAATTAACATGTTGAACTGGATCTTTTTCTATCGTGTTGATGTTAGGACCTGGCAGACAGTGATTCTCTACCACAGGTCAAAGGTCAGTCTGTCCAGTGTTGTGGCTGACCTGTCGGATGACATTGCTTAAATATTCTCCTCTCTTCAACTGGAGGAAAAGAGAAGTGAAGAGCACACACCAACTGCTGATCAGAGAAGAATACTAAACACCTTCCTGCTCATCTCCCTCTCCTCCTCTCATTTTCTCTTCCTATTTCTTTCCCCATCATTCCGTCCACATCCCTCCTCCTCCCCACTCCTTCTGTCTCTTTTACATGCTGGCATAGTAAAAAAAACCTTCTATTCTTTGCAAGTTATTTTGAATCTATTTAATAGGCAAAAAAACAAAATGAAGAAAAATCATCAGTAAAACTCACGGGAGTGACCTTGAAACCCCCCATCACCACCTCCCGACTTCACGAAGGGGGAAGAAAATTCCATGGAAAGTCAAATCCGCCTAGTTTGGTTGTCATTTTCGCCCATTCATCCAGGGCTAGTCGACGCTAGCCCACAAGCTCGCACTTATAGGGGTGACACGCCGGCTAATTGAAATTTATTTGCAATTATGTGACTACAATAAACACAATCTTCCTTTTCTTTCATTAATATCTCCATGGCCCATGAGGAACAATCTTCTCACTGCTTTTTACAAGCCGAGGAGAAGCAGCCCGCGTTGTAATAGCACAGAGAGTTAATGTAGCTTGAACAAGTATCCTAATTGTCCCTGTCTCTGTCATATTTGTCTACTCCAACAGGCCTAAATACCACAGCGATTAATTACCACCGGGCAGGTACGCCGAGGCAGTGTTTGTGTGGGTGTGTATGTTTATATGTGAGCATGTGTCTTGCTGTATAATCTGGTAAAATATTCCCTGACAAACAAACGTGCGCACACACAAACACACACACATAGACATAGTGGTTCACGTTCAGCGCCTAGTAACATTTTCTATGCCACACAGGTGGGCTGGATAGATCATTTAGATGATTATGTTGTGACTGCACGTGAAGTTCACCAGTCTCACCTCCTCAAGATTTCTGCGTCGAAATTATTTTCCCACCATGCATCTCTCTGCGGTGGTAGCTCCCACCTACTCATCAGCGTGTGCATTAGTTGCGATCAGGGCGATGACTGCATGTTTACGCACCTCCTGAACGGCTGCAGATCGCAATTTAGCCTTGACCTTTCCGCTGGGCCGCCGAGGCTAATGATGGTGCAGGGACAGCAGGTGTGTTGCATTAGTCCAACTTCACTGGTTGAGCAAATGAACACACACTTTATCACCAACACTGCCACCTCCTGACTGTGAGTATCGAATCGTACCTTCACACACACATACACACACTCAGCTGACATGTACACTAGTTCATGTTGTGTTTTTGATCTGTTTTATGGCAGGCCGTAGAGTAATTTGTAGTTCCATCCCAAACTTTAAGGTAGCTAGCTGCCCTGTTAGTAAGTGACTTAGAAGGCAGAATTGTAAGTTACAACTACAAAGGAAAAAATCTGATTCCATTTTCGTACAACAATTTTTGTGCTAAGGATTGTGGGATATCATAACCAGCAAAGGGTGACTCAATGCTGCTTTCAAACAATGACCAGAACAGGTCTAGATAGAACAGCATGAAAAATTAAAATTTTCTAAAGATTACTTTTGAATAACTTTAAAAGAGTTTTTGGAATAACTTTAAAAGAGTGTTAAATGGTAGGAAATAACATATAATCATAAAAAAAGAAACAAGTATGCATTATTTTCTAATATATGTCCAATATCGATGAATGGTATCATTTTTAATTTCACATTTTGGCCAGTAACCATTATGGTACCAATACTGTGTAAACACTGAATTATACTGAACTATAGTAAGGTTTTGCAGATTTTGGAAGAAAAATATACAGAACAAGCTGGTCCATCACTGCCAGGTCATTAATCATGTTACACACCTAACACACCTAGTATAACATTAGTGAGATAAGATTGGCTTGTTTTTTATCCTTTGTGTGTGTGAAGAGAGAAATAGACTAGCTTGCTAAGACAGAGATCTATTGCACTGACTTCTCTGTTTCTTATTTTCACGTTATATTATGCAAAACATTCCCCTCCACCTCTTCATTTCTCTCTCTCTCTCTTCCTCTCCCAGTGTCCTCTCCTCTCCTCCTCTCTGAAATCCAATCTGAGCTGTGCTCCACGTCTGAATCAAAGAGGAAAATCAGCTTGATTTGGACTCCTGCTGATCCAGAGGATGTGTGTGCGTCTGGATGTGTATGCGCGTGCGGGGGGGAGGGGTGGGAGGCTATTGGTATTCTGATTTTATGTGAGAAAAAGAGAGCGTGCGTGAATATGGGACCTGCTCCCACAGCCAAATCAAAGGCTGTTTTAATGCCATTGTCTCCTTCCTGTAAAACAGGATCATATTTACTGTCATAATTGCTTGTTGATGTTTTAATGAAATAAGAGAAGCACATAAGCTATCTGTCTGCATGGATGCTCGTCTCAAGAGGCTGACAGTAAGCTCATGGGCTTTCACCTTATTCTCCCCGTCTGATGCTCAAATCCCATATTAGGCACATAAATAAGAGATGCAGTTATTTAAAATGGCTTCTGCACAGTTAAACTGATTTTGCTATTTCTTATGCTGCTTGTACATATGCGTGTGGTCTCGCTACATTACTCTCTATTGTCCAGCACTCGGAGTCTAGCCCCGGTGCAGAGGTGGATGCCAGTGGCGGCATTTTGGCAGGCTTTGGCGAAGCTCTGGTGCCAAGAGCGCAGGTCAGTGAGGCGTGGAGAGAACATCCAAACATGGCTTCTTTCCTCCATGGCCCTGGCAGGGCCAGCACCTCTGTTCTCTGCCCAAGCTACACACGCTCCACATTGGGATCTGGACACGCGGCCTGTACGCTAACCGAAAATCAGATTTATTGCCTTAATGATGCGAGTAAGTATCGTCCCACGACAATTTTTTCCTGGGTTGTGCTGGCTAGTGGTTAACAGCTGGCTACAGCTGTACCAACTGAGCACTGGCAGCTGCAGTCACACCCGTTATTTTTTCTTTTCTGGGTCAATGAAGTTGCTTTTTGTCTGCCATTGCTTAAAAAAAAAGGTTATTCATGCATACAATAACTTTATATGCCCTTCTGTGATGAGAATATTTTATATACAAGATTTTAAATATATTGATATTTACATTTTTAGCAATGCTACTGTACTACTCTTTACTAAATTAATAAAATAGAAATGGATAATAAATGATTTTTCTTGGCAAATCAAAAGTCACGTGAAGTCATGTTATCCAACCAAAATGCAGATAAAAAAACATAAAGGAAGTAACATTATGGAGAAAACTCTCAAGACTGTATGTCATGGTTATAAGTTATATGCTATCATGTGATGTGACTGCCAAAAAATGTAATTATCAAATGTTATATTTGTTTAGAAAATGTGGAAAATACATAAATAAGGCAAGTCACCCCTGGTGAAAAGGGTAAAACAAATAAATAGCACAATCTTGCTTCCGCATGTTGGCTGATTACATTAAAAATTTGGTTTTGTTTTACAAATTTTCTGAATTGTTTTTTAAATATGCAAATTACAAATTATTTAATTTAATATGCACTAATTTGCATTTCCCAAAAAGAAATCTGAACACAAGTTTAAGTCAGGTTCACAATTATTCTTTTTATTTTGCTGACATATTTTAAAGCCAAAGTTATATATATATATAAAATAAAAAACCAGAATCTCTTTTAATCACCCAAAAAAATCCAACACTTTCAACATGTTTTTAGGAATAAAAGCAGGCAAGTTATGGATTAGCAACCCCCTATAGATTATAAATAGGAACAGAAATGTGAAGTTCGGTGTACTGAAAGTGGAAATTTCTGACTGCATTAGGAACAAATGAATAAATACATGTATTGTAACTGTGCATGTACTTAAGTGTATTTTGAATGTAACATCTCCACTAGTCTTAAACAACACTATGAAAAGCCAAACAAAAATAAAAAATAATGACATTTCTAAAATTGTAAGCTTCATTTTGTTAAAGATTTGTCCTTTATTGTGATAACTCAGTGACCTTTCTGTGTGTGCGGTCTTCACACAGCAAACAGAGGGCATACGAATGACTGCAGTCACACTTGCAATGCACACGTACCATTATAGAACGTTCTCAATCAGTTGTGATGTTAACCTCAATTATAGGCTTCCAGAATGTTCTAAACATGCTCATCCCACTGGCAGATTGGGAGGAGAGGAGAGAAAATGAAACACAATTTGACGGTGTAGAAATTGGCCCTCTCTCTGTGCCCCATACCCGCTTCACCTCCACAAATCACCACCTTGCAGCGTCCAACGTATCTCCTTTTATTTCCTTTACTGTCAAGCTCGGCATTTTAGCCCGTCACACCCGTGTGGCGCAGCTGTGATTATGGGCATCAGAGCTGCTTGTTAATATATTTGAACAGCGGACAGTGTGTGTTTGTGTGTACGGTCCACATGTGGACAGTCCCTTGACTGACACCCAATCTGCATTCGGCGGGATTGCTTTCTTCTCTCCTGTGTGGTTAAAGGGAGGAGGGATACCAACAACAGCAGATCTCCGTTCACCTAATCAGACATCTTTGATTGATCTGCCCCTATGGCTGGCTGTGATTGGTGTCCTGGATGGGCAGGAGATGGAGAAGCGTCTGAGTATTTGTTTCTCTTCTCCACTGTAATAACTGTAAACAAGTATGCAGTAAAAAGCACATTAGAATAGAAACTGAGGTATCTGAAATGGGTGATGACCTAAACCGAGCAAGAGAGTTGCAGAAGGGGCAGATTGGTGGTCATGGCTGTGTAAAGCTTTAGACAGACATGGTGAAGGAACTAATAGTAGTGCCTATAACATATATGAACGTTACATGACATAGCAGATCTATACAGGTGGAGCTGGGAAAGGTGGGGGTTTTCCGAAGCATGCTGCAATAGCTACAGAACCTCTAGCCAGTAAATGAATGTTGAGCAGCAAGCTAATTGGTTTCTGTTGTGAAGGAAACCAATCAACTACAACATTTATATAATAATGTGAATACATTAGACCGAGTTAGAACCCTGTTTGTGCCATCTAGAATTTCATGACAGATGTTTGCATTTGTGAATTTGTCTTAGTGAGCATTAGAGACTTTTTTCGAAATCATTACAAATTTTTTGCCAATCCCAAACTTATGGATGGTGGTGTAAGTAAAAAGATATGAAGGTAAAACTTTATTGGTGTCCTTGTTAAACATTACATGTACTTACCATTATAATTACAATTAATTATTTATAATTTCATTCAAGCAACCCTAAGCAAAATTCTAATCCTAACTCCATAACAACCATAGTAAGTGCATGTAGTTAATTGATATTACTCAGTACTTAAATGTATAATTACACTGTAACAACTGTAAATAAAGTGTAACTGATAACCACATGAGTAATTTGCAGGTTTTAAACGGGAGAATTTAATTAGCGTAATTTAAACCTCAACAAGCATGAAACATGATTGAGAAGACTAATGGAGGACTATTGAGGAGCCGGAAAAATGTGTTGTGATCGTATTTATTTTTTATATATTGATAGCACTGTATGTATTTATTTATTTTTTTCAATCTTAATGATTATAAGTTATCAGAACAGATTTACTTGTATGTTATGAAACTAGATAATATTTACGTTAAGTGTAATGTGTACCTTGTTGGAGAAGTTGAGTTCCCTAAACTGAGTCTGTTGCCTCTTATAGATTTTCAGTTTAAAACTGTGTTTTATAGCACAACATGTATGAGACATGGCTAGTAAAATTGGTACTGTCCTGGGACGTCTGATCACTCTACACATGCCTGAGAAGGGTTTGTCACACACTGTGCTCCACACACTGACTTTACTGTATAAAACACACTGTGTCCTTAGAGGGCCTCTCTCCAGCTCACTTCAGGTCTCTCATTTCCACACCGACCGGCAGTGTCAAGTTAGGGGATATGTTTTCACATGGGCCTCAGGAAGTAGTGGTCTGGCCCAGCCATCATGTGGGGACATTTGTGTGTTTATGTATGTGAGTGTTATTCGCTGAACTCAGACATGTAAAAAGCTAACTGCATTTTAACGTTTTTTTTTTTTTTAGTTTTATTTTTTATAGTGTACCATAATCTACTAAAACTCACAGTCTACACAATCTTTTGCATTATTTATTATTTTTTATTTAAGTGGAACTTGTTAAACTTTATTATTATTATTAGGTTACCTTAACTACTATGTACTTACAATAAACAAATAATAAATAAGCACAATGTGTAAGGTTAAGTTAAAAATTAAGTATTAAGTATAATGGAAAAACACTGGAATGTACACAATAAGTGCATCATATCAAATGGTTCATTTAAATGTAAGCACATAGTAGTTAAAGCCACCTAATATAAAGTGGGACCTAATATTTTAATTTAGTAATTTGCATTAAATTAATCCGATTTGACAGTCAAGTTTATGTTGTTATTGCAAAATATTTCTTGAACTTTCTATTCAATAAAGAAATCTAATAAAAGTATTATTGTTAAATGTAATATATGAATTAAAAGTATAATAAATAAAAAAATAATAATAATTGCAACCAAGCACAGCAAGACATAATATTCCGCTAATTTATACAATTAATAGCCACCATGAATAGTAACATTTCTTATATCTGATATCACCGTTTAATTGCGTGAATCCCAGCAAACTGAATGCGATCAGACATGTGAATGATTAGCCGGATTTGCTAATTGTGCTGTTGGAGTGTTTTCGAGCTCATTAAGGTGTAGCTCAGGTGTGTTTGAAGAGTTCGTTTCAACAGGCAGTTTGATCAATAACCCTGTGGTGTAGTACAGCGGTGATCAATTTTATAATATTGACTCTGTTCCGTTGTTATGCTTTTCTGGCTGTGTGTTTGTGTGTGTGTGATAGAACAAAGATCTATTAGAGCATAAATTTAAGCGTAGCTTGAGAGATTATTTCTATGGTTATTTGGGGTGTGTATGTTTGTGTTTGTGTGTGTGTTTTCTGTAAACATTGCCAGGCTGGCGGTAGTTCTGTGCCATATCTCTGCTGTGAGGAGAGGCTGGTACCTGGCATGGGGGCGCTGATTACTCTTATTAAAGCCGAGGAAGTGGGCCATGTTCCAAAGCCTACCGAGCGGGCCGCTTCACTCCACTCACCCACACCGGCCCGCGAGCGGAGCGGGGATGGAGCCAACCACCAGACGGAACCCCACTAACCTGCCATCGCGCTGCCATGGGCTCTGGGGGTGACTGTTGTAGCAGTTGTCAGTTGTTTAACCAATTAATGCATTTTCTCTCTTGTTCCTGTGTGTAGCGTGTTATGTCTGCCTCCCTAGGTATTAGCGCCATATTCAAAAGCTTCCAGAAATGAGGATCTCACGGCTAGACTGTTAAAAAGAAACATGAACAGTTGTTTGTCGCCTGTTAGAAGTGGATGGAGATGTGCGAGCTGCGATAATACAATGTGTGTACTGTCAACATTTAGACACATATCACTGGAAGCTGTTCAAAGTAACTGCAATCTTCTGCATTGCATAATCGTAGAGTGTAAACGGAAAGCAATTTGAAATATATACAGTATGCGATAAACATTTAACTAAAGATGAATAATAAAGTGCAGCATAACACAAACAAGAAGCTGTCAGACTTGTTTCTCGCATTTTTCTTTGTGATGTTTCCATTTCTGAATGGTGCAGCGTGATTGTATATTCCTTCGGTGAAAGCCGTTTCTTACTCTGAGTGCAGATTGGCTTCCAGAGAAGTTATTAAACATAATTGCAAACTAATTAGTACAATGATGGCTTGGCACCTCAGTATTGTGTGAGCCACTCAATGTGTCTTTACAACATGCATTTAAATTTTACTCTAATTAGTGATGTGTGATTTATGCATGGCTGGGGTGTACTTTGTAACCGTTATTAATAGAGCTGTATAGATTGCATTAGTAATTAATGCACAAATCAAAACCAAATGCAGCATGATCGGAACATTCATGTGGAACACAAAGCTACTGAATTACGTTTTACGTAACTTGGAAGTTCTCTGTAGTGACGAATAGTCGGTCAACTTAGCTTCATACAAAAAAGAAAAATCTGTCACGTTTTATGGAAGTGTAGTCTATGTATTTACATTACTTTCTTATGTTACTTACTTTAATTCCATTTTCAAGAAATGTTTCACAGAAATACTGCTAAAAATGGCATGTGGTGTAACTAAGTTAAAATTCTAAATGTCTTAATCATTATTTATAGTTGGTAACACTTTATTTTAGGGTTGCTTATTAGCATGCACATTACTAGAATATTAGCCATTTATTAGTAGTAACATATTAATGCGTTATTCTACATGATCTTATTCTAAATCCTTAATCCTACCCAATACCTAAACCTAAAAACTAATAAGCAGCCAATTGGGAATTTATCAAATCAAATTCAATAATAAATAAATGCTCCTTATCCTAAAGTGTTACCTTGTAGGGTAAGGTAGATTATGGATTATTAAATTAAAAATATCTTAAATTTTACACTGTGAATTAAGTTGCCTTGCCATTAAAAATCTAATTATTTGATATTTTAGTGCCTTATTGGCATGAAGATTAAACTGTTTATTTTTTATGTACAGTATACAAAAATACATAATCAGTAAAAGCAATAATAATAACAAAGCAAATGATTTATTTATTAGTCTCCTCATCGTATACATGTATTTTTATTCAAGTAGTTGCATGCATGAATCACATTTGTTATATTATTTTGAATAAATTAATATATAGCACAAAACACTTGCACACAATGAATATCTCTTGTCTTAGAGGACCAGCAGGGCACAGTGCATTACCATTTTTGTTGGAGTTAAACCACACTGGTGTTGTGTCTCACCATGTTACAGTATTGAGGGTCTATTAGGCGGTTCTCTGCAGTCTCATTAGAGTGGAGCCCAGTCTCCCGGTTGGAGGCTGACCTGCATGAATCCCCATCTTGTTCTGGAGGGATTAATCCTGCACGACACTGTTCAGCCTTCCCTCACACGCCTTAATGAGTTCAGCATGGACCTCACAGCGACTCCTTAATTTCACCTAATTGAGCAGTCGTTAGCGGCCATGTGCCCCAGCTTTGGCGTGTAAGTACGAGCACGAATGTGTGCGTGTTGGATGGTCTGGCACAGTTAGCGCAAGGGAACCCGTGGCATGGTGAGATCATTCATTTGCCCTTGCCTCTCCACGTTGATCATTTTTATGCTTTCATAATGAGTGCCGGTTAAGGAGTATAAACAGTGGGAATGCTGCTGAGCTTGATGATGTCATACGGTGGAAACAGAGCCTGAAGAGGGTCTAGTGGAACCACAACCAGCTTATATTGTGAATGTCTGTCGAACTGGCTACGATGCCTCTTCTGCATCATTTCATGTAAATGTGTAATCCAATTTGTTAGCTACGGTAAAACTATTTTCATTACAAACCACTGGGTAAAGGAAAATTACATTAAATTAAGCTAATACGTAAACGAATACCAAACTATTTTGTAGTTTTTGTATAGCTAAAACAACTGACACCAGAAGCCTTCCACATTCAAATAAAAAAAGGACACATTCTACTCTTTAAATAAGGTGGATAACAGCAAATGAACTTAGTTTTGTCGTGGCCACAACACACGATAACAACACAACATGTGATAATATAACGTGGCTATGAGATATTAATTTGTGGGAACTTCTTATTAATTAATGGGAAGGTGATATTATGTTGTTGCCATGAGATGGTTTTGGCAAGGTAACAACATTCTTATGTCATGGCCTCAAGATGCTATGTTGAGGAAACAACATATTTTTCAGAGTTTATTGTGTAAACAAACCTAGCAACCATAGCAACTCGGGATTATCAGAGATGGATTCATTATTATTTTATTTCAATTAATATTATTATAAAATTATTATTTTATAAAAACTATTTCTTAATTAATTTTTAGTTTTACAATATAAATTATTAAATTGCACATTTATCAAAAGTTTACAAAGTTTTGAATAAAATTTATAAATAAATATTTCATAAAGTAAGTAAAATAGGCTTACAAGAAAACATTTTTACCCATCACAGTCTTTCTAGCTTTGTGTAATAATTATTATCATCATCATCAACAACAACAACATTATTATTACTATATTTATCATCACACACACACACATTCTACAATAATAAAGTATAATAGCAATAACTATTGTAACGTGTGTGCTCAGGGAAGGCACGGAGAGAGCAGGAGTTCTTTTCAATCAGAAACATCTTTAATACAAATCAA